>JAHUUD020000051.1:270000-846031 GCA_020010945.3 Muscidifurax raptorellus
TGACTCAGCGGGCAACTGGGTCAGTTCAGAATAACACCCCTCGATAGAGTTGCCGGAGTGCCGCAGGGAAGCCTACTTGGTCCATCGCTCTTTGCCTTGTTTATTAACGACCTATCTCGCGTTCTTCTGCACTGCTCGTATCACCTACACGCCGATGACTTCCTGATTTATCTCAGTGGCAGTATTCACGATGTGAGCCATATCATTGAGAAGGTCAATCAAGATCTTGCTAGCATCTCTCACTGGGTGTCTGAGAACGGGCTCATTATCAATGCTGCAATAACGCAAGCTATATGGGTTGGCTCTCGGGAGTACATAAGCCGGTTGGGCGATCTCACCGTGCCTGATGTAGTTCTCGATGGAACTGTCATTGTACCAGGCGATTCTCTCAAGGTTCTTGGCGTGATCCTCGACTGTACTTTGTCTTGGCGAGCGCAGTGTAACGTTATCGATAGAAAAAGCTTCGCCACCCTCGCAAGGCTCCGGAAATGCCGCAATTATTTGCCGGCGGATACCCGCTTGATGTTCATCAAGACTCTCGTCGTCCCGCACCTTGACTATTGCGCGGGTATTTTCTTAGATCTATCAAAAGAACTCGCGACGAAGCTAGGGAGGTGTAAAAATGCGACTCTGTGCTTTGCTACGGGTGTGAGGACTTTTGAACACATATTACCGACCTACAAACGGTACGAGATTCTGACATACACAGCAAGACGTGATTACCTGAGTATTTGTCTCTTGGCAGCGGTTCTGCGCACAAAAACGCCGGGTTATCTCGCCATAAATTTTAGATTTATTCCCCAGAATAGGCCGGGAAGCAAGAGACGCTCTCTCCTGTATCTCGACATTAACGGGTTTGACACGGAGTGTCTCAGACATTCTTTTCGCATTGGCGCAGCTTACCTATAGAATAGTCTTCCACACGCTGTGCGGGAGCTATATAGGCACCGTAAATTCAAGAGCAGCCTTTATTCTTACCTTCTTGAGCGTTAAACCTTTAAGGCGTATGCGTTTGCATGGACTTGGCGTTCTTGTATTTTATATAAGTATTGTTTTTGTGTCTTATGTAAGCGTTTTATTATTTATTTATTATTTTTATTTCTTATTCTTATTTTTACATACATATATTTTATTGATCTGTTTATTTTTATTTTATTTTTTTATTTTTTTATATAATTGTGCGACTCTGTCAAGTGGGCAGCGACCCCCGTCTACACTGTTTTATGTTTAATGACCGACAAACGTTTGTAACTGCCGTTGGCTACCACGGACCTCGAGTGCTTAGGTGCCTAATCAATAAATACTCTACTCTGCTCTACTCTATTCTCTCTCTCTCTCTCTCTCTCGCACACATACCTAGACTCCCATTTCCTGTCACGTGACAGGTCCTCTCAGCGACTCGACAGCTGATAAGGGAAACTCGGAATTAAGCCTCGCTGCCGTCGAATCTCCGTGGCCTCAGCCACTCTGTTCCAGCATCGTACCACAAGCACTTAAAAGTCTCAAAAATTGTAATCGTCGCGTAACACTCTGTTCCGGCATAGTATAGCAACCGCTTGAATTTACTAGCTCGTCGTACTTCTAATTTTGCATAATCTCATCGTATCATATCTCGCCATCGTAATTTTGCGCAGTGTCTTCCGAAACCCCGTCGATCGCTTGCGTCGTGCTCCGAACCACGCTCTGAATATTGTCGGGAAGTGTATGCCAGGAGAAGATCCAGCTCGATAGCATCGTAAGTAAGACTTAACTATTGTATGCGACCGCCCATGTTAAACCTTTGTTAATTATTGTAATAACCACGGAAAGTAATTTTAATGAATGTAAAATATATTGTAAATATAACTAACTCGTGTAATATATTTCTATCCACTTAATTCATTTATCCTATAATAAACTATGTTAAAGTCTGCCAGAATGCAGCGCGCATATTTCGAGGTGCATTGAAGAAATATGCGTCATAATATATATATATATGTGTGTGTTTTTTTTTCCTTATAGAGTGAGAGGTTAAGGGCAAATCCATTATGGACGATATGGCACCGACTGGTACCACCTGTGTGGGACTCTCACCCACTAAACCCTTCGTTTACCGTTAGCGTTTGAGTTCCAACAGCAACCGAATCCTCTCCGTCCTCCTTACCGACCCTAAGTAAGTTGGACCTGGCTCTTTCTCCAATAAGCCCCCCCGCGGTAACACCGTTTGAGTATCGCTTCGCGGGGGAACTTTGGGCTACCGCCCTCGTCTGTTGATGTGGTCGTCATCACGTTTTCCGCTGCCGTCTACTTCTTACCGCATCGTCCGGTCGTCTGTTTCTTGCTGCATCTCACGTCTTCTTCTTCTTTTTTCTTCGTCCTTTCGGACCTTCTTAAGGATGTCTGCAACAAAATTGTTTATTGCGCTCTATCCGTCGGCCGAAGTCATCATGGCTACCATAATAGACTCAGGCGTTACTCTGGTCTGTAGGTAGCACTCAAGTTCTTCTCGTTCCTGTTCATAGCGTGGACATTCACTAAACACATGCTCAGCGTCCTCGATTACATTCAAGCACGTCGGGCAATCCGGGCAATCCTCCAATTTAAATCGGTACAGATACGCCCGATAGCATCCATGTCCACTCAGAAACTGCGTTAGGTAGAAATTTACTTCCCCATGTTTTCTTTTTGTCCAGTCTTCTACACTTGGTATGAGGCGGTGTGTCCACCGACCCTTACTACTAGAGTCCCATCGCTTTTGCCACTCCGTCATTGTTACTTTCCTAGCGGCATCCCAAATTTCTATCTTGGTTTTGCCGCGGTCTCGTCTTTTTCCTTCGTCGATTGATTTTCTCTCCCTTGCTAATAGGTCTATTGGCGGGAGACCGGCAATAACGCAGAGCGCCTCGTCCGATACCGTACGGTAAGCAGACGCGACCCTGAGTGCATTTCGCCTGTGCACTGAGGAGAGCTTTCGTCCATATGCCTTCACCAGTACAGCGTCTGCCCATATCGGCTCCATACAACATGATTGATGTACTAACGCTTGCTAGTAGTGTTCTGCGATTCTGCGTGGGACCACCCACATTTGGCATCAGCCGCGCCAACACTGCGGTAGTTTTTGCGGCTTTCTCTCCTGCTGCTTCCAAGTGCTGTTTAAAGGTCAGCTTTGCGTCTAACGTTATACCTAAATATTTAATAGTCGGTTTAGAGGTAATTTCATGACCGCCTATTCTCAAGGTGATTGTCTCCGTCTTCTTTCTGCTAGATATTAGGATTGCCTCCGTTTTATGACTTGCAAGCTCCAGATTCGCATTATTTAGCCACTTCTGTATTTTAATGATAGCTTCACTAGCAATTTCAGCTACCTCTTCTTTCTCTTTTGCTACCAACACCAAAGCAATGTCGTCTGCAAATCCTACGATCATTGCTCCTTCTGGTAATTTTAGCTTCAGTACGCCATCGTACATAATGTTCCACAACGATGGGCCCAGTACAGACCCCTGTGGAACTCTCCCGGTAACCTTATAATTCACCGTGCCCTCCTCGGTCTCGTATAAGATAGTTCTGTCCTTGAGGTAGTCAGACATTATTCTTCTTATATACGGAGGAACTCCTAGGCTAACTAGTGCTTCGTGAATTTTGCACCAATTTGCAGAGTTAAATGCATTTTGAACGTCAAGTGTAACCACCGCGCAGTACTTTTTCGCCCCGCCTTTCCATCTTTTCTCGCTTATGGCTGTCCGTGCTGTATTCACCACTAAGCCGATAGCGTCTAATGTTGAGCGGCACTTACGGAAACCATACTGGTGTTCCGCAAGCCCCTCTGGCCCCTCGGTTTTGTCTTCCATCCTAACGAAGATTATGCGCTCTAATACTTTGCCCTGTGTATCGAGCATGCAGAGCGGTCTGTATGACGACCCTTTTCCAGGTGGTTTGCTACCCTTTGGTAGCAACACAAGCCTTTGCTTTTTCCAGTTTCGTGGAAACGTTCCTTCTGTGAGACAAGTGTTGTACAAGTCTATAAACTCTGCTGGATGAGCCTGGATGGCATGTTTCAATGCAATATTGGGTATGCCATCAAGTCCTGGAGCCTTATTGTTTCGAACCCTCCTGCAGGCTGATAGTAGCTCCTCCTCCGTAATTAAGGGTATATTATCTACATCTATTTCTTCTACCATAGCACATGGAATCTCGGGCTGATTTGGGAAGAGTGTTGTTACCACCCTGCTTAGTACCTCTGGGCACTTTGGTGGTGGTATGTAACTTCCCTTGATCTTCTTCATGACAATTTTATAAGGTCGGCCCCAAGGGTCTTCATTGACCTTATCTTGCAGCTCTCTTAAACATCTTTGTTTACTCTCTCTTATACACCTTTTAAGGTTGCGCTTTGCTTCTTTCATTTTTTCGTTGCAGTTCTCCACCGTATCCATTCCTCTACCGGTTCGGTAGAATTTCTTCCTTGCCCGTTGTTCCAATCTTCTAGCTCGATGGCAAACGCTGCGCGCTTGTTTGATCTTGTCATTCCACCAATATGCTGGTAGCCATCTTTGACTGGACACTTTTCTCGGCATTACCGCGTCGCACGCTTTGGTGAGCTGGCCCGCCATTTGTGCAGCCTTGTCGTCTGCTGATCCCGTCAATTGAATATTGTCAAACATCATCAAGAATAACTCTTTGTCATACTCTTTGGTTTTCCATTCAGTTCTTGTACTACTGGGATGTGTACAGAATTTCCTATTTGGTCCGCCTAGCTCCATTATTATAGCTAGGTGGTCACTATTTGTGTAGTGATCACTCACGATCCATTTGCTTACCTACCTTACGAGGCAGTTACTGACAAATGTCAAGTCTATGAATGACTCTGCATCTCGCTTTTTGAACGTCGGGGTATTGCCTTGATTCAGCAACACCAAGTCTAGTAGCGTGAATGCCTCCAGTAGCACTCGTCCCCGTTTATTGGTTCTGCTACTACCCCACTCGATCGCCCATGCGTTAAAATCTCCTGCTATTATAGCTGGTTTTTTATTCGTAGCGTCTTGCACCAGCCGGTCCAGAATTTGTTGAAACTGCTCTATTGATGCGCTAGGCGGGACGTAACAACTGTATACATGTATGCCGCCTATTTTCGCTCTTACGAAGCCATTTTCCTTGTTTACCATCTTGCCCTGGAAGGTAAAGTCTTTGCAAGCCCAGATTGCGGCTTTACCTGAGGCGTCAGATTCCCAGGATGGTTCATTCAAATCTTTGTACTGCTCACTGACGAGAGCGACATCGAACTTGTGTTCTCGTACAAACTGACAGAGAAGGTCTTGCGCAGTCTCACAATGGTTGAGATTTAGCTGGACTATTCTCATTACCCTTTCCTGATTTTTTTAACCGCTGCTTGGTAGGCTGGGCACAAGTAGCTACCAGTGATATGGTTCGTCGGTATGTTGTCGCCTTTTTTTCGGCACAGTAAAGAACACGATTCATTACGGCAGATATTTGCTTTATGCCCCGTCTTACCGCATTTGTAGCAGCATTTGCTGCTATCCTGCGGATCAGTACACTTGATAGCGACGTGGCCGAAACCAAGGCATTTATAACACCTAAGCGCCCCCTTACTGCGGTTCGATGTACGGATCCTACAGTTGACCCATCCAATTTTAATTTTCTCTAGCTTTGTGAACTTGGTCGCTATTTATTTCAACACTTGCACAACAGCTATTTGCGTATCTCTGTACGCTTTTCTCAGCGATTTTACGGCAGTGATCTCAATCACATCTCTTTCTCCTATTTCCCTTTGCAAGGCCTCCAGTACCTCCTCTTTTGAAGTAAGTATGTCGAGATCCCTTATTTCAAAGGTCTCCTCTTACTGCAATGTTTTTATTGTGGTTCCTTCCACTAATACTGCTTTAACCGCTTCTTGGAAGTCTGCGGTTTTAACTTCTTTTGTGCGTTTGAGCTCTATGAGGAGATCTCCCGCCACCGTTTTGCGTATTTTGTTTACGCTATCTCCTATGGCATTCAGTGAAGGAGCAGTTCTCAATGTTGACAAAATGTCCATGTAGCTCCTTCCTTCCGGCGCCTTAATGATAAGAGCGTCCGGTCTGGTCGGTCTTGCCCGCTGTGTTTTGTCTCTACTGGTCCTACTCTGGTTGTTAACGCCAGGAGCCTTGTTGTTCTCCTTACTTAAGTGTTTCTCCTTTTTTTTTGCCTTTCTTGTAACGACCTCTTGCCAAGTTACCTCTTTAAGTCTTTTACTCTCTTTCTCCTCTTTGTTACTCTTATCCTGCGGAGTATTTAAGGCCTCCCTTGGTTTACCCGCCTTTTTCGGTTTCAGACTTGGTGTTGTCTGAGTTTCCTTGCCTTCCGTTCCTTGACGTTGGCACTGTAGCAGGTCATCCTCCGCGCTGCACAAACTTTTATACATGACACTAATGCTTTGTGCCATGTCCTTGATAGTTTTATGGACGTTATTTTTGTCCCTTATAAACTCTCTTAGTTCCTGGATCTTTTCTCCTAGACGCTCCAGCTGGTCATTTCTTCTTTCAAGGTTGTAGTCCCAGTTTGAGTTGCTGCCTCCTTGATTTACCTGCTCTTGTTCTGTCCGTATTGTCCTTTCGGAAATAGTCTTTATTGGACTACACTCCATGGCAATCGTTTCTCTACTGAGACTGCTGTTATCGTCCGATCTTCACAGGTGTGAATTCTGGCCTCATGCCCCAGCGCAAGTCTTCCTCAGAAAGCCTCCGGGAAAGGGTAACGAGGCCCCCCCTCTGACCACAATAGGGCCCGTTCCGGGCGCCACCCGGCACTATTGAGATCATTGGGATTTTCGCCGGATGATAGGGCAGCTAGGGCGTGTCGGCGAAACATCCACGGACCCCTGTACTTTCCGGCAGCCTGGGAGTGTCAGAACCCAGTTTGTCTCGTATCCTTTCCCTTCAGCAGCCGAAGTCGAGTCGGACTGCGGCAATCGGCGAGCGCCTGCTTAGTCATAACCCTAAGATCAAGCCTTGTTTCCGGTAGTGACAGATCTTCAATAAGCTGCTTGGTCCGCGGGAGATATTTTATTTCTCTCCTACCCTCTGTTTGCAGCACTACGTACGTAGTACTATGCGCTTACAGCGAGCGTTCCTCTATACGCCACCCGAGGACGCGCCACATGGGGTACAGCTCCCCCTCGTGGATATGTGTGTGTGTGTGTTATTATTGAGAATGCAATTAAATAAGATTTGATCAGATTACTCATCATAATATTTTATGATTATAATTGGAAAGGTACCTTGTGGCCTTATATCTTTTTCTCTCTGTTACTATATTTCGAGATTACTATTTAATATCGCTACGTTTTGGGGTGGTTGTGTTTACGCAATAAGTGATCGCTGTTAGTGTGTAAACAGTATAATGAGTATTTTATTTATTACATTTTTGGCGCTTTACAACTTATATGCTTTATTTTCCGTATTGTGTCTATCGCATTTATATGCTCTGCCTTATCGCGCTTTACATTGTAATACAAAAGAAATAGTATATATGAAATTATAATGATCTTGTGCATCTCTCCATACAAAAAAACATTTTGCTGTCGGTTTTGCAACCGTTGTGCTTTGCATATTTTTCTTTATCGTGCTTATACATATTTTTAATCGACACACATTCATCCGTACTTGCACTAAGTCGTGTTATCATTTTAACAATTTTTTTTCAATTTTTATTTTTGATACTCAAGAACACTGGTTATCACTAACTATTCCTAACTAATTATCATCTTTCTTCTTTGGGTGGTCCTTTCTTGCTTCCTGCTGGGATTCCCTCTTGTACTTGAGCCAGGCTCTGTGTTACTCTCAGTACACGGCGCTCTGTATAGGCGGCCTGCCGGGCTTGTGTTTTGGTTTATCGATTGCTGTGGCGTTGCCGATTTTCTCGGGGTTATCCTTGGCTCTATCGTCTGCTTTATGTATGCCATTAATGTCTTTGTTTACATCAGTCTTTCTATTGTTTTTGAATTTTTCCGATTTCACTCTCTTTCTGCCCCGCGTATTATACCTTTGAACTGATCCGTCGGATCGCGAGCTGTCACTGTTGCGGTAGCCCGTTCGTTCAATACTCTCGTTCACGCTGCGATTTATTCAATTTGAATTTTTGGCACTTGTCTCGATTCGCGCTTCTACTTCCCATCGCCATAATTTCGGTGGATGTAATTCTCGGCTGAAAATTAAAAATGCGGGTATCTTGCCTGTCATATTGTATACGTTAGTGTTATGCGCGAATTGGAATTGTGGGATAAATTTGACCCATTCTTTATGATTGAACTTTATATAGCCGATTATACGTGTTTTTAAGTGACGATTTACCCGTTATACAGGATTACTTTGCAGGTGATACGCTGGTGTTCTTTCGTGAATTATCGAATTCTCCTCTAAAAATGTTTTCATCGTATCATTAATAAATTCGCGGCCGTTATCGGATAAAAATATTTCTAGCGTGCCGAATTGGGAGCGAACTATGTTTTCTAGCGCGTTTTTAACATTCGCGGCTGTTTTCTTTCGGATTGGTACACATATAATAAATCGCGAAAATAGATCCTCGAACACTATTAAATGCTCGTACCCTCATTTACTTCTGGGAAATTCGCCCATTAAATCTGCTGCGATTATTTTCCACGGTCTGTCGACGTGACGTGCTCCCATTAAACCTACTTGTGCGCGCTGGTCGGTTTTCATTTGTTGGCATATTTTGCATTTTTTCACGAATCTAGCCGTATCTTTAAAAAATGTGCCAACTGATTCTATATCTTATCTACTCCTGAATGATCAGCTGATGAAATTTTCTATACCACGAGGCCATTCCTAAGAATCTGCGCAGCTGTCGCAGGGTTCTCGGTCTCGGGTAATTTCTAACTGCTTCGGTTTTCTCCGGATCTATCATCAATCCCTTCCCATTTACTAAAAAACCTAAGAACTTTACTTCTCTCCGACAAAAGTTACTCTTGTCGCGATTTATTGTTAATCCGGCGCCGTTTGTATGATTAATTAATTTTTGAAGCATTGCCAAATGCTCCTCAAATGATTCGGTTGCGAGTACAATATCGTCTAGATAGTTGTACGCGTATGGTTCATGGTCGTCGATTAACTCTTCGAGCAATCTTTGGAATGTCGCTCCGCTGCCGCTCATCCCCATAGGTAAACGCGTGTACTGCCATAGTCCGCGACCCGGTATTGTGAATGCCGTTATTTGTTTCGACGCTTCTGTTAGTCGTATTTGGTGGTACGCGTTGCTTAAATCGATTGTAGTTATGTACTTGGTGCGTTTTAATTTATTTAAAATTACGTCCATATAAGGTAGGGGGTACGCGTCTTTTTTCGATAAGCTATTCACGACTTGCATATTTACGTTTTCTCACCATAACTATCGGATTATTCCAGGCGCTGTGCGACTTCTCGACTATTCTCACTTCAATTAAATTGGTCTCGCGCTATGCATGAGTTTAATTTCGTGCTCTACTAGATCTTTAGTTTTCAGAATTTTATTCTGTCGTCCATTGCGCGGCAATAATTTTTCAATCAGCTTATCTATTTTTCATTACTCGTTAGCTGTGATCTCCGATAATCCGTAGCTCGCCATGTTAATTGAATTGTTCCTTGTATCGACTGACTATATGTCAAATGCAATTTCTTTCTTATTTTTTCGGTCTGAGAGTTTAAATATATCACGGCGTGCATCAATATTTATACCAAATAAACGTACTAAGTCTAATCTAAGGATAAAATCGGTCGGGATTCCAGGAATCACGAGAATTTGCACTCTTGCTTATCCCCGCTATCTCCAGCAGTACGGTAATTTCCCCTTCGATTGACTCAGGAGAGCCGTTTGCCATTACAGCATTTTTGAAAATCGTCGGTTTTATTTCCATGCCTAACCTTCGCGCTATTTCGTTTCCTTCTTTCCCTATAATCGTGCGTGCTGCCCCGAGATCGACCAAAGCTTTGAGCTCTGTGTTGCCGACTCTCAATTTAAGCAAATATCGCAGATGTTTTACTGGGTTCCCCGCGTCCGGTACTAACAGTGAATCCTGCGAATTTTTACTGGGCTGCTCGGTATTGCCGTTTGTGACTATGTCCCTTCTCGTCTTGGAGACCTTAGACCTTTTGCGCGACGTAGCGGTCTCGCGTACGCCGCTTAATTCGCGTTTCCCGCCGCGTTCATATGAATCGAGTTGGTCGGTACGTTGCGGTTTTGGCTCGAATTTTGGGATCGGTTGTTCCCACTATGGCTGTTCCTGTTGCGATAATTATTAAAATTGCCCGCCTTACCGCTGTTTAGATTTCCGCCTCAAATGTTGTTGCTAAAATTTCTTCTATTATCTCTGTTTCTCTGTTCGCATCCCCAGTTATTATTGCTGTAATTTGATCCGTTCCCGTTCGGGTTGTTATTATTAGAGTGATTGTTACGATTGTTGTAATTGTTGTTTCGGCCTTGATTATAAAAATTCCCGTTATTCCTTTGGCCGTTTCCTCTCGGGTTTTTTGAATTTTGCGCATTTCTTTGTGCGTATCTTTGACTTTGACCGGCTGCTTGTCGACTCGTGTTGTTGTTTTGATTATTCGAATTATTCTGTTTCGGTTGCAAATTTACATTGCTCGATGCCGACATTCTAATTGATTCTCTGATTTTTTATAATTCTTTATTTAAAATCTTGCTACACTCGTCCATTTTCGGTACTTCTACTGAATTTACGGTCGATTCGTTTTCATACGATTTATTATACAGATTTCTCGCGTTATCTTGTGTCGACGTATTCGCTTGCGTATTGCCAGATGAGCTTTTCCCGGTCTCGTATGCTTTCCCTATAGCTCTAGCTCGCGCTCGTTATCTATTGGCGGTTATACTCGTCGCGTAATGACTCTACTCGTTGCTTCTAATTGTGGGTTGCGAACGTTTAATAATTCGTTTTGATGGCGGGGCTCTTCGAATTTTCTGCATAGTTCTTGTTGACGCGCCGCTAATTCGTTTGTGCGCTTTACCGATTCGTCTAAGTTCACTAGTGCTGACGCGCGTGTTTTTCGCGGCGTGCTATTTCCTGCGAAACGATTCGTTTATTGGTCTATAAAATCTTAAATTAATAAATCCTCCTGTTCTTTCGATTCTGATTTTGCCCAAAAATTTGCAATGTCTGTCGGGATTTTAATCGTCTGTCCCGTTTGTAGCGTTACTAGTGTGAATTTACTTAAGACGGCAGTCTGTTCGTTCGTGTTAGGTGTAGGATTATTACCTATTAATGAATCGTTCGGACTTGTTGCGCGGGGTACTGTTCGTTTTGTAACGTTTCTTTCTTGTTGTTCTCAAAAATATCCTACTTCGTCAGAATCAAACTCTTTGAATTTATTTAGAAAAATCTGTAATGCTTTAATGCGATCCACGCGTGCTTCTTCGTTTGTCGTTAGAGTAGTCGTAAAATCTTCCGGTATATATTCGCCTTGCAATCATCTACGCAATCTTTCTATTCTGTCCTTACTCGGTCCGTATGGGTCAAGTTTAAGTTCTTTTAATGCCTGTTCTAGTACAGGCTCGTTAATTGACATAATGAAGTCGTCAAGCTTATGCTTGGCCATTATGTCTAACTCTGACATTTTGTGTCAATGTATGTTTGTAAATACGATTATTATTTAATAAAAAGTTAATTAATCTTTAGCGTTGGCTGGCAACCGTGAAATTTGGCCTAATGAAATTTTATATTTAGATTGGACTTAGGTATGCGTTATTTGTATACTTAGTTTAAATGTTAAAGTGTTTATTTGTGTAACTTATCTGGATAGAATATCATATGTCCTTCCACTTAACATTAAATTAATTTGAACAATTTTTGCTTATACGCCCATGCATGCATTCATACACATATATATATATATATATACTGTTAGGACGCTTTGTGGAGAAAAATTTTCGACGGAGTATTTCGAAATATTATTTCGGCTTTTTTTACTCAAGCTGTGCGATGCTACAGTCTTTACGAGTTAGGCTATTTGTTGTCAAAGCTCGTCGGCCTGTTTGTTTATACACTCGGATTAGCGCGCTAGGCTTTCCGGTGTCGTTATGCCGCATGTGTTGTGTTTCTTGGAATGCTCGAGTCTAACTCGGCTTTAACTTATTCGACTGTTATGTAGTCGTGAAATAAAACTTTCCTTTATGGACTATTATGTCTAGAATTTTCTAGTAAGTGTTTACACTCGTGCATTCCATTGGGGATAAATTCTCACGCCTATTTCCCTATTCTCTTCATTTCAATAATAATTATGATTCTTCGAGTCTGTTATATTTATCCACGCTTCCAAACATTCCATAGTTTTGCTTTGTATTTTTATATTCACGCAGCTATGGCGTTATTTCTCAAAAATGACTTTATGAAAAAAATGAGTTTATGCTTTAGTCGCATAAATATTTCTCGTCAACGCGAGCTATTTTTAATAAATTTGCCATTTTGTTATATTTGCGGGTTTGGTATTTTGAGACGTAAATAAATATGGAAAAATGTTTTTCATGATGTCTGAAAAATAATTTAATTAAACTTTTTGGGTGCTATTTTATGACGTCCCAATTGATATTGTAATGTAATTAATACACGTTGGTCACTTTTTTGTACAGATCGTTGATTCTATTTTATAATTTGTTAAATTCGCGTTGAGTGCCATTTTGTGGCGTCTCCGTGATTTTGTAAGTTGTAATATTTGTACTCTTCGTTGGATGCAATTTTTCCGAGAATTGACCAACTTATTGAAATTTGAATTTGATTATTATTTGTTGAATTTATGCTTGTGTAAATCGCGTTTGGATGCTATTTTGTGGCGACCCATTTGCTAGTATAAATAATTATTATTATTATTTATTTGTTACACGTTGGGCGCCATTTAACTTACGATTTTCTAATTTTTCTATTGCACGTTGGGCGCCATTTTGTGACGTAGTGGTTTTGCTATCGCATGTCATACAACGGATTGTCCCGCCAAGCAAAAGGGACGGTCGCACGAAACCACCGTATCTACAAAATATCGTCTGCCGACAACAGAAGAATTGCTCCAGCAACTCAGCTATCTCCGCTATAGCGGACGGCGGAGAGTGGCGGGGTCCTTCTCTGCTTTGCTACCTAGGGAATGCTTGGATTCGGAATAGTGTGCATGCAATTGATTATGCTCAATTTATATAAAATACTATCGGGCTGAATTTGCCCTTCTACATTTATTTACAAAGGTTTAGCGGATTGCTCGGTCTGAGTACGTTCGGTTATTTCCCGCGCGTTCGCGGGATTTTCCGCGTCGCAACCCTATCCTAATTATCGTGCTCGGAGCACGCAATACTGAGGGCACTTTTTTACGAGAGAGAGAGAGATACGTGTGGACTGTTTGCCGACACGTCGCAACTCACGGTAGACGTTCGTGATGGAGGCCGCGCTCTCCTTGTGGATGGTACGTGGCTGCCGTTGCTCGCCGTGGCTCTCTCGTGCTGGTCGCCAGATGCAGCCTCTCGTCTCCGTTCGTCCTTCGGGCTAAGACTCGCCCTGGACCGTCTCATACCTTAGAGTCTTGTTGGTGGCTCCGACGGCTCCTCGTGCTCGCCGGCTCTCACCAGAGTCGCCGGTTATGTCCGTTCGCTACACAGCCGAACGTGAAAAGCCGATGAGTCACAGTGTGATGTGAAAGGACTTTGAATATAGCCGCGCATCAAAATGTGAAAGGACCGTGAAAGTAGCCGCGTGAATTGCTGCTGATTTGGGGATTGCTTTCCCACAAATTTCTTGCATTCTCTCTCGCATGTTAATACATGAGTGTGTCATTCACAAAATGCTCAAATCAAATCAAACAATGTTAGGACCGTTAAGTTAGCTGCAACAAGTGTTAAGGACCGTGAAGTTGGCCGCACAGCTATGTACAAATGGATATTGCTTTCTCATCGGTCTTTCTGCATGCTCGATCACATGTAGTTTTTAGTGTCTAGGTGTAGAAAAAATCCGGGGGCGGCGTCTAAGCGTACAGGGTGGCGGATGAAGAGGTCCAGGTGGTGCGCTCCGTGATTTTTGGTCTAGGTAAATAAATCATAAAACGAGGATGGTATCTACCCTCGTAGAAAATACGCCATAAGGTCTGACCTGTCGATAACTAGTGGCCATATTTTTTAGCATAATATGTCAAGATACTTGATCTACTAATGATTTATAACCTAAAATTCATAATCAAATTTACTCAAATCAGCAAATTTAAAAATCAATGATTTAACGTTTAAAAGAAAGTTTTTACAACAAATTTGGAAAATAAAAGGTAATATGTTAGGAATGGCAATCTAACCTTTCACATAATTTATGCATGTATACAAACATGACTACACTCAAAACTCACACGGAAATGCGAACTTTTTATATGGGTTTAGATAATAGAAACATTAAGTAAAATTTGTGTGTCCAAGATTATAAATGATGAAGTGTAAAAGTGATGATCTTGAAAGATATTTCCAACTCAGTGTTCGACTCAGTCGCAGGCAGTATTCATCCTTATAGTGCCTTATATGCAGTGTATTCGTGCAAGATGTTTAACTTGTAGTCTGGATGCTTATTTTATTATGTAGAAACAGGCTAGCGTAACAATGTTTGTTTATCTGTCTTTGATAGCTGACCCACATCCAACCCCATGGCTCCGAGGGCAAAATTTACACATGGGTGTTGATATGAAAATCTAAACTACAGCACTTGAGATAAAGACAAGTGCATATATTGTTGTAACAGCTTGAAACAAATCACCATGCGAAATTTCAGCACTCTAAGTATGATAGATTTTAATTGAGAGCAAAAAGAAAAATTGAAAAAGTAATCGTACAATCATTGAGAATTTCATTTTGCTCTCGATGAAAATCTATCATACTTAGAGTGCTGAAATTTGCATGGTGATCTGTTTCAAGCTGTTAAAACAATATATGTACTTGTCTTTAGCTCAAGTGCTGTAGTTTAGATTTTCACATCAACACCCATGTATAAATTTTGCTCCCGGAGCCATGGGGTTTGATGTGGGTTAGCTATCAAAGACAGACAAGCAAAAATTATTACACTAGCCTGTTTCTACATAATAAAATAAGCATCTACACTACAAGTTAAACATCTTGCACGAACACACTGCATATAAGGCACTATAAGGATGGATATTTCCTGCGACTGACTCGAACACTGAGTTGGGAATATATGTCAAGATTATCACTTTTACATTTCATTATTGATAATCTTGTACACACAAATTTTACTTAATGTTTCTAATATACCCACATAAAAAGTGTACTTTTCAGTGTGAGTGTTGAGAGTGGTCATGTTTGTACATATGCATAAATATGTGCAAGGTTAGGTTGCAACGTATAAAAAGTTCGCCATAGTTTTATGGCATATTCTGTCCACTTACCATCGCCAGTTAACAGGAGCATATGTCCACGATGTGCCACATGATCTGGCTACTGGGCATAAAATTTGACATATCTTGGCCATATTAGCCTCAATTTCCTACCATGGTAGGTGTACAGGATGCCCGATGACGAAGTCTAGGTAGTTGGCACTTGGTTTTTGGTGTCTAAGTGTAGAGATTATTCGAGGGTACTGTACCAGAACAATCAGTGATTTTATTTCATAGTGATAAAAATGTCACAAAAATACCATGGACGAAAGGTTCTAAAAATGCTTATATTTTATTTTTAGGAAAAATATAAAATACTCCAAAAAACTTACTAAAAAAGACTGAAATCTCTAAAAAAAATTAACTTAAAAAGTAAAAGATTAGGCGAGTTTGATATATTCCGCAACGAAATAACAGATAAAAAAGAACTGAGATCAATCAACCAAAGTCAAGTTTAATATATTGAATCATAATAAAGCAACGAAATTTTGTTTGGTCAATACAGGGCGTACTTAACTCAAAGTTAAGTTATATAATGATCAATTAGAAACAACTCTCAATATACTTACTACGCAACTTGCCATGACCGTTTTATTGTATTTATGGTGTTATTATAACGTTCTAATACATGAAAAGAAAAGTTTAATTGTTCACTAATAAACAAAATGAAACGGTCATGGCAAGTTGCGTAGTAAGTATATTGAGAGTTGTTTCTAATTGATCATTATATAACTTAACTTTGAGTTAAGTACGCCCTGTATTGACCAAACAAAATTTCGTTGCTTTATTATGATTCAATATATTAAACTTGACTTTGGTTGATTGATCTCAGTTCTTTTTTATCTGTTATTTCGTTGCGGAATATATCAAACTCGCCTAATATTTTACTTTTTAAGTTAATTTTTTTTAGAGATGTTATATTATAGCAATATCAGCTGATTCTGGGTATTATATTTAAGATTTTGTTGTCTTAAAAAAATATCAAAGTTTCCTTTATAGATTTACATGATCTTGACATTTTTAAAGATCTTGGCAGACTGATGGCTGACACTGAAGGCGTACTGATTGAACTGGTGGTCGTCGATGTACTTACAAAGCGTGTGTGGGTTGAGCCACTTTATGATAAATCAGCGAAAAGCGTGGGCTAACGTCTGGAATGGATTCTACAGCAAAACGACATTAAGAATGTTATCTAATCAAGAATGTTATCTATCTATCTACTTTCGAACGGACAAGGGCAAAGAATTTATTAGACGCGAGGTCCAAAATTAGCTGAAAAAAAGAAACATTATTTACCGTGCTGTGCGAGATCTTAACGTCAATACAGCTGTTTCTGAGCGTTTTATCATAACTCTGGAAGAGCGTATATTGCGCTACTTTATAGATCGTAACACAAAGCGCTACATTGATGTACTAAAGAATCTTGTACAAGTTTTAAAATGTTTCGTAGCATAGTGCAATAAAAATGGTGTCATCTAGTGTGAATATATATAGCAGAACAAAAGCTCGTGAAAATTAATTTTTTAGAAGGAATATCTCGAAAAATCTAATTTTTGGCTAGCTGCTAAAGATCTTGTACATATACGTGTCAATAAGAACAATAACATTGATGATACATGAATTTTACATGGTTTTATCCAGAAGTAGTAGTAAACATTTTATATGATTGTCAGAGTTGCAGAGTTTCTCAGTAATTTCTCTCTGACATACAAATACCTTTTATCTTTCAACACATGTCCTTTAAGTAGGAAGTGGAGGGGCTCATAAGTTTTAAAACATCTAGACGTACTGCTTATATTGACAATAAAAGAAGACGAGGAGGAAACTTTTAGCAAGATAAAATGTGGCGTTTATCGTAAAATTGATATTCTTTTGCTTGAAATAAATAGTCCCAACAATATGAAAGACAATCTTATATTTAAGATTCAGTGCGTTGGTTACATTTAGGTCAGATGTACTTGCACCAAGGATAAGTGTGTAGACTCATTCTATTTGCCCGCAAGTGTATGGCATATTGGGCTTTAAGTGGTGAATTACACCGGCACACAAAATAAAAGTTGTCTGCGCGAGAAATCAGACCTATCTATCTTTATGTTTTTCGGATCCCTGAATTCGAATATAAGGTCAGTTAGGCCCCATCACGTCAGGTTCAAGGTCAGTTGGAGGTCAAATTAAGAAGAAAAAGGTTTAAAAAAATTAAAATTCCATGCATTTATGTTTTTTTGATCGCTGAATCCGGGGTCAGTTTTACTCGATCACGTTAGATTCAAGGTCAGTTCGAGGTCAAACTGAGAAGAAATGGTTAAAAGATGTATGGCAGACAACTTTTTTTATTTTGTGTGCCGGTGTTATTATATTATGATGGTGAACAAGAAAAGAACAATATCAGGAATAGACCGGTAAATCTTGCAAATGGTCTACCAAGTGTACTTATGATTTATGGTAGTATTTGTCAGCTTTACATGACCAGTGATGTTTGTTCATCATTACTACGTTCTCTGTCACTTCAGTTACACAACTTCACTTACTATGGAACGCAAATCCAAAATTTTACACCGATAATCTATATACCTCTACTATCCTCATCATTTCAATGAATCGAGATACATATAAGGGGTGAACAAAATGCACCTATTCCATCTGATTACGGTGTGTTGTTAGTGACACTTCATTTTAGAACCATCAACTAAAAAAAAAGAATGTCGGAGTACAGCGATTTTTTTGCTTACCAAATCGGTTGTGGTTGTAGTGTAGTTCGTGGTGGTGGTGGTGATTGTCGGGAGAATTACCGTACAATTTCTTGTAGGCGTTATCAGAGCAGCTCGGAAATTAGTAGTTATATAAAAGGCTTATATCGTGATACCTTACAACTAATGAAGCGTGGAGCTATGTCTGTCCGTAAGAAGACAGCTCGGGCTAGAGCAAAGATCATGGACGATGTGCTGAATGAGAGCAGGCCTTTTAAACAGGCGCTGAGTCTACGAGTATGTGAGAGACCGGGTAATCTTAAACCCAAAGCTGAGCAGGTATTGGATAAAATAATGACACTGGATAAACAGGAGGAGGTGGGGGAGAGAAAATAAGAAGGTCTGAGTATAAGAAGTCCCAGGCGACCCAAAAAGCCCAGTTAGTCTGTAGCCGTGACGAACGAGGAGAAGTCAGTAGATAAAACAACAGCAGCAGTAGTAGTTAAAGATATTGTTGGTAGTTAAAAGCGCCTTTTCAAACAACATACCGCCACCATCACCAAGAAATATAGCTTTCCTACACACAGGTTCTTGTAACTTGCTGAAGTCGGAGTTATCGCTATTGATACTAAATTATCATGAAATAAATTGTTACAAAGGTCGCGTTTCGCTAAAGTAATTTTATACAAGTTAACACGATATTTGAAAAGTTCAAATAAAATTTATATGTGACAGGAGGAGAAGGCATAATTGGTGAATAGATGACTATACGAGAAATCATCAATTTGGCGCAGCAGCAGGCTTGTTCATCTTTTTACAGATTACCTTACTGCGAGAGGTATTGATCCCAGCATGCTATCAAGTATAGTGTACTCAACTATAACTGTGCGCTAAATAATGCATACAATTTCAAACTCTGGTTAAATACACGTGGCACTTGAAGTGACATTAACAGAATGTCTCTTATCGTAACCCTATTACGTCTGAAAAAAGGAATACTCTGGATATTCTCTCTGGATATTCTATAAATTGCGAGAAATGTGATTTCATGCGATCAGAGTTTATCCCGCAGATCGGATTCCGATAACGTGGGCAAACCACATGTAGCTTTGTGCTTAATACGGAGAATCATAGGTGAGGCGATATGCACTGGATAGCGATATAAGTGAGTGAAAGCAGCGTTGGATGGTATTTTGATAGTTTTAGCCGAATTCCGCAAAATTGTAAGAGGATAAGGTGAAATAATATTTGATTCCAAAGCAATTTTTCTAATTCATGTGGTACATATTGTATCATGTTTCTATATTATGTAATTAATAGTTTGGGTATGCGACGATCCCTCGAAAATTTCTCATGAGACTTGAGAATAAATGATGCTATAGCAGAAAAATTTGTTGACAACTTGCAATGCGATATTGAATAAATGTAAATATGAAACGCCGGTGTAACAAGATATTCTGGCTTGCATGGTTCTTTACAAGAGACAGTACTGCAGATCTCCATTGGATCTCCACTTCAGAATCAGTGATCCTATTGGTTTCTCACCTCCGCAGATACTGATCCGCATTGGTCTCACCTTCCACCGATTTTGACAATTTTTGTATATAACCTAACGAGGTTGCAGGGTACAGACCACAGGTCTTATTCACAAGACAAGTAAAACAAGCTCGTTCTCAAAAAAGAAGAAGAAGATGGCCAGCTTAAAGAGACTTTATGAGAGTAGTGAGATCCAGGACAGCCAGACGAGCAGGTACCGCTTTTACCAAATTATGCCGGTGGTGTTTGGTTTGAACAACTCATACAAGAAAATTTTTACGTAGGCGTAAAAAAACTTCAGTCCGATCTGGTGACTTTAGTCCTGATATTTAGCTGAGCAATGACGAGTTCTACGGACTTTCCTTTCAGCTCGCGTCTTGGAAACAATTTAGAGAGCAGTTTGTCCGGATCGACTGATTCTTCCAGGTGTACAGAGACCTGCATACATACGGACTCTATCCAATTCTACCTATTTTATTCACCCTTTACATTCATTCTAGATTACGAGAAATATAACCACTAAAAGACTGTATGTGGTCGTGGCTCAATGGAAGCCTGCCTGCCTTGTAGACCGAGGATTACCCAGTTTCAAGTCGCGCCTCAGAGTCTTGCGATTTCTTTAATTTTATTTTTATTTTTAAAGCTCTATTTAAAACGTCTCTTCAAAAATTATGAGCTTTGAATAGTAATGAGATAAATGAAGGGCAGCTACTTTGAGTAAAGTACAAGTAGGGAGTGGGGTGATACTGACACAAATTCTACTGTCGGTCGTTAGTTGATCGTCAGGAAGTAAGCTTCATAGCAACGTGAGTATAAGTCGCTCACCAAAGTGTCTTGAAAAAGAAATCAGACGCACTTTGGATAAGAGAAGAGTTTTTTCCAAAGTGTCCCTAAATCAGAAGCACTTTGGATAAAAGAAGAGTTTTCTCCAAAGAGTCTCGAAAAATTAGATGCTCACGTACAAGAAATAAAGGACGTAAAAAGGAAACTTAAGACGAAAATGCGCGAAAAGAAGTAACGGTGCCTAAAGACAACTCAGAGCAGACGGTTACTCTTAGCTAGCGTAACCACATCGATTACGTCATACAGAGCTCCGGTATTGGCAGATGCCATGTCGAGGAAACCCTATGCACGGAAATTGCTGACTGTATATTGACAAAGTGCATTAAGGGTATGATCCGCTAGTGTACAGTATTGGACAAAGCGGCGCATTATATAGCAAAAACTTCGTGAGGTAGTAATTAACTTCCCCGTGTCCTCTTTTCATCCCGTCTTCTATCGGCGGTATTAGTATGAGACGGTATGCCCATCACCTCTCGCTGGCGTCCCATCTTTTTTGCTACTTAGTCAGTCTCCTTTCCATCTTTTCGACTGTATCGCTTCTGGAGCAGTGTCAATCACTAAGCTCGCTGCGTCCAGTGTTGACCGTTTTCTCTGAAAGCCGTCGTAATGTTGTGCAAGTCCACCAGAAGGAATCTATAGCCTGGTTCATTCTTATGTAGATTATGCGTTCTATATTTTGCCTGAGGTGTCCAGCATGGAGAGTTGTCTGTATGATGAAGCATCTTCAAGCCATCAGTTATACAATTCTATGAAGACCTGTTGATGCGCATATATAGCATGTTTCAATGTTCTATTGGGTATGCCATCCAGACTCGGTACGTTGTTATCTCCAACCTTCCTGCAGGGAGTTTGTAGCTCCTGCGTCGTGATTGAAGGAATAGCTTCTCATTACTTTATGTCCTACTTTTCCACATTTGTAGCAGAGATCACTTCGGTCCTGTGCTACTGTGCAGTTTTTGGCAATATGTCCAAATCCTAGACATTTATAACATCTAAGTATGCGTGTGTTCCGTACCATCTCCCGTATTCTGTAGACTACCTTCCTTGCTAGTTAATACGTCGAGATCCTTTGTTTCAAAGATGCCTATGTATTGCAGGGGCCTTATCTCGGTACCATCCTCCAGCACCTCTTCGAAGTTTTGCTGTCTTCCCTTTCGCCATGTGTTGGAGTTCCAAGAGCAGGTCTTAGGTTGTCATTTTGCATAACCTGCTTACACTATCGCCGAAAATCGTCAGTGCAGGATTCACTTTCATATTTCTTAACATATCGGCGTAAGACTTCCCCGCAGCCTTTATAATAAGGGCGTCCGGCCGGGTTCGTCTCACCCGTGGCGCTCTCTTGTTCCTGGTGCCTTTTTGGATTAAGTTACCGGTACCACTTTTAACATTCTCCTTTTTCTTCTTTTTCTTAGCTATCTTTGTTGGCGTTTGTCACGGTTTCTAAATTGATTGTAATGTTTGGTTCAACTCCTTGTTCGGTCAATATCTCTATGCTATTAATCATTTTCATTCCGATATGTGTCCGACCCTCTGGATCCACCGTCTACGGGGACAACACATGCCTGTATGAGGTGCCAGATTGGGTACATCATATCAGAATATAGCACGTGTTATCACGCTAGCCCACCTCCGCTCTCTCGAGCCTCCCATCCCGAACTAAAGTGCTCGGATCTCTGGAGAGTTTCCGGTAGACATCACGCGAGTAGCACACACTTGCTAAGCCGATTGATCGGTACTGGCTAGGTAACCGACTTCCTGTCCTGTTTTTCCGTCAAAGAAGCAAATGGTTCACGTAACTTCAGCGCGCAACTGTAGGTCATAAGATTTGACTATTAGATTGCCTACCCACCCAGGATCTCCTTTTGGTAGCTCACGGATCTTATCGCATGGCCAACATGGCGGTCCGTTATTCGTTTGAGAGCAGTATTCCTGTCGTTCATTATGGGGGAGTACTGTTTCCGGAAGCCCCATCACCCGGCCCGCTGTCTAGATGAAAAAGCCGCCGCACAGTAATTTTGATCGAGGAAAAACGGGCAAATTCGGGCTTAGAACGAGTTTTGAAGACAATTAAATTTAAAAAACGAGATCGTATTCATGAGACAATTTCGAAGAAATAAGGATACCGCTTTTTGCGATTCCGATCCCGCATCAGGCCATACAATTATCTCCTGCTGTAAGAGGTAATAATTTTAACTTAGAACCCAAAATTAAAATCCTCTTGAAGTAAAGGGATTTTTTTGTATATAATAGGAATCTTTTCTTCAAAATTGTTCAGGTAAAAAGATTCTTATTTTATCAAATGGGGCTGTTACGACGACCCCATCAATAATCTCATGTTATGGTGTTTTTAAGATTTTTGCGTTAAAAGCTCTCTCTCCAACGAAAAAAAGATAGATAGATAAATAGATATATTGATAGACAGATATATAAATATTTAGATCGACATATAGATATGTACGTAGATAGATAGAATGATTGATAGGTTTATCATTTTTTTTTCTTTTTTTATGGAAAAGGAATTATTAGAGAACAATCTTGGAAAAACCATACCATAACTTTGATTATGAAGTCATTGGAACAGCCATAGGGCAAGTTAACGCACCCAGTTTTAATCTGAAACGCCCCCCTTTGTCCTACGGACCCTTAGTAAAGGTAAATCTTGATTCATTTACTATGACCTTTTTCCCCACGGTACTACCGTTAGGTAATGTTTCGTGGGAATGCGTAAGGATTTTTTGCCCCCTTCTAGTTGATGTAATCCTCATCTCCGTAGTCGTCGTTTATCTCGTCGGAGCTTTGCCCACTCCTCTTGTCTCCTAATATGGTGACATTGGTTACGTGCTATCTCTACCTCTTTGTCCCATCAATATACTGGTGGTCATCTTCAGTTGGGTATTCTTCTTGGTATAACGGCATCGCCGGTTCGGGAGATATTTTATATCACCGGTTTAGCTTTGCTGTTTACCAATCTTAGCAGTTGCACCTCTTCCAATGGCAGAAATATTTCCTTATCGTAGTGCTGTGTTTTCCAACCGATTCAATTGGCCCTTGCACTCTCGTTGGAACCTTTTTTCAATTTACCCAGCTCCATTGTTATGGTCTAGCGGTCAGTATTTGTGTAGACTTCACTCACAGTCCACGTGCCAAATGTTCCAATTCGACTATCTACAAGAGATGCAGTTTCTCTTCTTGTAAAAGTGTGCATATTTTCAGTAGCACTCATCTTCTTTAGTTTGTGCTTTGTCTGCCCCACTTTACAGACCAAGAATTGAAATCCCCTGCAATTGACAGCTCTCTTCTTACCAACGCATCTCGTACAAACCTAGATAGATAAGTAGATAGATAGATAATATTAAAAACCGAATACATAAATAAAAGTATGCGTGCTAGTAGACAGTAAATAACCGTCAGTGTACAATATAAAATTAGTCGTAGTCTAAGCGCAATCAGCCAAGATTTAAAACTAAAATATAATGTTACATAAATATATACAAATGTACATAATCGTCGAAAATCAAAATAATAACAAAAGAAGCAAGAATGGAGCGTTTATTGCAGGCCAAAATCATAAGACCTCCAGTAACGCAGCAACCGTAACTTGAATTCGAATTTGGCCTACCAAGCTCGTAAATCGTGTGACAAATCACTTCACAATTTCGGACCGTGGATTTCGATTGTGTTGGCATAGAAGAGAGGAGCTGCTGATTGTGAGACCCGAAATCAATCTGTGGGTAGCGATTAAGTATCGCGCCAGTTTTGTGTAATACTCCTTGGATAAGTCAAGAAAAACTGGCGTGCAATAATTAAAATATGCCAATATAAGCGCATTTACGAGGGCTATGTTTGAGCTCTGCGAGAAGCTCTCTGGCTGCACCCAAACTCGAGCTAAGCCCGAGAAGCAAACGTTACCTAAGTTCTCCGACAGCAGTGAGATGTTGAGTAGATCGAAAGCACATGATTGACCGATCGAGATCAATAGCGTGATGTAGCTTGTAACTTGTCTGGAAGGGCTGAACCGTAATGGCAAGTCATCAGGGCTCAGTGCCCGATACTGACATAATTGAAATAGAAGAAGTCGCCCGGGGATTTGCAAACGGTAGGACGAGTATCGTGAAGAGTAACTGGCAAGTTCAACCTAACAATGTTGATTTAGCCTACGAACGTAGTCCTATCTCATTCACAAGTTATCACATCTCTTTCGGGTATGGACATCTCATCGTAGTAGTAGGCGAAATGCTCATTCCTCATTTCCGTCTTGACCTAAGAAGTATGCTTGCTCTTACGTGCAATAGGCTCGCGCACGACTGTTGGGGGCAGGCGCCCGCGAAATTCAAACTCTTGCGATGAGTAGATAGCCAAACGCTAGTAGATAATTCAGTATGCCCTACACTACATTTTGTGAAACTAAATAATCAGATATCGCCAGAACCCTCGACTCCAATGTACATTTATTAATCTCAAGAGTTATACGCAGCAGTTTTGATATGCGACGCTCTGTGGATGTACTGCAATACTAACGCAGTTGCTGCAGATTTTGGCTTCGACAGACTCAACCTGAGGTCCGCAATCTGCGTTGCGACGCCTTACAAAACACGTGCTGTTATTTGAGTGCCATGTCTAGTCATTCTTCCCTTATTGATCACCAACCTTTTTCGTCATCCTTTACCGTATATCCGCTACCTTTGGAGAAACTGATGTCGGCTGATGTACTTGTGGTTTTTTTGGATTCCTTGTGCAACTCTTCGTTTCCCTCGCATTTCACTTGAAATTAAATAAAGAAGCGTACTCTAATGTGCTCAAAATATTTCACATTAACTTAAGACACTCTGCCCTGTTATCTTCCCAACAGACTTATAATATAGTGAAATTTTATCATGGTACAGATACAATTATAGTGAAATTACACCATGTTACAGATTCAACTGATAGTTTCATATATAGGCAAGATGTTCTTCTATTATTTAAATATAATAAACTTTATGCTAAATGAGGTATATTATTTTTATTTTCGCAGGTGAGAGATATGATTTTGTTATAAATGCTGATCAGGTTGTTGGTGCTTACTGGATTCAGTTACGTGGGCTTGGTGAATGCGGTATAAAACGAGCTCAACAACTAGCGATTCTTAGATATGCACGTGGTCCATATCATCCCTCTACAGCGCCACCAACATATGATTTTGGATTACCACAAGGCGTGGTATGTATGCATTATATTTTGTTTAGAGAAAAAGAGCATGCTAAATCAAGCTCGCACACGTTATACCAAAAAATACAGCTCGATACACATTTAAGACTTCTTTTGCTCATGTACAAACGATTATAGAAACTCATGTAAATGTACTATTATAAAATGATAATAGCATAACGACACAAGTACCTAAGTATGTGTTCTCACCAAGTGTCACAGTTCCAAAACAAACACAAAATTATTTTAAAAAAAACTAATAGCCATAAAAGGAAAATAAGTAAAATCGGAAATATACCTTTCATCCTGGATTCAAAATTCAAGAACAGAAATATGTTTCAAATTATATTGATATTGATAGAACAGTTTCAGGAATTTTACGACATACACACATACAAACCTTTATTTAGAATAACCCCTTCTGTAAGTGTTTTAGAAAATGTAATGTGTATGCTCTATCCCTAAATGTCTCTTCTCCAATTTTTTACATAATTTGTATTTATTTTTTAAACTCCTCTGGATTGCCCCTTCCCGAATTAATTCAGAAACTGTAGTGTTTGCTTACACCTACTCAACATTTATCATCTCGAAATCCATCGACTGTAGATTTTTAGTACTGACGACAGAGGAAAAGGAACACCCTCCCTCTGCCTATTATTTTTTTCGAAACAGAGATAAAATATATAGAGGTGGTAAAAATTAAACAAATGCTGTCAACTGCTTTTTTATTTTTTAAAGCAAGGCGACTATCAGATTAATTCATGCACACAGTTGACCGATAAAAGTAGTAGTACATCTATTTCAACGTTACAAACTTCAACATCTTTGCTGTCATTATTATTGTTACTTTTACTATCGCTTTTATTAATATTATTATGTAACATTTTAATTGAAGCGTTTTTGGTAACGCTCACGGTAACAGCGCCGATCGCCGAATAACTCATGTCGTTTTTAAAATAATGTTGCATGTTCGCGATCTTGTCAGGCAATTATTCACATTATGCGTTAATCCTGCACGCAAAATAAAGTCCTTTTGTAGCAAGATCTTTCTTCCTTGACTTTATTCTCTGCATTTGAATATGATTGCATTGCAGCTCTTTTTTGTGCAATTCTGTGAAATCACGTATACACCAATCTGTATTGATATAATATAGAGCCTGAAACATTGATCTTTCGTCTTTGTTTTAACCTTATACTTTTTGTTATTAGTTGCCAAGCCAACTTTGTGTTGCTCGGTAGACCATAAGTATATTTAGCAAGATTAAGGTCAATTTAAAAAATAGAATAAACTCTATTATGGTTTGGTCATAATAAAGCTTCCACTGCTTTAAAATAAGACTTTTTTACAGCCCGTATTGGATAGTGGCACTTTATGATCATTAATATTTTAAAATTATCAATTGTTCGTATATCCTGTACACTAGATCTGGCGATCTTTGTGTTTTGTTGAATATTAACGATATTTTGGTTTTCCTTGCCTATATTTTCTGCACGGTCGTCCTGATTATCCTCCATAATATAAGAAGACAGAATTAAGGGGACACACCACATTTAAAACTCGATAAAATAATTATTTTTAATTTCACACAGATAAGTTGGATTGATTTGAAACTTTTATATATACGTAGCACAACTTTATCTTTATTTGAGAATTTTGATGGTCTATTTAGTCCTAATTTATCCTAATGAAAAATCTAACACCGAAAAGCACGGTCCACACGATTCTAAGACAATGTACGGCTCAATCGGGCTTAAAATTTTTTTTGATACAGTGTGCGTAAAATGCGATTTTACGTACTTTGCTACTTTTTAAAATCGCATATGCGCTCCCTATATCAAAAAATATCGTTCGATACATGTGCGAAAATTAATTCTACACTCGTGAGTTTATTAAGACCTCTCACTCGTGTAGAATCAACTTTTGCGCACTTGTATCGAAATATACTATTGACGTACTCTTAAAAGCACTAGTTTTGATATGAATGGAGAAAATTCAATTTAAATGAATAGAAATCTTTTTAAAAATAAAACAAGTCAAAAATAATTAAAAGTAAGCTAAAACAACTAAATTTTTGACTTGTTTTATTTTTAAAAGGTTTTCTATTTATTTAAATTAAATTTTAAATTCTGAAAATTCACGAGAACTGCTGATTTTTTGTGTACTGGGAGATTTCTAAAACAGTAATATAATACTGCTCCATTTTTTATATTATGTGAAACATCTTTCCAGGTTTGTGTTAGATACTCTAAAACTACTAAAAACTACTAACTACTAAAAAATCACTCATACTTTACGTATTCTCTGCGATAAAGCTTCAAATCACTACTAACCAATTCTCAATTTGATAGTAGCAACCGAAAGTCGTGGTTATTGTATCCCGCGGATATAACTTATTTTTGAGAGGAAGATCATAGATTTTTAAGTAAGTGTTACTAGTTTATGCTGGTGCCTATCTGTGTCGAATCTGAAGACTTAAAATAATGTAATCAGTGTCTTAGGACAATTTTTGGAAATATTCGCTACGAATATCATTTACAAAATGTTCGTTTAACAAAAAATCTTGTCTTGTGCAAACTTATTTTCAAAAAAATAATTTCTTTTCTTTTGCTCAATGGAAACACGTTTGCACCTTTTCCAATAACTCATTCAACGAAATTGAATGGCGAATTTGTGATGATCACAAAATTGCAACCCTAATTCTCGGACAGCAGTCAAGTTTTACAAAAAATCTTTGTATCTTATGTATATGGCATAGCAGAGGTAGAATTAATTATTATATGAAGAAAGCCTGGCCAAGGAGAACCGATTTCCATCCAGAAGCCAAAAATATCATCTGTAAACCTTTAGTAGATCCTTCTAAAATTTTGCTTCCATCCCTTTATATCGAACTTGGTCTCATGAAGCAATTCATTAAAGCTCTGAATAAGAAAAATTCATGTTTTGAATACTTAGGAGAAAATATTCTGGACATAAGCGATGCGAAACTGAAAGAAGGCATTTTTGACGATCCTCAAATTCGTACTTTGTTTGTGGGTAAACAATTTGTTACAAATATGAACTCTACAGAGAAGGATTATCAAGTTGCATGGTCATATACTAGTATGGCCAAGTTTACAAGAAGTCGCAGAAAATTTCTTGGGAAATTAGAAGAGTGATGATTGCGGAACTTTGGTTGAAGATTTTTTGGAAAATTACTGAGAGTAGGACTGCTTAATGAATTTAAAGTTACATTTTTTACATTCACATCTCAAATACTTACCAGAAAACCTTGGAGACTACAGCGAAGAACAGTGTGAATGGTTTTATCAAGATATCAAGGAAATGGAACGTTGGTATCAAGGGAGGTGGGATATAAATATGATGGCAGATTTTTATTGGATGCTTAAAAGCGGAAAACGAGTCAAAAACATAAATCTTTTGAAGACAAAAGAGTTCGTTACAGAAGAAAAAAAGAGTAAATTTCTAGGTCTTATGTTTTCAGTTTTCCCAAATGCTTAAATTTTGTAGTTACGTCATTTTTAAAACCAATTTTTTAAAAATGTCTAACATTAGGTTGAAGTCTGATCTATGACAGACTGTAAAATTTTCCGTTATATCAAAATCTGCACTCAGAGATTAATTTTTTTTAAATTAAACATGTTTGACCTTGATGTAACCTTGACGTAACCCTACATGGTCAAACAGAACTTGGATTCGAATTCAGACTTCCCAAAATTATAATGCTGTAGTAGTCACGTCATGTAATGTCACAATATCGTATTTTTACAATTGTCATATGAAACCGCCGTAAAACAGTGTAGACCGACCTCAAAATGACTTTGGGGGCTATGACACATCAAAAATCAAAATACATATCTGAACGTGAAATTTCCGGTTTTTCCAGAACCTGTAGTCACAAATTAATTTTACCTTTGACTCTTCTCAAAAGACATATTTTAAACTTTGACCTTCAAATGCCCTTGAAAGCTACATGCTGGGTTCAAACAGGCTCTGGATTCGTATTCAGCGCGTCAAGCTACATAGGAATATATGTATCTCGTTTCTGATACAATCCACTATTTTTTGTACGCCTGTGTTATTACAGAAGATTCCGTAAAACTATTTGCTAATAACACATTTCACGCTTAAATTGTGCGTATTTTCAAAAAAATATCATAATATTCGGTGTAGTGCCTTTTGTTTAATGTACAACAATTAGATCATCGTGTATGAGAGTATTGAACAAATTTTTTTAAAAAGAAACCAAATTGCCTTGTGGCTACAGAAGGATTAACAATCAATCAAAAAAAGCTATATTTTGATTGAACTAGATTGAAAAACGTGTTTATTATTGCTTCGTAGGTCTCGTCCCGAAGGTATTCTAGTAGACGGATTCGTAGAATCTGCAACACCCCGTACATGCTCCGTAACATACCTGTAACATTTATATTAAAACATAAAACCGCTGCCAATTCATTCAATCGAGACTCAAAAAAAGTCATTTTTATCAGTCTTCGATTTATTACTAATAAAATAAGTAGTTAAATCACTTGAAATTTTAATGGAATATAGTTTGAAAGGTAACTCATCAACATATTTTTTTTCATGAGGTTATGATGTTTAGTTTCAGAGATATGGATTTTTAAAAAAAAATCATCTTTCTTATTTTATCTGCCGAACGGAACGGTCAATCCTGAGGACCAAACGGGGAAAAATAGGTCATTTTATTATCTTTTAAATGCATTTGAGCTGAATTGTTTGTAACAATGGAATGATTGAAAAAAAGAAAAATAATCTTTTTCGAAAATCGAAAAATGGCCATAAAAAAAAAGTAATTGAAAAAATAAAATAAATGGTTTTCCCGAATTCAGAATCCAAAAATTGATATGCATGTCAAATTTGATTGATATTGACTAAGTAGTTTCAGAAATATCACGGTACACACACACACACAGACACAGACACATACACATACACCATGAGGGGGAGCTGTACCCCATGTGGCGCGTCCTCGAGTGGCGGATAGAGGAACACTCGCTGTAAGCGCATAGCACTACGTACGTAGAGCTGTAAACAGAGTGTTGGAGAGAAATAAAATATCTCCCGCGGACCAAACAACTTATTGAACATCTGTCACTACCGAAAACAAGGTTTGATCCTCGGGTTATGTCTGAGCAGGCGCTCGCAGTATTGAGAACTGCTCCTTCACTGAATGCGATAGGAGATAGCGTAAATAAAATAAAATGCAAACGCACAAAAGAAGTTATAACCGTAGTCTTCCAAGAAGCGGTTAAAGCAGTACGAGTGGATGGAACCACAATAAAAACACTGCAGCAAGAGGAGACCTTTGAAATAAGTGTTAGAGCAAACCTTCCTTAGGACTTGGTGAGTCGAGGAGATGGAGAGCGAAATCACAACACTTTGTGTATATTCAAAACTAATTTATTTATTTAGATTTAGATGACTATTTGAAATCGCGTCGTGCGGCAGAGCTGTTGTCACAGCGGCGGTCGGCAGGAGAGTGTGCACCACGGAGCAAGAGCATAACTCCCCATCACATCCGAGAGGTGACGCGACACGTTAGAGCACTGTATCAGGCAGCTCGAAGACTCGCCAACACTCCCTCCCTTTGGGCGCTTGATACTCTACACATCTGAATTCCGTCCTCTGATTACTCCTGAAATATTTAAATTCTTATTCCTCTGATATACTTAAAAACTCTAAGTTATCAGACTAATCTATATCATGATTAAGTGTAACTTTCTGTATTTAGTATTTTATCTCTGAGGTATTTATGAGTTTCATTAGGCAGAGGTTTAGTCATTATATCTACCATGTTCTCTGTGGTTGAAATCCACTTGACTCTGATTTTTCTTTCTAGAACACATTGTTTTATGTAGTCTCCATGGGTTTCTGCCATGTCATTTTTACTACCTGTCTTTTCTCTGATTTTGAGTTTTCTCTGAATTTCTTGTATGTCATCATCAAAGTTTTTCAACTTGTGATTTCCTTCCATTTGAGTACAGTCCCCTGCTGATTTATTGTCGCACCATAGCGTAACAGGATATATAGTTTTCCCTATTATGTCTCTGATAGCTTTGTCCAAGGAAACAATTTCTTGGCAAGCATTGCTCATGGCCAAATACTCAGCTTGGCAGGTAGAGAGTGATACATATGTTTGTTTATAGCTTCTCCACATTACTGAGTCGCCATACAATTTTATTAAATAACCTCCAGTTGAAGATGAATCTTCACAGTCTCTGAAGCTGGCGTCTGCCATTGCTTCCATGTTATCGTTTTCTGCTCTGAAAATCAAACCTGTATCTGAAGTTCCTCTGAGATATCTAAATATTCTTTTTACTTCCTTCCAGTCACTTTCAGAGGGTGACAGCTGTTTTCTGGATAGGAAGTTAACTGCAAATACAATATCTGGTCTGGTGGCTCTAGCTTCCTATAGCTTCCCTATATGGTGCTTGAGTTGGTAACTGAGTTTCTTCTGAATTTATAAGTTCCCTATTTCGAACCTGTCTTGTTACCATCGGTGTTTTCTGGGGCTTACAATCTTTCATATTGAAGCGTTTCAGGCATTTTTCTATGTACTCTGATTGTGACAGTTTTAAAATCTTCTGATCTCTGTCTCTTGTTACCTTTATGCCTAAAAATAATTTAGGTTCTCCTAAGTCTTTCATCTAAAAGGTAGAACATAATTTTTCTTTTATTTCTTTTAATTTCTTCTGATTGTTGCCTGCCACAATAATATCGTCTACGTATAGCAGTAAAACCACTATCTGATTTTGTAATCTCCATGTAAACAAACATGGTTCATTTATGTCCTTTTCTAGTCCAAGTTCTAAAGCAACTTCTGAGAAATGCTTATTCCATCGCTTTGGACTGATTCTGAGGCCGTACAGAGCTTTCTGGAGTTTATATATTTTATTTCTTCTGATGGATGGACTTATTTCTATTCCATCTGGTATTTCCATGAAGATGTCTTCCGCGAGCGTTCCATTCAGAAATGCTATCTTGACATCCATCTGATAAGCAGTTAAATCGAACTTGTTTATGATTGCAAAGGTCGCTCTGACTACTGGCAATCTAGAAACTGGTGCGTAGGTTTCCCTAAGTTCATATTCTTTTCGATCCTTAAATCCTCTGATAACCAGTTTTTCATTGAATCTCACATGTCTAGATGTGATGAATCTCTGGGATTCTGGGTGCCACAAAACATTTCCAGTTTGAGAGTATCCTACCATGATTGTACGGATTGCTCTGTCTGAAAACTTGTTCATAGCATTGGGTATCTTGGCATAGGCTAGACATCCGAAACGTCTGATTTTGTCTAGATATATATTTCCATTTGGAACCAGTTTCTTGATTGGTGTCTCTGAATCGATTCCTTTGTGTGGTGTCCTGTTATAGATGTGGATAGCCACTTCCAAAGCGAGTATCCACATGCTTTTGGGTAGACCGGAGTCTATCATGATCGGTCTGATTTTCCACTGAATAGTTTTGTTAAATCTTTCAGCAGTTCCATTAATTATTACCTCCAGTAAATTCTGTGCCATTGTCCGTTCAGATGAAACACACTTTTTCCTCTTTGCCTAGTAAATTTCTTGTAGTCACCAAGAATTTTTCTAAGCAATCTCCAGCTTCACTTTTTTGTTTAATAGAGTATGCTTTGGCAAATCTGATGTGATCATCAATAAATACTATTATGAATTTATTTTCCCCAGGATACGAGACTGGTTTAATTGGTCCCATTGTGTCTGCATGTAACCTTTCTAATGGCCTTGTTGCTTTAACTCTGACTTCTGAGAACGGGTGGTTTTCCATTTTTGCTAGGACGCAGACTTGGCAGTCTGTTATGGACTTGTCGAATTTTACCTTTCTGCGTTTTTCTTCTGACTTTTGCAGCAATAATAGATATTTCAAAGAAGCGTGACCTAATTTGATATGCCAGAGCATTCCTTCGTTCAGCTTCTTTTCTTGTTTCTCTGATTTGTTGTCTATATTGTTTTGTAGATATTTCAGCATTTCTTCTGAAGAGTCGTCTAGATTTAGGATTTTCCTGTTCAAAATTTGTTAATTTAAGTTTGTGTCACAAACTTCTCTCTGACTAGATGAATTTGTTTCTTGTTTAATTTGTTCTTGCTTCTTCTTCCTCCCAATCTCAGCAGGATTTATCTGAGTTTCTTCCGATGCGTTGTTTTCTTCTGATTCGTTTTGATCCTCACGATCCTTTATATCTGTCTGAGATTGTTGCAAGAACTCGTCGACTGACACTATGTTAGCCACACATGAATATTTATCGTAGATTTCTTGTTTTTCATCTGATTGTTCATCTCTTACTGCGTCTAAAGAGATCATCCAATTTGGCTTTTCATAGGTTCCAGTCAAGTATTCTTCGTCTGAATTTTTATCGTATATTTTAAGTATTTTATTATCCATGTATATACTCAGACCTACGTCTGCAAAGCGTCTGAGAGAAATCAAATTGTCTGAAATATTTTTGGCAGCAATTACATTTCTCAAAATTATTTTATTGTTCTCATCTGATTTTGATTTTAAAATTAAATCTCCGTTACCATCTATAGAAATATTCGCAAATTTATTTTTATTTGCGCTTCTGATATATTCGCCTGAACTTTTTCTAAAATTGCTTAAAATTATACTCTTGTTGACTATATGCTCTGTTGCGCCGGAGTCCGCGATAAGTACTAGTTTTGCAGGTGTTTTATTACATACATGAGTGCTGTTACCTCTTAGCATCGCTTTGACTTTGTCTCCCTGCCTCTGACTTCTGCCTGGAGTTTGTATATCGACCTTGCGTTTAAAAGATCCTCTTCTTACATTATTTCCTCTACCTCTGACATTATTATATGCACCCCTGCCTCTGTTACCTCTACCTCTGAAGTTGTTTGTGTTCTGTTTGTGTTGTGTGTTTGTGTTGTTGTATGTATAAGATTTTACATACCCGTCTTTGGGATTGTCCTTATTTGGACAATCATCCCCTTTATGTGGAGCTACAGCCTGGCAATTAAAGCAGTACCACAGATTGTAGTCCTTGAGAGGACATGAGGCTGCTCTGTGTCCAATCTTGTTGCACCTGTAGCATTTATCTGCGATTGTTGCTTGTCTGGCTGCAACTTTTGGCCTGACGTCTGAAGTTTGGCCCTCTGATTTGCGTCTGTCTGATTCCATCTGTAGTATAAACGTTTTTATGTCATCAAGACTCATCTCTGATTTGGTTGCTTGAAGTCTGATTATATTTGCTGATTTGACTTCTTTAAATTTACTACTAACAGCTTGAAAAAAGGCCGATCTTATCTCTTCCTCCGTCAGAAGTGTTTTCGTAATACAATTTTCAAAATCTCTGATGATGGAATCAAACCTATCGCAAAATTCGTTTACTGATTCTTTATAGTTCATTTTCAGACTATACAATTTTTCTCTGACGAAAGAATCGGTAACATTTGCCTCAGCTCGTCTGAATTCTTTGATTTTATTGATTATGTCTTTTGGGTCTTTTGTTAGTAATATCTTATTATGATAGTAGTCATCTACACGACTGATTAAAATGTCTCTGACTTGGTCTTTTCTGTTTTGTCTTTCTAACTCTGTCTCTGAAATGTCTAAGTTGAGTGTATCGTCTAGTATGTCTGCAAGGTTGTTGGCTTTTAATTCAGTATTTAGGTTGTCTAACCAAATGTTTAGTGGTACTTGTTTTGATAGTTTGTAATTTCTTTTAATGTTTAGTTTTTAACTAGTAGTACTTAGGTTAATGGAACGTCTGAGTTCTCTGCAAGCTCTGCTGAGATCCCCTAAAGTACCTGTTTCCTCTGATAGATTAGTTGAATTTCTATTATTATATAAATCTATTTCATTTATGTCTCTGAGTGTGGAACTGGCAGGGTGATTATTTACCTCTGAAGTTAGTTTTCCTAATTTCTCTGAGAGTTTCTCGACAATCCCATTCAGTTTGTCGATGTTTTCCTACATCTCGAGTATTGCTTCCATTTGGGTTTTTATTACTTCGGCGTGGTTGTCTAGTACATTCGAATGCCTCTGTAATACTTTCTCTAGAGTATCCTTTCTCGTCTCCGTCCTTGATGTAGTCTCTAATCTGTTTACCTCCATGTTTTTATTTGGGGGTGGTTTCTTCTGATTCTGTATTATAAACAATCATTCTGATTAGCATTCAATTTTATTAATTATTTGAACTCTGAATTTTAGGCCTAACATCTGATTCTGAATTAATTGTTTATATTCTGATTTGAAAACACTTTGTACCTTTGTTATTATTCTATTGATCTTTGTCAACGTTGTTTCTTTTTCTTCTGAAATAATGAAATAATGCTTACTCTGACCGTTTCATTTGATTTCCGCCAAGTTAGACCAAGTTTAAAAATCAAACACCAGCCCCGCGCCTCCCAGACGCCACACACGTGCTCCCTCCCAGTCTAAGTAAACGAAAGCAATTTACTCAATAATTTGCGAAGGGGCGATCACACACGCGTATGTCACCCAAGTAAGACACGAAAAAGCCAGTGTAATTATCTTTTGATAATTTTTAATGTTATTGAAATTCAAATTCATTGCACTGCCGTTTCATTGTAATTTCTATCAAGGCGTGTTTTTAAAATTTATTCGAATGCATCTAAACAGAAATAAATCAACAAGTTTTTTTTTTTTTTTTTAAATCGTTCTATTTACTTGAATAACTCTGATATTCTGAATAGGAGCGAGAACGATGTAAATAGACTTATTTTTGTCTGATTTCAATTATTGTGTGTATACGCCTATAGCAAGTCTGATTCAATACGTCTGAACCCGACTAGACCATATATTTTTAAAACTTGAAAGTAATCATCGAGAAAAGTCCGTGCGCGTGAAGTCTGTTTTGGTTCGGAGAGAGAGAGAGAGCACAATAAAACACACGCTCGATTCTGACAACTTCGCTAGTCGCCGCTTACTCGTGCAAGATTATGCCGGTGAGTGTTCGCGCGTCTTGTTGTCGCGCGCTTTTGTCTCACACTGAGACTTTTGACTTCTTTTTTTCTCTATTCTATCTTCTAATTATTAAGACACCGCACTGTCTTTTTATCTACTATTATTTACGCAATCTAAATTTTACAATCGATGTGGTAAAGCGGCGCACTCCCGAAACCGAGCGAATTAAACTTTTCTTTTGCTAATATAACTCTGAGTACACCTTACAAAAGCTTGTACTTACTCTTTCTTCTGAATTTCTTCCTTTCTCACACCTCTGGTGCGTCTAATTGGTTTCTCTCTGATCTCAAAAGGAAAAAAACAAAAAAACTCTTTAACGTCTTCTTCTCGGTCCTTACTCTTTTCCAGCAAGCTGGCCCACAACCTGTTAGAGCAAACCTTCCTTAGGACTTGCTGAGTCGAGGAGATGGAGGTCGAAATCACAACACTTTGTGTATATTCAAAACTAATTTATTTATTTAGACTTAGATGACTATTTGAAATCGCGTCGTGCGGCAGAGCTGTTGTCAGAGCGGCGGTCGGCAGGAGAGTGTGCACCACGGAGCAAGAGCATAGCTCCCGATCACATCCGAGAGGTGGCGCGACACGTTAGGTCACTGTATCAGGCAGCTCGAAGACTCGCCAACAATAAGGGATCTCGACATACTTACCTCAAAAGAGGAGGTACTGGAGGTCATGCAAAGGGAAATAGGAGAAAGAGATGCGATTGAGATCACTGCCGTAAAATTGCTGAGAAAAGCATACGGAGACACGCAGATTGCTTTTGTGCAACTATCAAAAGAAATAGCGGCCAAGTTCACAAAGCGGGAGAAAATTAAAATTGGATGGGTCAATTGTAGGATTCGTTCGTCTAGGCATTCACACTACTAGATGTGGTGTTGCTGAATCAAGGCGATACCCTCACGTTCAAAAAAGGAGATGCAGATTCATTAATTGACTTGAAATTTGTCAGTAACTGCCCCGTACGGCAGGTAGACAAATGGATCGTGAGTGATCACTACACAAATAGTGATCACCTAGCTATAATAATGAAGCTAGGTGGATCAAATAAGAAATTCTGTACAAATTCCAGTAGTACAAGAATTGAATGGAAAACCAAAGAGTATGACAAGGAGTTATTCTTGACGATATTTAACAATATTCAATTGACAGGATCAGCAGACGACAAGGCTGCACAAATGATGGGCCAGCTCACCAAAGCGTGCGACGCGGTAATGCCGAGAAAAGTGTCCAGTCAAAGATGGCCATCAGCATATTGGTGGAATCGAGCCAGAAGATTGGAACAACGGGCAAGGAGGAAATTCTACCGAACCGGTAGAGGAATGGATGCGGTGGAGAACCGCAGCGAAAAAATGAAGGAAGCTAAGCGCGACCTTAAAAGGTGTGTAAGAGAGAGTAAACGAAGATGCCTAAGAGAGCTGCAAGATGAGGTCAATGAAGACCCTTGGGGCCGACCTTATAAAATTGTCATGAAGAAGATCAAGGGAAGTTACATACCCCCACCAAAGTGCCCAGAGGTACTAAGCAGGGAGGTAACAACACTCTTCCCAAATCAGCCGGACATTCCATGTGCTATGGTAGAAATAGATGTAGATAATATACCCTTAATTACGGAGGAGGAGCTACTATCAGCCTACCGGAGGGTTGGAAACAACAAGGCTCCAGGACTTGATGGCATACCCAATATTGCATTGAAACATGCAATCAAGACTTGTGTTGCTACTGAAAGGTAGCAAGCCACCTGGAGAAGGGTCGTCATACAGACCGCTTTGTATGCTTGATACGCAGGGCAAAGTATTAGAGCACAAAATCTTTGTTAGGATGGAATGCACAACCGAGAGGACATAGGGGCTTGCGAAACACCAGTATGGTTTCCGTAAGTGCCGCTCAACATTAGACGCTATCGGCTTAGTGGTGAATACAGCACGAGCAGTCATAAGCGCAAAAAGGTGGAAAGGCGGTGCGAAAAAGTACTGCGCGGTGGTTACAATTGCGTTAAAAATGCATTTAACTTTGCAAATTGGTGCAAAATTCACGAAGCACTAGTGAGACTAGGAGTCCCTCCGTATATAAGAAGAATAATATCCGACTACGTCAAGGACAGAACTCTCTTGTACGAGACCGAGGAGGGCACGGTGAATTATAAGGTTACCAGGGTAATTCCACAGGGGTCAGTACTGGGCCCATCGTTGTGGAACATTATGTACGATGGCGTACTCAAGCTAGAATTACCAGAAGGATCAACGATTGTAGGATTCGTAGACGACATAGCTTTGGTAGTGGTTGCAAAAGAGAAAGAAAAGGTAGCTGAAATTGCTAGTGAAGCTATCGTTAAAATACAGAAGTGAGAAAGCCGCAGAAACTACCGCAGTGCTGGCGCGGCTGATGCCAAATGTGGGTGGTCCCATACAGAATCGCAGAACGCTACTGACAAGCGTTAGTACATCAATCATGCTGTATGGAGCCCCGATATGGGCAGACACTATGCTGGTGAATGGATATGGACGAAAGCTCTCCTCAGTGCACAGGCGAAATGCACTTAGGGTCGAGTCTGCTTACCGTACAGGTCTCTCGCCAATAGACCTATTAGCAAGGTAGAGAAAATCAATCGAAGAAGAAAAAAGACGAGACAGCGGCAAACCTAAAATAGAAATTTGGGATACCGCTAGGCATTCACACTACTGGACCTGGTAACAATGACGGAGTAGCAAAAGCGATGGGACTCTAGTAGTAAGGGACGGTGGACCCACGGCCTCATACCAAGTGTAGAAGACTGGACAAATAGAAGACACGGGGAAGTAAACTAACACAGTTTCTGAGTGGACATGGATGCTACCAGGCGTATGTGGACCGATTTAAATTGGAGGATTGCCCGGATTGCCCGACGTGCTTAAATGCAATCGAGGACGCCGAGCATGTATTCAGTGAATGCCCACGCTATGAACAGGAACGAGAAGAACTTGAGTGCTACCTGCAGACCAGAGTAACGCCTGAGTCTATTATAGTAGCTATGATGACTTCGGCCGACGGATGGAGCGCAATAAACAATTTGGCTGCAGACATCCTTAAGAAGGTCCGAAAGGACGAAAAAAAAAGAAGAAGAAGACGTGAGATGCTGCAAGAAACAGACGACCGGACGATGCGGTAAAAAGTAGACGGCAGACGACAAAGAAGATTTATGACGAACGGCAAGAGAAACGTGATGACGACCACATCAACAGACGAGGGCGGTAGCTCAGAGTCCCCTCACGAAGCAATACTCAAACGGTGTTACCACGGGGGGGGGGGGCTTATTGGAGAAAGAGCCAGGTCCAACCTACTTAGGGTCGGTAAGGAGGACGGAGAGGAGTATAGTGTAGTACGTAGGGACAGCGAGTCCCATCGTCGTGTGTGTGTGATTGAGGTTGTTGACAAGAGGGAGGTTATAGAGATGGCGCGCGAGTAGTATATAGAGTGGTATTAGGACGTAGTTCTGGGGATTCGCGAGTCCGTGAGCGTACGCCGTGACAGGCGCGCCAATCATCCTGGCCTGGCCGTAGTTCACGCTGACGAGCGTGGATGCGGTGGCGATTGACCGATGGGCATGGGTGAATCTACCGGCGAAAGACTTTCTTTATGGGTTATTTTTGTGCGGCCGCTCGCTCAGTGTATATGAAAATCGTGACGACTTTGTGCGGTGATCATGAGCGTGCGTACAGTATGTGAATCGCGGAGTGTATCGCGAGGATGGAAGTCTCGGCCAGCGGGCCATGTGAGAAACGGAGTATTAATCATCAGGGCGCCGAGGTTTATCATGTATGTTCGAAATATAAAGAGGAAAGACAATATAAAACTCATCAACTACCGAATCAAGTATTATTACCATTATCCCATAACCTTCAATCGACCACCTTATCCTAATAGAGCTAGCCGAGCTCGATCCACTATCGCGTCGATGGACCCCAACACGTGTTGGCATCACCAAGTAAAGGGATCTCAGATCCCTGGAATCTCGTATGCCTGGCGGCCTGGATCGCGGCGGCCCGCCATCACGTATGAATTGGAGTTTTATCGGCTCGCAGTCGAATAATGAAGCCTAGCAGTTCTAAAAGTTTCAATATATATATATATATATATATATATATATATATATATATATATATATATATATATATATATATATATATATATATATATATTTTTTTTTTCCTTATAAAATTGACTTCCTGGACCTTGCAAATTATTAACAAATCAGTATAAAATCATTAAATGAATTTGAGATTAGGAGGTGAAGAATTGCAACAGTATCAGAAAATTAACTTAAGTTAAAACCAATGAAAACAGAACTTACGAAATTCTACGTTTTTTAACCGCATCTGTATAGGTACATCGACAATACATGGTTGTTAGATAGAAAGAGAAGCTAGAAGAACTATAAGAACATTGAAAAAGCTACGAAATTTAATTTAAATATAATTTAAAAATTGCAAAACCGAGGTGAACTCATGTGCAGGAGTAAAGCGTTATGTGTCGGGGCCAGGATGTTGTATGGCCAAGCAACAAAGGGACACTGAATCGAATGAAAACTATATGGGATTAATAGCCGAGATTATGAATATTATTTGCGGGAGAAGAGGCAGAGTGAATGACGCAGGGCTACCAGAGCAGCAAAGAGCGAGAAGAGGTGGGCAAGTTTTTTAGTAAGTGTATACGTGTGGGGTCAGGAGTGAGAGAGGGAGGTTTTGTTTGCGAGGGCGACGGTGCTGCCCAGCGTGAACCCCCACATACTAATTCTATCCTTATTAAACAGAAACAATCTTCGCGCTTCACCCCTATCAACAAGCTGATATAGATACTCTTGATAAGATATATATCTACGTTAGAAGAGACACTTGAAAAATTTTTGTTCAACGAGCTACAGAGTAAAGAATCTTTTGGGAAAGACCAATTGTAGAATCCTACTAAATATTACTCTCGAAGAATAAGACTCTTAGTTTAATAAAAAAAAGGTGTGTATAATTAGAATTATAATAATCCTGATTTATTGTAAGTATTAACAAATTTAAATAATAACGATAATAATAATGGAAATATTACATTTTTAGATGGACCTAACCGCTCTCAATAATATCGCTAGTGAAGATCTCTCTACGAAGAAGGTGTCTGATTGTGAGTTGGATGGTGACTACAGTTATACCGTAACAGTACTTAAACAAGTCAAAACGCGATATGGTTAAAAAATTCTGACCTCTCTGTACGATGAATTTCGAATGTTTGTTCCTACGCGAGTATCAACTACAGTGACGAATGACACAAAGTTTGAGCGATAAAGCTAATAAAGTGATAAACTAATATACAAATAATATTGTGATTAAATTCAGCACTACTTAAAACTATTCTAAAATACACAAAAAAATAAATAAATATATAAATTAAACAAAAAAAGAGGAAAATATGTGTAAAATCTTTTGTAGTCAGTAGAACCATAAATCTAAGATCAACTAGATAATATAAATCACGGTGTCGTGATATAAAATTAAAAAGAAAGATGATTGTCTGAGCTCGCTTTTAACCTGAGCTAGCATCGTCAATCTTATTTGTATAGGCAAATCTCCTCCACTGCGCCACTGAGGAAGAGAGGGGTCAATGATCATTGTGTCGCCAGATCCTGCAGCGTTATTTGTTACTTATTTTTTTAGTAATAAATCGAAAACTGATAAAAATGAGTTTTTTTTAGTCTTGATTACGGGCGCAGAAAGATAGATCTTTTGATTACCTTGGCTAAGTTCTTTTCGCAGCTTATGAAAACGATTAGTTAAAAAGATATTAAAATACAAATTATTTGTCTCTTACCCTGTATACCCTGTATAACTCAAAATTATTATTTTTGTTAAACCTTAGAACTCTAGCCTTAGACTATGAGGTCTATTTGTAATATACAGTAGTGGAAAAAATGAAAGGTTCAAAAAAAAATTCTGAATTTTTAGGGGTTTTTTAAATGGTTGTATTTCCCTTAAAAATGGTCATATCATGATTTTAAAAAAAGCATTTTAAATCTTGATGTATCTAGTTTTAAGATCTTACAATGATACAATTTTTCAAACATCACGTACCGCGCAAACCTAAGAAATACTAAAAAAAATTTTTTCTCAAAATTTTTTCGATTCTTTTTTATGGTCCACCAACTTGGGAAAAATTTTTCGAATTTAACCACCATATGTGTCGAATAACCTGTTCATTCAGCTTCAATTTGTTTTTTTTTTAAAACTTTGATTCGACCACTTCTCGCTGAGATATCGAGCTTTGAATGGAAAGATCTTTTTTCTCTTTAATCATCAATATCTCAGCAACCGCTTATTGTACAAGAAAATGAAGGAGGGTTTTGAAATCTTGAATAAAATTACCACAAAAATCAGCGATAGTTTTTTCAAAAAAAAATGTTCTGTAGTCTTTACATTAATTTGAAAAAGCAAGAAAAAAATGGCCTTTGGTGGTTTTTCGGATAATCAGGCGTTTAGTTGGAAATATCGCGTAAACCTGTTAAGTTAAGTGTGCCTTTTACAGTTCAATATGCCCATAAAAATCTCACAAAGTTTCAATTTGATCCATCAAACTGTTTTTTTGTTTCATTAGATCGAATTTCAAAAAAATTAAAGGATCACGACTTTGACGGTAAATGATCATAATCTTTACAAAAATGAAAAAAAATGTTTTTTTCGGTCTTTGACTGCAGTTTTATGGATAGAAGTGTTCAAATTTATTGGAAAAAAAACATTTCAAAAAAAAAAAATTTTTTTTTTCTTAATTGCAGAAAATTTTAATCAAAAACAATCACCGGCATTCGCATTACCCAAAGCGTACCACGTGGAGATTGCCCGGTCGGATTTACGCTTCTTGCGTGTGTGTCCGCGTATGTGTGTCTGTATGTGTGTTAGTGTGTTTCTTTAGGAGAAGTGAGACCTAGAGGCTCGTCAGTTCCTTCGTATTTAATGACTCCAAACTCATTCTCCAAAGAGTGTGTGGGTACTGTGTGTGTTAGTGTGTTTCTTTAGCAGAAATGAGACCCAGAGGCTCGTCAGTTCCTCCGTATTTAATGACTCCAAACTCATTCTCCAAAGAGTGTGTGGGTGTCTGTGTATGTTGACTTCTGTTCGTCTGTGCGTTCGTCCGTATTGTTAATAACGGGTATTAGCACCCCTGTTCTCAATTACGGCTGCCAAGCGTTCAGCCATATTGATGCAGCGGGCAATCTGAGGTTGCGGGATAGTGTTCCAAATGCACAGAAGTGCACGCTCTAATGCGGCCAAGTTCTGCAAATTTTGATACTCTCTGCGCAAACGACGACCCATTATGTCCCAAACATGCTCGATGGGGTTAAGATCTGGGCTCATTGGTGGGTGCCGAAGCAGAGAGATGTCATGCCGTTCAAAAAAGCGTCTGGTGATGTTGGCCGTATGTGGACGTGCGTTATCTTGCATTAGAATAAATGCCCTCTGTCGTTGCCGTCTGCGCAGTACAACTGGCCTCAAAATTTGGTCGATATAGCGTCTAGCTGTTAAGTTTTCACGCACAATCAGCAGAGGTGTTCTCCAATATCGCGAAACGCCGCCCCAGACCATGACTGATCCACCGCCGTAGGCAACAATCGGACGGACAAAGTTCTGGCGAAAACGTTCTCCACGACGACGCCAAACAAGGGGACGTCGGTCGCCCCCGTGAAGGTTGAACCGGGATTCGTCGGTGAATAAAACGTTTCCCCATTGTCTTAATGTCCAGGCTCGATGTGCGTTTGCATACGCTAAACGAGCTCGGCGATGTCTTGCTGTCAACAGTGGTACACGATTAGGATGGCGTGCATTTAACCCAGTTTCACGAAGACGTCACTAGTGTAGTGAAATAGTGTAGTGAGAAAGGTGTAGTGAAAAAGGTGTAGTGAAAAAAGTGTAGTGAAAAAAGCAGAGCAGTGAAATTTGTATAAAATAAAGAAAGTTTAAATTGTTAGTGCGAGATTATTCTGTAATTGACAATGGCTTCGAATAAGGATGCAAAGGGCATATTAATATTCTGTTCTCTGAGCTACATAAGATTTAATTTTGTAAACAATGCCATAGTGAAGTGCAACTGAATGAATCAAGAGTCAAAGGCTTATGATTCAAGATAGATGTACTGTGCAATCAGTGTGGTGAATTAGTGTCAATTTATTCATGTAAGAAGATTGGACTTCGTGCTTTTGGGCATGGACACGCTGACCTCACCACTTTCTGTAGTATTATGGATACGCTGAAGCCAGTGGCACAGGCAGCATTCGATTCAACAAACCAACTGTTAAGCGAAGCTTGTGAGACTGTAGCAAAGGAGAAGAAACAGCAGCAAGTGCACCTGGACTTGATATTTCTGGCGATACCTCATTACACTACCTGCCCCTCTCTATGAATCTGACAGGTGAGGTTAGGTATGTGTGTATATACACATGGATAGTATGGTGCCAAATGAAAATATTCACCAATTCATTTTTATAAAAGTTAAGTATAATTTTTTCAATTTTATCCTGACATATTAATATTTAAAATAATATGAGAAAAAGATATAATTAGGCCCACTTGACTGACTGCTTTGTAAGTAAAGGTATAACTATAATTGTAACTCCAAACTTTAACGTTGTTTTTAACTAATAAAGATTTTTCCTGATTTCAGCTCACTGTCCATAGGATGACAGGAGAATGGATGGATGAAATGGGCTGAAATTTTTTTACACGTTCTACACACGTGTCATTCTCATACGAATGAGGTGATTTTGATTTGAATGTGTAGAAGTTGTTTTACAAAAAAATTAGTGGCAAAAATAGTCGACAAACAATAAATAGTACATTTCGATACAAGTGCGCAAAGTTGATTCTACACGAGAGAGAGGTTCGTCGCCCGAGCGAAGCGAGGGTGATAAACTCACGAATGTAGAATCAATTTTCGCACATGTATCGAACGATATTTTTGATACAGGGAGCGCAAATGCGATTTTAAAAAGTTGCAAAGTACGTAAAATCGCATTTTACGCACACTGTATCAAAAAAATATAGTATTTTTGTTGTAAAACAACTTCTACGCATTTAAATTAAAATCACCTCATTCATATAAAAATGACAGATGTGTAGAACTTCTAAAAAAATTTTGAGCCCATTTCATCCATCGGTTTACTTGGAATCTTACGGGGAGTGACAAAATACTTTCACGGGTGTCTGCACTGTCACCGTACCAGATAGCAGTACATGAGGCCTATTAGGGCTCAATTGTAGGTAATATGACCTAGTTTTAGTATAAAAAATATCTCAATAAAAACTTAAATTTATCTATTAATTTTATGTATTTTTATTTTTCAGCCAATAGGACTGTTTTGTCCTCTTAAGTGAATGTGTCTTTCAATCAAAAGCCAGTATCACCGTCAACTAATGCTTACACCTACAGATCATACATCGAAACCTTACTAAATTATCGCCTATCTTGTGGTGTGTCGACAAAAGTGGACAGATGATCAGTATAGATAATAAAACCGGTCTGGTAGAACAACTAACTGTTGTTGAACGGCGTTGAGGTAAGAGTGCGACTTGTAAGATCTCTAGTTTAGTTTTGTCTGATGAACGTTTTAGGAACTTTCCCCGTGCACATGAAGAAGCAAATTTATTAGTTAGACGCGTTAAAATTAATTCAAGTATATACAGTTAGCTCATGTTCAAGCGCTTTCAAAAACAATATCCTCTCACAAGGGTAGAGGTAAAATCTATAAACAGTTCACAGTGGGATTAATGACAAAACTTTGGATAACATTGTTACGTCGTGTGACGTAAACTTTTATATTTTAGTTTTTTAATTGAGATCACGCATTTAGGTGACGAAAATCAGAAATCCAAACTAAGGAATTTTCAATGTATATGTAGATCAGCAAGCGTTGACCAACAAAGCTCATACTCAGCACTTTGTGACGTAGTAAGCGAGCGCTACTTTCCGTTGTTGATTCACTTTGCTATTTTTAAGAAAATATTGTTTACAGTTTTTGAAATGTTTGAAAATATCCTGCGTTAATGCAAAGTTATATATACTCTTACATTCGCATTTACCATCAGTTCGATTTCAGAGCTCCGTACGCTCCGGTTCGACAATCGGTGACAATTACTTTAAAACTAAAAAGCTGCCTAGCCGCAATTACACATTTCGTCATGAGAATATTACTCTACGCCAAAACGAGATTTAGTATTCTAAAGATTATTCGAATAAATAATCGGGTTACCGAAAAAGAGTTCTTGTGAGTAATATTCATTTACGAGAGAAACCAACCTACCCAATACAAGTCTACAGCTGCAATCTACCCAACTAGTACACGATTAAACGTAAAGATAAGTTTCATATTTATTCTACTAACAGTGAGAGTGTTAAGCGCGAAGTAACCATTTCTTATAGCCTCGCCATTATACGTATCATTATGTTCTAGCTATTCAATTTAGGATAGTTAGGACATAACAATATTATATTAGGCTGCCAAAAAAAATTATAATAGGTTTTGAAAATAACATAATCCTTTTAACTTTAGACACTTCTATATAAATTTTTTATGTTTAAACGTTGACGGTATGCAGATACATTTGAAACCTTTACAACCAGATTTTAAAATAAAAAAATTATATGTTGATGCGTATTATACTTTATTTTCGGGTACAGCTATACATTTTCTCAAAGAAGCTAATCAAATCACTCGAGAATCATACCGTAATATCTTTGATTTAACTTCGTTTTATCTACCACCGATAACATATATTGAAATTTTATTAAACATGGTAATGTTCGATTGGGTGTGCGATTCAATGACTTATTAGCTAATACGACTAATTGTATTGTTTAGGTAGCGAACGATTATATCTTAGAGATTGGTGCAGCGCGTCAACCAATCATTAAGTGGTTGGAGCTTTTGTGTACAGATTTGGTTTTCTTAAATAACATAAAAGTGCAACAGTTAAAGCAACTCACCAAAACGTATCACAAAAGTACTAATGATGTTAAAAAGGAAGCCGATAGCCTCAGAACACAGATGGAAACATGTAAAGGCTATCAAACTCTGAGCCACAAATCAAAATTAAAGGGATATGAAGTAGAAAATTCTGTCACGCATTCGGTCACACACAGTTTGTCAATTCCTTATAAAAGTAAGGTCAATCGGACATATTTGTTTTATGCGACTGGTGTCTGCAACGCAACAACAAACTAGCAGCCGCGCGAAAAAGACTTTGTACATATTCTATGATTTTGATATGCAGAAGTCAGAGACTGTGCTGGGTGATAACAGGATGCGCATACACGTTTAGAAATCAGTGTGTAGTACATCAGGTATGTAGTTCATGCTTGGATAATGAGAATATTTCTGAGTCATGCATCCGATAAAACAGTTAGTCGAATTGGCATTGAAGTGTGGAAAGAATATCGGAAACGTGATCTGCATAGCTTACAATGCTCAAGGATTTGACGCACACTTTGTGCTGAAATACTTAGTGGAGCACAAAGATTTTAGTGAAACGCCATCCGTAATTCCCATTACTCAAAAATAATTATGATGAAGTTTGCACATGTAAAATGTCTTGATAGCCACAGTTATTGGGTTATTGTGTTTAAGGGCCCTACTGAAACCTTACAGTCTTGGGAGCGGCATAGAGAAGAGTACATTTCTCCACTTATTTAATAGACCGGAGAATCAAAATTATGTGGGTGAGATTGCCACCGGTAGAGAGCTTCTCGTCGGACTCTCGAGAAGTCGAGATTGTCAGTAGTGAACGCAGAAGGTATGGACGAGCGGTACGAAAGAATGGTTAGAATTTCGAAAAAAATTCGAAGGTACGGATACGGTTTAATTGAGAAGTGGGAGTGTGATTTTGACCATGAGTATAGCAAGAACAAGCGGATAATGACATACATAAAAGAGGTCACAAAAGACTGGCATACACCGCTTAATCCGCGAGGCGCATTTTTCGGTGGGTAAACGGGCAACACGGTGAAATCATACGAAGTTCAAGATGATGAAAAAATTAAATATGTAGACGTCTGTTCATAGTATCCGTATATATGAAAATATGGTCGCTATCCCATCGGACATCCAGAATTCTATGTCGGTGAGATTGAGTACGCGCGTATAGTCGGAACTAATAATAATATTAATAAGATTTGCGGTCTACTCATGTGCGATGTACTACCACCACGAAACCTTTATCATCCTATTTTACCCGTAAACATGTACAACAAGCTACTGTTTCCACTATGTCGCTCGTGTGCCGAGTCGATGTGTAAGGAGGAGTGCCGGCACAATAACGTGAACGAGTGCGTTCTCGTTGGAATTTGGGTGGCCGACAAGCAGAATAAGGCTGTGGAATTCGGTTACGTTATTACAAAGATATTTGAAATATGAGCGTATAAAGTTTCACAATTTGACATGCAAAGCCGTCAGGGTGATCTCTTTCACGAGTACATAGACAAATTCTTTGCGGAAAAGACCTATGCATCGGGGTATCCGCCAGAGTGTAGAAATGACGAAAAACAAGCAATTAATCATTACATTAAAAATATTGAGCAGCAGGAGGGTATAAAGTTGGATAAGAGCGGAGTAAAATTTAATGCTGGTCTATACTCTGTGGCAAAGCTATGCCTTAACTCGTTGTTGGGAAAGTTTGTCCTACGTGAATATCATGACAAAAATGGAGATCGTAAGGGATATGCAGAGACTATTTGAACTGCTAACTAGCGCGGATAAAGTTGTCAATTCTATTTTACCGGTCAACTATGAAATTCTTTACGTGAGTTGGAATGAGCGATTACGCGAATATTTATACTTCGTCGGACAAAATGTCTTCCTACTCCATGAACGTGCAGATGAAGTAAAAGAGCCTCATGAGTTTGGCGTTATGTAGTGCACAGGTGGCTTTGTGCGCACTATTATGATTTGTGCATATCGTAAGCAATTTCGGATGATCTATAGGTGGATAGCCGAAATCAGTGATGTCGGTGACTTTAAAGTTGAAACGTTCGAGCCACTGTTTTTTTAAATCACCAATGACATAAATCTTGCTGGCATCTTCAGTGCTTTTCTAAGAAGGTTTCCTATTTTGGTGTACTCGTGATCGCCGGAATCCCAGCTCAATCTGTGATGATAAAGTTCGAGCCATAGATTCTCGCGCTTATACTTTTGAATTAACTTACGCCAAGGAAATGGTTCTTTGAATTAAAGTACAACAGGGGCTTAGCGTCTTTCTCGAGAGGTAGTATAGCCACTTCTTCAGGAAGAAGTCTTTTCCGGGTTTCTTGAAGCCCTGCATGTCCACTGCGTAGTCCATCTCGATGAGGTCTTATATGAGCGTCTTGATGTCACCGCTGACAGGATTATACTGAACTACGCAATCGTGTAAGATCAAGCAGTAAGCTGAGGTTCCAGCTGAAAAGTTGTCTCGAGATTCGAATTCAAGACGAACATCCACAGGAGGACTTTTTAAAGACTCGTTCTGCTTCGAGTAGTCGATCACGATGAGTGGTAAGTGTGAAATAAAATCGTTCTTGTTTATGACAGGTCCTGAAACTTTGTCATAGTAGATGATTTGGAAATTCGCGAACATATCATGCAATATGGCGTACTGATAACGTTTGATGTCTAAATTTAAATTCCCGTATGGATAATACTGCGAGTTTAGGAAAAGCTTAACGTTGCTTATATCGCAATAATCGAATTGACTAGCGTTTTTAGTTTTTTGGTTCTTGCCATTTGTTTGAAATCCGAAGATGATGAATCGTGGGTTTTCCAATTGATTCGACGTCTTCACAGTTCACACATTTTTGGATGAGGTCGGAAGTACCGGATACTCGTATAACTCCCAACTTCAGAAACTCATACTGATCGGTCTATTTTTTCTATGTAATTTAGTAGTCGAATTTTATTGGTATTAGATGCCACAACGTATGGCATGAGCCATTCTCGATTTTAGTCAATTCTAATCTATTATCCTCGACGATAGCGACATTATCCACAAGAGCTGGCGTCTGAATGAGTGCATTCAAATCGTTTCTCGACCTAGTCAGTATAAGCTCATGTTTCACGTTGACTATAATATTTCTATAATCTTCGCAAAACCCGAATATCATACTCAGCGGTATAGATACATCGAAGTAGCCTGCATCATTCGTCAACGATTTCGTCTCTGCAATGTCCAACTAGCCTGCATTTTCCAGTATTAAACTTTCACTGTGGTTGTGTAAAATCCAGCCTTTCATAACAGTAATCAAACCGACATTTTTACATTTATCGATTTCTACAGCATTAATTTCATATTTGATCTCTTCGAACATGTGACAGATGGCGTTGTTGACTAAACTAAGTACATGCAAGAGCACTGTCATTTGATTTCGTTAATTTACTGCAAATGTGCAGTGAACTACGTGATGGCAAAACGCTCAAATCTTGATGTTGAATGGCGATGCTAATCTCGTCGCTGTTGTTGTAGGATGAAATTGTGTAGGACTGATGAACGTGTAGCTCGTAGTGTGCCAATGACTCATCAAAGTTTACTGGTGACTGTATACTTAGAATCTCGTCCATTTTTTTTTGTTAAACATCAGAACAGTATGCAGTTTATTTTCCACCAGGAGCGATGACTCGCAATTTTAGGCTTTTTAGGAACTGAATGTTTTGCCGTGTTAGCGCTTTGGCGTTTCGCCGACGACTGATAACTGAGCGACATATTGGTTTGCTTATACAGCCTGCACCAACTTGTCTATTATATACTATTCCCATTACGTTGCTTTTAAATGTAATCGGATTGTGATAGTTTCATCTCGGAAATTGACGAGCTGTCCGTCTTGATCGACTATGCGAATTTGTACCGGGCACCACTAGTAATGTTGCATTCGATTCTCAGAGCATTGACTTTGAGAATAGCAACTGGGAAGTCAGAAGGATGAGTGAAGTTTGCTTGAAGAACGCGCTGGGTGAAGCCGAGTAACGCACCAATCGAGTCTCGCGGACGAAAATCAATCTAATGGTTGCACTTTATGATACTGCAGAGTGTATTGTTGTTAGGTTGTATGCTGATCGAAATACCCTTGTTAGTCAAAGTTTCACAAAGATAAATCTCAATATTTTCAATCTCATAACTGCCCGTAGGTAAAACAACTTCCTCCTTACCAACGTAAAATTTATTATTTCCTTTATCGATATTGGGTATCGAATTGAAAGTTGAAAGTTCAACCAATTCGAGAAGGTACTGTTTGTGCGGTGATAATTCAATGGGAGCAAAATACTGAGTTTCGAGTATGGATGAAGTACCAGAGAGTCAAAGTAAAAATGATTGAACTCAGACTCTTTACATCTTTATATAATTCGATGAGCACGAGTGAGCTTGTTGCTCAAAAACTCTATTTACATTCAAATATAGCATTAAGTCCGTAGGTGGTTGAAGATTGCCGAAACTATCAAAATAGACCCAATCCCGTTTTATGCGGTTTCAAGTAGAGACCTTGACCAATAGCCAAATCCTCCATCTTTCTATTATGTCTCGAAGTTTCTTCTAATTGTAATTTAGCCGCTTTGGCATCGTTGACTACTTTCGCGATACCAGCAACTCCTTCTGCTACTGCATCAGCACCTCTCAACCCAGCAAAAAGTGGTATAATGAATGGTAAGAATCCACCTACTTTAGGTGGTACTGGTAAAACACGTGGTATTATTACCTTGTGCTTACCGCCTGCTTTCTTAATCGCATCGCGAGCCCCTTTTACTGCAGAAAGAATGGCTTTGTGACCATTATTGCTTGGAATCATACATTTGGCAGCAGTTTTTACGATTTTATTCAACCGTAAACTTTTCTTACTTCTTCTTCTTCTCTTAGCACCCATTCTGAGTTTCGTCTTTAACTTCATTGCTTTATAAACAGTGAAAGCAACTACTTTCTAACTAATACTCGCATCTTTCGATGAAGTTCTTTTTGCAGCTTTGTCGGCTAAAATTTTATCAGCGATGGTTCCAGCTCCGCCGTTATCGTGATTCTGTGAATATGCGATATCGTACGCTTTGCAGGCTTTATCAAGAGAATTAATTCCTGGATCTCCTCGTACTAAGTGTTTTGCTAATTTAGTACATGGACCGCAATATCAGTATCCTGGCAAGTGACGTTCTATCGGAAGCTTATCGATTATTTTGTTTATTAACCCACGAGCACGTCGTCGTCTGTGTATGATCATTATACTTTTAAGATTTACGATTAACTGATTCCGAGAGTATATAAGCGCTCTATTTATAGCTAATCGGGTAGTCAGTGCCAAGCGTTCGAACAGTTCAAAGCATGAATTTTAATTAACAGTCTATCAAGCTCCTGGTACCCAACTTCGATTCCGTCGTTGAGCGAGATAAAAAAGTTAAACGGTGACTTACTCCCTGATAGCATAAGGGCTAAAACTAACAGCTTGCTGGCGCTCATAACGAATCCCAATGGCGTTAGATTTGAAAATGTATACGTCTACTCCAAGTCGCTTAATCAGCCAAAGTATACATTTTTTAAACAACTCTTGGAGCCCCTCAAAGGTATAAAGTATTTTCCATTCAGCGAACACGAAGAAGTTATAGCACCGGATAGTGCACTTCTCAATTCAATAATGATATTCGACGATATAGCATGCGAAAAACAGAACAACGTCAGAGCATTTTTTTGCATGGGTAGACACAAAAAGGTTGACTGTTTCTACCTTTATCAGTCATATGCACAAGTCCCTAATCATCTTGTGAAAGATAACGTCAATATGTCGGTAGTATTTCGACAAGGTGGTGTGAATTTAAAGCACTTGTACGACGATCATGTAAATCCCTACATGACTTATGCACGATTCACGGATTTATGTGCGCATTGCTGGTCAGACGTGAATCATGGATTTTTAATGATTGATAAAGATAGTCCAATCAACGCTGGTAGAAACCAATCGTTGAGCCTCTAAAAAACTAGTTGAATCTGAAAATAAGCAATCAAATGTTGTATTATCAGTAGATACCTTACATAAAAATTCCTTCAAACGAAAAATAAAGATCAATCCCAAGCAACCCAGAGATGCTGACAATGAGACTTACAAATTTGACAAGGATAATGAATCTCATTGGGCGAATTCTATTGTGCAAAATGACGGATTTGAGAAAAATTATGACACAGCTGACAGTGAGAATGAGGCACCGATCAGTAAACCTAATTTACCTTTATTTGATTAAGCTAATTTGGACAAAATATATGGATTACGCAAGGAGAATGAAAACTACATAGTAGTCAACAACGTTAAGTCAAAACTAATGGTTTGATGTACTTGATAGTTTACAAAAATCCTAACAAACAAATTGTGAGTTCTCACGATATGAAAAATTATCACAGCATTTTAGAAGCAACGAATGTTCACAAAAAGAAGCTCGACCTTAGTCCAGATATTCGATCTTTAAATAGTAAAAAATATACATACTACATAGCGCCTCTTTTCTTTGGAAAGAAAGAAAAGGAGGGATGAGCACTGCCTCGATACAAAATGGCTAGAATAAATCCACGTATGGATTACGTCTACTGGGACGATCCAAATGAACTGGTTGATCGTCTACGTTTGCTTATTGCTGAAATATCAGCTACTAATCTTAGTCACGTAAACGAGATCCACTCAATCGTAGAAGAGCTCCGCGAAGGTGGCTATATATATTGAGAATCGTTCGTAAACGGCATTATCAAAATAAGTGTCGATGTGTTCGGACGTAATCTGAAAAAGAGCGAGGGCAGTCGTGACCCTCCTGGTTTCGGCTTCAAAATCACAAAAGATGGTCATTATGACTTGGATAATAAGAGACTATGCAATGTAGCAGCGCCTCACCAGCTGAATGAAGCTGTTGAATTGAATACTCTTCATCACATACTTCAAATGGAAATTCAAAAGGTGCAAAATGTCTCGGATGGACTGAGAGAAAAACTAAAGAATTTGGATTCTCTGAATTGAAGCACACAGAGATGAAATGGATGGACAAATTTTGGAACTGCAAGCAGACATGAAGCATATAAATGAGGCTCTCACAGAGATTGCTGAAGGTAATGCCTTAGTGTCCGTCAAAGTGTCAACATTAGACAAAACTGCTAATAATGGAACATAGAAGGCTTGTGGATGAACTTCACAAACCTGCTTGACGTAACTATCCCCATCGTAAGTTTATTGAACGAGGATTGGATGAAACCTGGCAGGCTGACTTAATTACGTGCTCACTATAATAGATGTATTTTCAAAGTATGCTTGGGCTGTCCCTGTGAAGAAGAAAACTGGAAAAGAGGTTGCTGCTGCCATGAAATCAGTACTGAGTCAAGGTCGAGTACCAAAAAATTTGAACTCGGATAGAGGAAAAGAATTTTACAATACTGATTTTAAATCAATCTGTACTCAACGTATAGCTAAATGAAAGCTACAATTCGCGAACGTTTCAATCGGACTCTAAAATCAGCGGAACACATCATGTGGGAAAAGTATAGTTTACGTGGCAACTACAAATGGCTAGACATTTTACCTGAGTTATTAGTAACATATAATGGAAGCAAACATCGGTATGAGGCCTAAAGATGTATCACGTACTAACGAAGCTGCTGTGTTGAAACGTTTCACTCGTAAACGTATACCTGTGAAGAAGAAGTCAAAGTTCAAAGTCGGTAACAAAGTACCAATAAGCAATGCGAAACAAGTCTTTAAAAAAGGATATACACCAAACTGGTCCACTGAGATTTTCACGATTACCAAAGTAGCAGCTACTAATCCAACGACGTATCATCTAAAGGACTATCAAAATCAACCTATCTCTGCATGTTTCTGCAAGCAAGAAATATTAAAAGCTAAATATCCAGATGTATATCTAGTGGAAGAAGTGTTAAAGAGAAGAGGAAATCAAGTATTTGTAAAATGGTTGGGATTTAATAGCATTCATAATAGCTCGATTGATGAAACTAATAATGTTTAATTTATATGTATTGCGGTTATTATTATTAAAATAAAAGGATTAAATTTCAAATGAATAAACAGAGTAATTTATTAACTTATATTTACAACTGCCGTGCGCTTATACGATTTTTGTCCACATAAACTCTTTTTTCTACAAAAAAAACGTTATTATCTTTTTTATTATGTATTAGAAATTCTGCAGGTTGCTGCAATTTAGACAGGTACCTCCTGTATCCTGGAAACAAGATAATCGACATTATATGTACGCAGCAACCTATAGTTCTCGCGCTATTTTTGTATGACAATAATATTCTAGGATAGCATTTTTACCTTGTAAGCATTCGTAAAATAATAAGAAAGCGTATAACATTGTAATAACGAAGTGAGACAGTTGGTGGTGGGACAAAGTTTAATCGAGAATGCTTCGTTAGATCAACCAATTTTAAGGGTTACTCTGGCACAACAGTCATTGTGATTCGTAAAAAATGTGATAAACTTTCTTATTAGATATAAATTATATATTTAAAAAAGCGCAAAGTTTGTTGTTATTAAGTTTTTTGAGAAACATCTGCTAAAGCTCATGAAAAATTCTTCATCATTTTCAACTATTTTCTCTGCGAGCTATTTCGATCATTTTTTTTAAATAACATGATTTTTAGTGATGTTTACGATGGTATTGGTTTGATACGCTCAGCTTAGGGAGCAGATTTACCTATATTTATCGGCATCCTTCTTTTTTCAAGGGATAAGCCGACATGATGCTTTGACGCTGATTCCCATAAGCTAGAGAGACTGTTTTGCGTCATCGCCCGCCAAACAACGCACGCACACACATGAGCTGTTCCCTTCTGCGGCCGCGTCGACACTGGTGTACATTCGCGCTTAAAAGGAGCGGCGGCTTTCGCGTGAAGTCACTCGCAATCTGGCTACAGAACAGTCTGGGCGGCTAACACCCCAGACTATCCTCCTATCAACCCTCTGGTCGACTCTCGTCCCGGCAGTCGACTCGACCCTTTATAACAGGTTCAATAACACAGACCGAAAAAAAAAAATGAACTTGGATGTCCACTGACAAAACTCATGTACTCCTATGTATCTTTGCGCTCTGAGTCCGAATTTGGGATTCGTTTAACCTTATCACGTTGGGTTCAAGGGTATTTAAAGGTCAAATTGCTGCAATCAGCAATAACCAATGCAAGACATCTATCTGTTAAGTTTTGGGGAGCGCTGAATCAATATTCGGTATTTGTTTTTCTCCATGAAGTAAGTTTGAACGTCAGTTCAAGGTCAAAACTGTATACACTAGGAAAAATCAATTTTTGACTACAGATGCTGAAATAGCGGGAAAGTTTCCGTCCAAATAGATATTCAATTTTTGAATATAACGCTTAAGGTCATATGATGATCACATAAGAGGACACACCACCTTTAAAACTCGAAAAAATAATTATTTTTAATTTTACACAGATAAGTTGGATTGATTTGAAATTTTTTATACATACGTAACACAACTTTATCTTTATTTGAGAATTTTGTTGGCATATTTAGTCCTAATGTACCCTAATAAAAAAATTTCAGCCCGATTGGGCCGTACATTGTCCTGGCATCGTGTGGACGCATAGATCGCGAGGAGAAGCGAGGTCTCTGGCAGCCTGGCCTCATAGAGTCGTCTAAGCGCCAATAACTGACTACGCCCGCATTATTATTGACTTATAAATGAGCGAGAGCGCGGACCTAAGCCATTCTTTGCTCAACCGTCATGCTGATAACCGTAAAAAAATCAATCATTGCTCCGAAGGATTGCGCTTGAAGCGCAAATGTCGGGAAACCCGTCGCACAGTGGAGCAAAACTCAAATTTTGTTTAAAAAATCTTGATTCCACTGGGTTTTTACGGACATTTTTTTTTCAACGGTTATTATTTAGATTTTGGTCTCTAGAATATGGATCCAAGAAAGGATTGTCCCTAGAAAGGATTTGCTAAAATATAAGAAAATGACGTAGTCAAGAAATATGCTAAAATTCACCAGAAATGAGTTAATATTCCACCCAAAGAATTATATTCACAAATTCAAAGTGCTGTTTAAAGATTTAAAGTGTTGTATCACTTCAATCATATATATTAAATAGAAGTAAAAAATTGTTCTAAGTTCTAAAAAAATCCTCAACAATACATACCCCGATACTAAGAATAATCATGAAATTTTCATTGGTCATAAATTTTAGTGGTGCGACCGTTTTTTACAAATCGAATCTTTATCTCTACCCCTCTTTATCTATATAATATAGCATAATATAATTTGCAAGATATGACATTATATATCTATAAGATTTATGAACTTTTTTAACATTTTATATTTTCATCAAGGTATTAAATCCTCTTGATGCTATCTGTAATCGACCCCGAGAAGATGCTGTTTGTGTAAGCCAACTAAAAAATGCACGCTCAATTGACGAAGGTTTACTACAAGAACGACCTGATGTAAAAATTTTTTTACCGTTCAGATTTTTATTTTATAGACCAGAAGAAGTATTCCAACCAAATACATATAATCGTTATCTAGGTAAGATAGACATTAAATCATTAAACTTACTACATTATGTAAATTACTGTATGTCTTAGCATAAAAGTCAACATGACTTTGGGACCATATCGTCGCTTCCTACAAAGACTAACACAGCTGAGATTACCGTCAAAGAGTAAAGCAGGCAGTTCATTCTCACTGCGAAAAGTAGCACAATTCAATAGTTGCCGCGAAGACTAATGCAGTTCAGCTACTATCAGCGACGACTAGTACAATTCAGATTCTTGCCGCGAAGACTAACGGAGCTCGGATTTCTACACCACGTTTGGGATGACATCATCATACGAAAACTAACTAAATACATATATATACTAGGTTTATAAGATTAGCATGCGACGAAATTGTTGCGACGAAAACTAACTAAGTACATATATATACTAGGTTTATAAGATTAGCATGCGACGAAATTGTTGGTGCAAAAATGATTCAATTATACGAAGTTTTTCTTATAATTAATAATATATTAATTTTTCCAAAAAATGGAAGTGAGGTGTACGCTTTTGCCGCAAGAATCTGAACTGCACTATTTTTCGTGGCGAGAATAAATAGCCTTACTCTTTCGATGGTAATCTGAGCTGTATTAGTTGCACGTACCGACGATTTATGTAAAGCACTTATTGCTTTTGGTCAAAATACTGCATATATAAACCGGTACTTATGCGGACACCAAAAAATGTTTCTAATAAAATTAAGATAAAGACAAATAATACCTGCGGGGAGGGTAAAAATAATCTACTAATCATTCGCCCCTTGACCGAGTTGAATATGCTCAATTGAACTCCATGATTTTTACCCACGCAATAACTCAGTTATTTTATAACCTGAAAAATGGCATGAAATATTTAATGTTTAAAATCGGCATCCATGGGCTTCAGCAAAATATGATTCAATTCTATGAACAATTATAAGAAAAAAAGATTTTTTGGATTTTAGCTTCCTTATTGAAATAAAAATCGATGAACATCGCATATACAGGGTGTCCCATTTTAAAACCACCAACCGAAAATCTCCCAACCAAAGCATTTCAGAGATAAATTTTTTAAACAAAATTTGTCAAGTTTCAAGGACACACAACGATGACCTTGACCTTGACTTCGACCTTGACCTTCATCGTTATTTTAAGGTCAAATTGATTTTTTTAAATGGAAACCCACATTTTTTTATACCGGAAATGGAAAGAGCGGAAAATTCTACGTCCGACTATGATCTTGACCTCAACCCTGATCTTGACCTTCAGGGTCAATATGAGGTCAAATCGATTTTTTTATGTTAACCTTTAGTTTCATTTCCTATTCCGATAGTGCAAAAAATTCTAAGTATCAAATGATATTTAACAATTTCTACCCACTGACTTCTCTAAGGTTGAATAAAAGGGCTTACACCGCATAGCAAGGAAGCTTCCTGGAAGCTTCCCTGTGAGAATACGAATCTTGCAGGAAGCTTCCAGGAAGCTTCCATGCTATGTGAGCACCATACTTTTTGCACCATCCAGAGATAACGACGTCGACATAGTAAGTTCTGTTTCCATTGGCATGCTGAATTATTGTGAGTCCCCTTGCCTCTTACCTTCGAGATGCTAGATTAACGTGAATCCCTTTGCCGCTCACTACTGTAACTATTAAGATTTTTAATCTCGCAGCGAATGTCTAAAGTGGCTGTCATTTACTGGAAGGCAAAAATTTACTCCACTTTGGGAATGTCGTGTGACCAATAAAATAAGGGTTTCCATTTCAAAAGATCGTTTTGACCTTATATTGACCCTGAAGGTCAAGGTCAGGGTTGAGGTTAAGATAATAGTCAGGCGTAGAATTTCTCGCTCTTTCCATTTCCGGTATTAAAAAGGTGGGTTTCCATTTAGAAAAATCAATTTGACCTTAAAATAACGATGAAGGTCAAGGTCGAAGTCACGGTCAAGGTCATTGTTGTGTGTCCCCATTGAAACTTAACAACTTTTGTTTAAAAAATTTTTCTCTAAAATGCTTTTGTTGAGAGATTTTTGGGTGGTGGTTTTAAAATGGGACACCCTGTATATGCAGTAATTATGTAACAAGATTTGGAATTTTCGTTGATTTTTAGCTAGACAAGGAAGTAAAATTCTTAGTCGATTTTGTTAAAATATAGATTACTTAATATAGATACTTCAATAAAGGACTTGCTATAAATACAACTTAATTTTATGAAAAATTTTAAGAATAAAAACATTTTTTATATTTTTTATTATGTTGCTCGCTGGCTTAGCTAGAAATCGATCAATATCGTAAATATTAGTAGTTAATTTGCTACAGAAATTCGACATATTAATCGATTTCAGGCTCAGGCAGGAAGCAAATTCATGAAAAATACTAAAGATACTTTTTCTCCTACTTTTCAATAGAATTTTACTATATTTTTTTTAAGCCCAAACGTGCTATTTTTGAAATTTTAAATATATGATGCATTTTCTTCGATTATTAAATGAGCAAGACCGATCCTGCAAGTTATACAGGTACATTCATACTCAAAAAAGACATCTCCATGAATTTTTTGGTTGTCGAACTTCCGATCATTATTATTGTAACCCAAGGAGATAAGTGCGTAGAATACTGCATTTTGATTCTCGGAATACTCGATCAGCACTCTTCTTACTCGATACTCTTTGTTTCCCACATTCTCCATTCCTGTAAGTATCTCCGTCACACGTGCCAGCTTCCACTATCAAGATGTCTATCCCTAGCATTTTTTCAGCCTTTGATCTGATGATCAAAATTTGTCGCTTGAAAGCGGTAATAGTACGAGAGTCAAAATGGCACACTAAAAGGAAAGCAAACTTGGTCCAGTACTCTGTACACTTTAGACAAGTCATACTCAATGGAGATCATTGCCGATCTGAAATATATCAACTCCCAAGTCGAGTACTACGAACCTGTGGTGCGACTTCTGGGTGACAACTCTAATGGAATCGTTGTCATCCACGATGAGTTACATTTAGATTTACAAAGCGTTTTAACAACTTTTTAAGTATCTTTGCGACCACAGCAACAGCAATGTCGTAATGAGTCAACAGTTTTGTGGTACAATATGTAAAGCAAAATTCAGTACGAACGACAGGGCTATCGAAATTGTAGATGCTAATCTTCCCAAGATACTTTACTACTTATTATTATAAAAAAGTTAAGGTGACCAAAAACCTTCAAATTTTGGAAATATCGATAAGAAACTTTCGAAAAATCGATGGGAAATTTTCCGCAGAATATGATCCTGAAACCCGTTATAAGACAACAGTCCTTGGCAAGTTACAAGCAAAATTTCAAAAGTAGATTTTCACTGCTTTTTGTAAATTTCATATTTTTTATGAATCATTTTCTAGTTTATTATGTATGACTAAATATTCAATTGATCAGTTTTGCTAGTTGATTACCTATAAAATATATTTTATACTAATTAAAAAAAAAAATATTTTAAACCTATTTTATTGATTTATATCTCATTGCATACATATAATTTTAAGTAATTATTAAACATACTCGTATCTAAGAGTGCATTCAGTTGCTTACAATTTCATTCAAGCGTGTTACAACTAGCGATTTTAGTTCCTCGTAACTAGATTCTAACTCAGATAACTACACGAACCAATTCGAAAGTTAAACACCTGGACTGTCATCAAGTGGCGGAAATTGGAACTTGCACGTGTCTCAGATTAAGGGCGATAATTGATAAACGTATTGAATTTTCAAAATTCATATACCTTACTTTTTACTGAATTCAGATGGCTAATATATATATATATATATATATATATATATTGTAACGCTGGGTTTTCCCCATTGGTGTTACCGATGAAATACTTCGTCTCCTATGCTCGTTTCAATGCATACGAGGCGGCGGGCCGCCTCGGCCCTGGGCGCCAGGCACCGAAGTGCCAGGGATCCCGCGATCCCCTTACCTTGAACCGCCGCCCCGTGTCGAAACACCACTCCGTCCACCTGCTCGGCTAGCCAGTATTCGAACAAACACACATGAAAATGAGATCGTGGGTACTAGTTTAACATAAGTGGTTACGTGTTAACGTTGACTCTCTCAGTATTTCTTTTAACAGTCTTTATTCGTTATTAATCCACATTCCGGCGACCTCCAGTCGCGTAATTTTCCAAACTATGACGTTCCGTCGATTTCACTCACACTCACACTATGACTCGCATGTCACCGCGCCGAGACTCGAGCGAGGGAATGCCGACGCACGCCCTGAGTGCATATCCGGTCGTCTCGAAATCATGATCACTGGTCCGGCGCCGAAACCGCTCGTGCCCGCCGGTGTAACCCCCTAGCCGCGACGTGTTGGTCAACACGCCGCCGGACGGCTTACCCGACGCGGACGGGAACAGCTGCCTCGCCCTTCCGATCGTCTACCGGTTCCGACGACCGTAGCGTCCGTCGCAGTCTGCCCTCACGAGACCATGGTTTACCGCCCCGACGATAACCATTCTCTCCCGATTTACGCAAGTTCCCAGGCATGCCCGCCTTTCCCGCACCGGTGACTTCGCCCGAACTTCGACGCGACCACTCACATACTGTATACCGCTATACTTAAGTTAACGGAATCGCTGTTCCAACTAACATACTTAAATTACATTTGGTTTTTAATCTATTCTATTCTAATACTAAGTCTTAAACTAATATAAAATAAGGCGCAGGTTAGAGCTAGCGATAGTCGTGACCGTGTGCCAGTCGTGTAGGTCAGGGTTGTGTTGTATACGAGAGCGAGTACGATAGCTTATTAATGTACGTGTAGTTTTTGTTATTGTCGTGAAACGAGAACGATAGCTTGAAAGTCACTTTCACGAAAGTTATGCCTTCCAGGGTGAAAACGATAACCTGTGTGTAAAATCTTGTCGAGTCTAAAATCATAGTGTGAAAACGGTAGCGTCAGTGTAGTAACAGTTAACGGTAGTGTAAACGATAGTGAGAGCGATAGCTTGTCGGTAACAATTGTCATCAAGAGTATTCATCAGTCAGTGTACAGTTAACTGGTGTGTAAATGATAGTGAGAACGATATCTTGTCGGTAAAAATTGTCGTCAAGAGTGTTCGTCAGTCAGTGTACAGTAATTACTGTATGTGGTAAATTCGGTATGAGGCTTGATGTTCATTTAACACACCGAACGACTCAGCGCTGTTAAATCGACGAAGCATGCTACCGCCGCACTCATGCTTCGCCACACTCCGCCGTCATATTGGCCACGTGGCGTATTACATATCGCGAGTTCGCGCTACTCCGCAATCGGCACACTAACAATCAAGAAAGTTACACCTTACTCACAGTAAGGCAGTAGTCTGTCGCACAGCACTCCCTTACAACGGAAAGGATCGCCCAGCTAGTCCGGTGGTCGAAGGCGGAAGGTAGCGGTAGGAGCGGTGGCCAAACGGACCTGTGGCTCTGCTGGTGGTCTGACGCAAAAACGGGCGAGGTATCGAGTATCGCTCGCGTCGATTCCACTCGCGGTCGACGTTAAGTTAGGTCGCTCACCTTCCCTACTATCGCTCCCGCGTGCTGGAGCCTAGTCGATGTCGGCCGAGGCGCCACGAAAACGACCTAATGCGCACTCGCCGACTCGTTGCCGCGCGCCGCGCAGCCGCTTGTAACTGGCAGCGGGATGCCATGTTACAATATATATATACTAGAATTCGATACGCGCAGATCTCTTTCGTGTTTTTAAACGAACATCTTTTGTACATTTTTATTTAGTTGAAATTGGCATTCCTTTACTCAAGTACTAACGAATTTTGTAATAAAGGAATATTTCCAAGTAGATTCCTGGTATAATCTACCAAACTTATAAGCGTGTGGATCTAATTAAAAATGAGGATCGTAGTTATTAAACTATAATGGTTAAAAGAGGTGCTTTAGGTTCAATTAATAAATTATTAACATATCATAAACCTTATCCATTATTAGTTTTTCAAACCAGCTTCATAATAGAATTTTTGAGATTTCTGAAATTCGGTTGTAAATTCCTTATCAGATCTGGCTATATGAATCATTCAGTCTTGATTATTTTCTAGTCGAATTTCATTACAAAGGTATTAAATATATATATATATTATTGAGTCACATGAGGTAAATATTAACTCAATTATACAAAATTTACAATAATTTTAAAATGTTTACACACTAAAAAATGCAAGATTTCGATTTTCTTTCATATACTAGAATATGCAACAGTTTTATTAATTCAACATATTTGATATTTTTTGTAAAGTCTTTTAACTTTTGTCTAGAATGGATTGTTATCGAACTTGAGGCAGTTATATTTAGTCTGCTTAACGAAATGAAATGAAAAGTATCAAACAGATATAACGCTAATTAAAAAGAAGAGAAGCGGAAAGAATTTATTTTTACAAAAATTACTAAGAGAAAGGAAAAGACTGATAGAACAAATTAGAAGTGTAAAATTACAAACATATAACTTCGTACAATTCCTAAAACAAAGAAAGTAGTACATAAAAATGACGAGAGGAAAATCTCGGAATTCCAACTCGAAATCGGAAAAAATTCGACGAGTTATTTAATTTTGCTCAAAATGAAATAAATAAAAATAAAACAGACACAAGTGTAGAAATTGCAACAAAATTAGAGAATAAAGTGTAGTTATTTAACATAATATCACAGTAATAATTTTATAACATTTCTATTTTTTAAAAATCGATAACAACAGCTAAAAGTTTAGTCGAGTAGAAAAAATATTTATCCGTGATGTGCACGGATTTAATTAATAATGAAATAATTTAATTTAATAATGAAAGATTCAAATAAGTGAGAAAAGAAATACAGACAATAAAACACCAGGGAATACCTGAATTACCAGGATGAAGAATCCGCAGCTGAATTTAATAAGCTACAACGAACCTTCAACACAAGTTTATATGGAAATAAATCTCTAATAGACTTTGAGGATTCAGTCAGCGAGGAAACTCTTAACGTACAAGAAACCGCCAATAACGAGCAGAGCAACGAACACAGCATAAACAGCTCTGAAAACAAAATAGATCAGAGCCTAGTTCAAACTAATATTAGCAACAACAATAGTAGAACAGCAAGTAATAATCAAGAAAGACAAACCACTGCAAGTCAACCCGAAAAAAATCAAGGAGTAGAAAACAACGCAAGCTTGCCCCCCCCCCCCCCCCGGCAACACCAATAAAATTAAATTTCAAGGATGTAGCAAATTAGGTCCCAGAAAACGACGGGAAAAATATGACAGCGGCAGAAGATGGAAATTTTACAAGCCCTTAAAAAGTAAGAATGACAAGAGAATCAGAAGAGGCATTAGGCGGCAATGACATAAAAACTATAAATGAGTTAATAAAGGTTATGTCCGATTAGTGACGATATTCACGAACTCATTTTTAAGATACCTAGAATAATACAAGGAGAACGTGAAACTGTGGTCCAATATACAAATAGATTACGTAAAATAGTACTAAGAATAAAACAACTGAAAAAACGAGAAGAAGTAACAGCATACGATCTAACAAGATTTGACATAGAACTAAATGCAGAGGCAGCAAAGAAATATAAAAACGGTCTTAAATCAGAAATAAAATATGAATTAGGGGCAGAAAACACCGTAGAGGACATCTCAAAGGCAGCTATAGAAATTGAAACCGACATAAAGAAAAAAAAAGATAAGCAGAGGCATCGTGACTATCGCGTACGAAGATTACGAACGAAAAGAGGAGCAACCACAGAAAGTGCTGACATGCCAAATATGTAGAGACTTCCAGCGAGAGTCTCTTTTTTGTTGTGCAGCAGAATATGCATACTGTAAAAGAGCAGATCATTTTTCTAACAATTGCATGAATGTCAAGAATAAAATCAAGTTAATCTGTACATTTTTCAGTCAACCAGGGTATTCGATTAGCGCATGCCGATTCAGTAAGAAACAAGATAAACATTGTCAATATTGCCAAGAAATGGAACACGATGTGGGATAATATTCTTATATAAGAGATTATGAAGTATGCTGGAAATGTAAGGAAACAGAATATAATCCAAATATATGTTCAATTACAATGATCAATAATATAGATAAATGTGAATATTGTGACATTATGGGGCATACAGTACAGAATTATTCAGATATCGTATGCAAAAAGTGCAATAAAAAAGTTCATACAATAAAATATTGTAAATTAGGCGAAAACAGGTCACCGTGCAGAATTTATACAATTTGCGAAACAGTCGGATATGAAGAAGTAAAGTTTGAACAAACAAGAATTCTTGTTGCAGAATATAAAGCAAACACATCAAACCACATCAACCATTTTAATACTTTAAAAATATACTTTAGACAACTAGACTGGTCTGATAACGGGCAGCGTAACGTTCTCTTGGTATTGTTGATACTCTGATCTGGCGACTTGCAGCGATTTGACTTGTAACGCGACTTCAGGAAACTGACTGCTCTGACTACTGAACTGAACTGACTACGACTGACTACTGAGCGGCTAGCCCTTCGCTTCCGGGCTTCATATATTAGTTTCACGTACTCTTCCTCATCCCATATTTGGAGTGGATAATTTAAAATATTCTTTTAATATTTAACTTTAATACAGTCACGACAGGTCAAATCATAAACTCTTAGTTTTATTAACCCTAAATTTGGGGAATCGAGCTCGTAACTAGCTCTCCATTATTTATCTTCTCTTTTTAGTGGGTTGCGGCGTATTCCATTTTTATTAATTGTCGTCGTTGACAAGTGTCGTGATTTGTATGTGGTTTGTTTTATGGATTGGCTTTTCCGTTCTAATGTCGGTATAATTTCCTAGAAGTTACTATTCTTGCAGAAGTTGGCGTAAATACGCACTGACTATGACTTATTGTCTATTTCATGCTCATTGGAAAACTGATTGACGTGGTTCCTTTTCATCGGCATTCATCATGATTCTGATTATTTGAATATATATAGTATACAAATAATGTAATCGCTTATATTTATATCGGAAAATTGATTATAGTCACGTTTATTAGAGGATATACTTTACATACGAATTATGGTTGGTTTTTATACTTATTTGAGTAATTTTCTGTTCAATAACACTTGCTGACTACACTCGGAAATACAAACAACATCCAAAAACAGAATCCTACGAAAAAAACCAATAAATTTTATAAAGAAACAGGACTTCAAGAAATCATAATTATCACTCCTATATCTCCCCAAAAAATATTACGCCCACCTATTCCAGATCGACCACCAACTATTATAAAAAGCAAACTTAACCTTTCAATTTCAAAATCACTAGAAAATTTTTCTCTAAGCTGTGAATAGATTTTTTTTACAAGAATAGATAACAATAAGAACAAATCCTTAAATGTTTTTAAAAAGTAGGATATGTTTAGGCGGGTAGGGAAGCAAAATAATGGCTACATTGTCGATTTTGGCTTCCTCCTAGAGGAAGCTTTGTAATAGTAAAATTTTTGGTTTCGCTAAAACTTTATAGAAACATGTTTTTAGATGTTAGAAGTTCGAATTTCGTGTTTTTAGAAAATGTTCGTACGATGTGTATGTGTGTGTGTATACCGTCATATTTCTGAAACTACTAAGTCAATATCAATCAAATTTGACATGCATATCTATTTTTGGATTCTGAATTCGGAAAAAACATTTATTTATTTTTTTTATTATTTTTTTTATGGCCATTTCTTAATTTTTAAACATTATTTTCCTTTTTTTCAATCATTTCATTGTTACAAACATTTGAGCTAAAATGCATTTAAAAGATAATAAAATGACCTATTTTTCCCCGTTTGGTCCTCGGGATTGACCGCTCCGTTCAGCAGATAAAATGAAAAAGGTGATTTTTTTTTAAAAATTCATATCTCTAAAACTAAACATCATAACCTTACGAAAAAAAATATGTTGATAGGTTACGTGTCAAACTATATTCCATTAAAATTTCAAGTGATTTGACTATTTATTTTATTAGTAATAAATCGAAAACTGATAAAAATTAGTTTTTTTTTGAGTCTTGATTATGGGCGTAGAAAAACCTTATTGCACTTGAAATTTTGGGAAAAGATAGATCTTTTGATTACCTCGGCTAAGTTCTTTTCGCAGCTTATGAAAACGATTAGTTAAAAAGATATTAAAATACAAATTCTTTGTCTCTCACCCAGTGTACCTTGTATAACTGAAAATTATTATTTTTGGTAAACCTTATAAGTCGGTAACGGAAACTCAGAATGTTTTGACAAAATTCACGGTTTTATGAGGTTATGAGGTCTATTTGTGATATAAATTGCAATTCATTTTATTAAGAAGATCCGGAGAAAAAGAAATGCATTATTAAATTAATATACTTGAACGATATATACGAACAAGGAACAATAGATTTGTTTGGAGGAAGCTACGTGCCAATGAATTGGCAACGGTTTTTTTTAATTGCAATTATCCTATTGCAATAACTTGGCCCCCAGGTATTACGTCGTTAAAGTATTACTATGACGGCTTATCGCGGGGATGGGAAAAAATGATTATTACGACGTATGACGTATGCCCAATAGTAGTAATACTTCTTAATAATTGAATTATTCGATATGGCCTAAATTAAATAAAAACTGCTGAATCTCAATTTTCCAATGCGCCAGTGTCGCTTATAAGTTGAATTCGTAAAATGTCAACTAATCACTTTTGTAATACGATTTTGATTTACCTTGCGAAACAAATAACGTATTTTGGAAGGATGCGAAGGTTTAAATAAGCTTTGTATGATTTTCATCGTCAGTCACGAGCTCCGTACCGCACCGGTCCGACAATCGGTGTCAATTATTACTTTAAAACTTAAAGCCGCCTAGCCCAATTACACATTTCTTACAAAGTCTAAATATACAAATTTTATAAACTATAAGTCTTAGCTCTTTTAAATTAAGTGAGAATACTATTTTACATTGAAATGAGGTTGATTATTTACTTTCACTTCTAAAAATTATCTGAACAAACAAACGGTTTACCGTAAAAGGGATCTTGTGAGTTATGTTCATTTACGAGAAAATCCAAATTATCCAAATAAAAATTAATTAAAAGAAAAACGTTTAATAAAATAGATAACAGAACCAATGAACAATTGGTTCCGATACTGAATAAAATCTAGCAAAGATTAGGATAAAGCCTAACAATAAATTTATTGAACCAATTAAATATTGGTTCCATTACTAACAATAAATATAATTTACTACGGAAGCAAATAAAATTCAATTTTAAAAATAAATCTAATGATAAGTTTGAAGCGATAGTAAAGCAAAATGAATAAATAAATTCTCCAAAATAATTAAACTGACAAATATTGCAAAATATAGAACAAGTGCAGGGGTTTTGTATGTGTGTATCTTATCCTTATGGATGAAGAACCTTCTCATTACGAGCCTCATATAGATGTAGCCATAAAATGTTTAATCTTACAAAACAATAAAGTCAGACATATATGTAATTGGTATAATTTAAAAAAGAAAAAAGAAAATTAGGCGGTTGGCGAGCGGTTGGAGCAGGCGCCCCCCTTCCAATATTATTATATTTATAAGTTTTCATTAATTGTTAAGATAATTTTTTTACTTACTAAAAAAACTAAACATGTTAAATAATTGCAACAACGTATACTCGACACGAAAAATGACTGATTCAAATTATTTGAATATTGTATCGCGTAATATGGACATGTTGAAAAATGAGCTCGATTTAACATCTAAACACTCAATCTTGACTTTAATTTTGGTAAAGACGATATTACACGATGCCAAATTTAAATAGTTCGAATATTTTTCGTGTCGAGTGTACTATTTAAATTATGAATCTATTATTAAGTAAGTATCGTTGAAGTTAAAATTTCAAGTTGCAATTGGGGGGTTGGCGAGCGGAGCAAGCAGGGGGGAAATCCCCTAGTATATATATATATATATAGTGTCACGCAGAAGTCATTGAATGTATCTTACACTCAATCCTCTTTTATAGTACTACTGACCGAACTCTCCGTGTTTACTCCTCCATACTATCTGATGGCTAACTGTTCAACTCAGACCGCTTTTATAGTACGATGAAGCTGCGGAACTCGTTGCAAGAGGAAGTTTTTGCTTATAGATAGAATATAAATGTGAGGTGGTGATTTTCATTGTACGAATATGTAAGTGATGCGCATATCACATTACAATATTGTATATGCTGATTTTTAAGAAATTTTCCTAGCAATATAAAATCAGATAGCTTAAAAGACTATCTGACTATTTATTGTATTGCAATAAGTATTGAAAAATGGTCAGTCTATCTTCGTCGGTCGTTACGATAAGGTCATCATCTCTCAAATTTGCTGTCTATTCTGGCTCATGTTAGTAGTGTGTTTATGTATAAAAATACCACACAACGTATAAAAATCGATGATACCACACAACGTATAACAAATTGTTGTTATACTTTAACTTAAATGTGACTTTTGTCGGCATCTATATGCCAGATGACTAGATAACAATAACATACCATAATAGATACAAAAATTAGGGAAACAGTCAAGTTATTATCAAGTAACAATCAAGTGAGAGTCAAGTGATTTGCAAGTGGCAATCAAGTGATAATCAAGTTAATATGTGAATAAAAATATTTAATTAATTATTCTCATTATTGCTAATTTATTGCATAACATGTATTGCAGAAGATCATTTTATAGGAAAAAGTAAACAAATTACAATAATACTTATGAAAATAATTATTAAAAAATGTATTTATTAAAAAATATAATTGATTGTAAAATGGAAACAAATGGTGGAAACATTGCAAATGTGCCAGCAACAATAGAGCACCCTAGCACAGAGGTAGCCCATATGGGCGGCGAAGAGGTCAGCCGGGCAGCTGTCGAATACCGGCGTTGACTCGAGGGTAGGTGACCGGGCGTCTGCGGGGTTGGCCCCAGCAAACAATACTGGGAGCACCCTGGTCAACAGGAAAAAGGGCAGGCATGCTAACAGGAAGCTGCTCTCAGGAGCGGAGCAAAGGAAAAGGCGCCAATTGAGGGAAACCGGGGAGATACCTCCACCAGGGACTTCCTCGGGGGCCAGCAAAAGGCAACTTTCTGAAAGCTCTACCCCGCGAGTGATTAAGAGACTAGCTGTGAAAACGCCAAGAAGTTACAGCAGGACGATGACCACCGACTTAAAGGTGGCCGTTGTCGCAGTAACGAACCCGAAAGTGCGCCTCAGGCAGGAGCAAGACCAGGAGGTCCTGAAGACCCTGGAGAGGGATATAGACGACGCCTCGGACGGAAGCTATGGTCCAAGCTTCTTGGATAATTGGTTACAGAGAGGCGCGCAGATATTCAACTGCAGGGGTCAGTCGGACAAGGCCTGGCTCATGGACAACGCTAGCAGATGGACGTGTGGGGAGGGCACCCAGCTCAAAGCCATTGAAATGGGGAGCCTCCAGAAGCTGATCAGAACTCTGATCTATGTCCCGGGGGTGCACACCGCCGAGCTCAGAGTGAAGAGATATATGTGTTAAATAAGCGAATGTGGATGTGTACGTGGACCGAGACTCCACCTCTATCCTTCGAGTCGTCCGCCGCCCATGGCATTCGCCCACTGTGAAGGGACCAACCCCGCCCCTGTGCCCTCAGCAAGCCCCCCTGACCCAACATGGCCTTATCCGGTCACCATCCGGTACTGTTAGTTCAAGCGGAATTTTTCGCCGGCTAATAGGGCAGCCAGGTCAAGCTGGTTAGGCAGACCCGAACTCCTGTACTATCTGACGGCCTAGGCGTGCCAGCCAACATAGTTTCCCTACGGTACCCTCAGGGTGCAGGTGATCGGTCCCCCCAGGATGGGCGGACAACCCGGCAGCATCGGCGTGTCCAGCAGTGGGTAGTGCATGTGTGTGTGAGGTTCGTGTAGTTGTGATTTGTTGAGATGTTTCCCAACAGGCTCTACCGCATTTGCCTAGTTTGGGATACTGCTCTTGGCCTCCAGACGGATCGTAGGGTCATTCTTGTATACTTCCCCCCTGTAGGTCGAAAGCAGGTATCCAAGTCTCGCCTCTCAAAAACCCGGGGAGAGCCGATCTACGCGGGAGAGCCCATTCTTAGTAGGGTCCATTCATCTTAGTGATTGCCCCTGTTAAGGGGATCTGTACGCACAGGAGGGCCCTTTTTAAGGGGATCCTACCATTCATTCTCTCTCCAACGGGCAAAGGTTTGATTAGACACAGGTACCGCCCGGGCGAATCCCTCCACCGATCCTTACGGGTACACGACAAGGTAGCAATGCATCGAAGGGGATCAGATTTTCTATCTGACATAGCTTGTCAGCTGTGATTTCTTTGTTGAATTATTATGTCGACTGACCAGACATCAAACGCAATTTCTTGAGAGAGAGAGAGAGAGAGAGAGAGAGAGAGAGAGAGGGAGAGGGAGAGGGAGAGGGAGAGGGAGAGGGAGAGGGAGAGGGAGAGGGAGAGAGAGAGAGAGAGAGAGAGAGAGAGAGAGAGAGAGAGAGAGAGAGAGAGAGAGAGAGAGAGAGAGAGAGAGAGAGAGAGAGAGGTGGGCTATTAGCCGACACGTCACAACTCACGATAGACGCTCCTGATGGTCGCCGCACTGTCCTCGTAGATGGTGCGTGGCTGCCGTCGCTCGCCGTGGCTCTATAGTGCTGATCGCCCGATGTCTCCTCTCCTCTCTGACTGATGAGTATAGGCTCGTCTCTGGGGAGTCGTCGGCATGTTTCTCGGGCTAAGAGTTGCCCTGAACCTTCTCATCCTCTAGAGTTTCGTTGGTAGCTTAGACGGGTCCTCGTATCTGCCGGCTCTCGCCAGAGTCGCCGCTCGCGTACATTAGCTACTACAGTGGAACATGAAAAGCCGATGAGTCTCGCTGCTTGCTCGGCTCATCCCCCGTTCTTGTTTCGGGCCTTTTGGGTTAGTCTGGTCCAAGACACTTTTTTCTTTCTCTGTTTCTCCTATGGCGCCAGTCGGCGTCGTATTATATAATGCGTTATCTCTCTCTGCGCTACTCTTTCTCTTACCTTGTTTATGCTTCGCATGCGGCTCCTGCTCCCTCGATATTTGCCTTGCCCTAAGTACTACGTATGTAAGTATACGTGCGTATGTGTGCTGGGCACATACTGAGCCAGCGAGCGTGTGCACTATCACGAGTATATAAAATCTACCCATTCAAATTTATACTCTACTTTAGCTATTGATTCTAAAGCCAGATAATTTTGAAACAATCTTATTTTATGAATCCCGCATTCATTAGTAGATACACAAACTTGAGCTTCATTTGAGAGCTATTCTGCTAAACGTTTCTGTCACAAGCCTCTCAGTCGTCTAATGCTATCCCATTTTTTCTGCAGAGCCCCAACGCGAATATCACTTCTTTCTGTATATACGCGTGGTCTAACAATAGAACTCAAAAACATAAATTATCGCCGTTTGAAATATTTGAAATGGATCTTTTAAAATTATTTTGTTGCGTCAATTTTCCTCGCACTTCACCTGCCAATGGATGTATAATGCAGCATTACTCTGGCTGATTTTCCGAATGAGTTTCGATAGACATGAAAAATTATACTTATCGACTGTCGTAAACTATAAAAAAATATTACCTCGCGTTAACGATTGATTTTCTATCGTATATCCTATAGTATAGTTACCAGCGTATCCATTTGTGAGATAAGTATTTATATCTTGCAAAGCCCCTTGCAACCATAGAATAGGATTTTCGTTAAAATCTAAATGAAATCTGCGTTTTTATACTTGTAGTTCAAAATCTTGGATAATATTGCGAGTGTGTCGCATGGATATTGAATCGTTCTCCCGATGGTCTCACTTCTACAAATTCTTAAAATAAATATTCTAAAATTTAAATATTCTCCAAATTTTTATTGAACAATATTAAATAAATAAGAGAAGGACTCAAAGTGAGTTCCGCCTGAAAAGGGTTGAGTGAGTGAAAGGTTTTAATAAAAAAAGAATATATTTCGCGAGAAACAAGACTACTTGCCTCGGCGTAAAATCTCTCATGAAGCAGAGAGGAAAGCCGGGGCAAGCGATAGATTTATTGAATAAAGAGAAAGGAAATTACTATTATTAAAAGAGAGAGAAAAGAGACTCTAGATAGAAAAATGATAGGGATAGATATATGCTAACGCACGCTAATGGGAGATACCTTGTCGCATGCTAAGAGAGCTTTCTTACTATACACTCGCCGGTTTTCTCCACCACCACTCGACCACCGTCGACTGGGAAGCTACTGAGCCGAAACTCCTGCTACAGCTTCTGGTCCTGAAGAACTGGACAAGCTGGGCCTAGACGAACGCGCTGAGATGACCTTCACCAAACGTGTTCTAACGTCTCGGATAGCCAAATGTTTGGCTTATAATTAAAACAGTAAATGTAAAAATCATATTTTTAGAAGAATTAAAAATAAAGTTTAATTTAATTCACAAAATTTTTTTGTAAAAATTAAAGGAAGGTAAACGGATAGATAGAATAAATTAAATTTGTATTGTAAATTTGGTATTTATCAAGTTTAAGCAAGGTACAATCACTGAACACAATTTCTTACAATGAAAATAATAAATACAATAGTTTATGGTTCTCTTTCAGTAATTGCAGTTAAATCATTTTCAGCGTTTTCGATATTGAATGACCCTGTATCCAGAATGTGTAGAATTGGCATGTTATCTAATGAAATGAATTAGAGGTTAGATGATTGCTATTTGTGAATCTAAATATATCTTTAAATTAAGCAAATAAATAACAATTGCCTGCATTAAATAACTGTCCTGTTGCGATTGCAAGCATTTTATCGATTCTTTTTTAAGTTGATTAGTATCGTCCTTATCCGGGGAAAGGATATGTCTGAAAAATTAAAATTTGTATTGACTTTATGCGTTTTAAGCGACTTATTTAGGGTATAAATTTATATAAAAGTAATAGAAGCATAACATGGCTCGTCACATTGATTTTTCTTTTTTCTGAATTATCTACCGCCTTAACTTTTGTAAATCGAATATTTTATTATATGAATATGCATTTAATAAATTTATAATAATTATTATAAGTATGTATGTAAATATCAGACCTTCTCGGGATTGTAAGTTATCGGAGGTAGTAAAACTACTTTTACTAGCCACTGGTTCATCTTTTTTTAATTTTTTCGCTACAGCTTACTACGATTTTTAATAGATTATAAAATACATGTAAAAATTCAGTTCAATATATCAAAATCTAGACAAATAGCGTTACTTATATTCTTTTTCGAATCCTTTAAGTAGTCGAATACTTTTCGCTTTAACTCGTCCTTCAAATCGACGTCTTTCAATGACAGCCTCTTTCACTAACTCAATCACTTCCACGTGTAATAATAAAGACAGATATTAGCTCACAAAAGTGCTCGACTATATTCTGCATAGTTACAATTTACCCTACTAGCCTACAGTAAAATTCGAGACATTTTGAGGAAACGGGCAATCGCTCGCTATATTATTAATTCTTTTACTTAAACTTAAATTAAATGCATATTATATTTATTGAGTTGCAGCTTCATTTTTCAAATATATATATATATATCATATTGGTTTTCTATATAAATAATACACATATGATTAGAATCATGAAGCTTTAATTTAAAGATGTTATATTTATATAAAATACATAGAAATATGCATAGATACACAAATCATAATTATACATTTTGTCACACGGGTTTCAAATTACTATAAGAAGACGAGTTGAAGAGTGCAATGCGGGTGGCGGCTTTGGCGCGACGACTAAGAGTCTGCCTTGCAAGCCAAAGGTCCTCGGTTCAAGCCCGAGGTCTGTCACTGTTTCGTTGCACTCTTCACTCGTAACAATCGATATTATACGTATGCATTAGAAAAATAGAGGACGATCCAAGCCATACAAACAGATACGCTCGAAAATCATATCCTGACACTTCGACAGTCAGTTAGTCACCGACCTGCCTAAAGACGGTAGAGTGGGGGATCTCAGATGACATATACTCACACAGCCCACACATGCATATATATGCTGACTACACTTACGGCGCCTTGGTGCTTTAAAGTGAAGTAGGTACTTCTGGTTGCTGTTATTGTTGTTGCTTCTTGTCCTCTTCCAGTTTGGTAAAATTTCTTCCTTCATCGCTGTTCCAGTCTCCTGGTTCGATGGCACTCGCTACGGGTATTCTTGGCATAGCAGCGTCGTAGGCTTGGGTGATATTTTTCATCACCTGTTTAGCTTTACTATTTGATTATCCTAGAATTTGCATTTCTTCCAGTACCAGCAGAATTATCTCCTCATTGTAATCCGTAGCTGCTAATATACGTTCAACCCTGATTGAATAACAACAATCTTAATTTTCTTGGTTTCTTAATTTTTTTAATGCTGGTCAGTAAGCTGGGTATGTATAGTTATCGGCTATACAGGGTGTCCCATTTTAATTTACCACCCCCTAAAACTGGTTAATAATTTGCTCTGAGAAAAAAATGTTTCAAATAAAATTTGTTGGGTTCGAAGGGGGGCATCTTTTGGCTATTTTAGCTGCGACCTTGAAAATGACCTTCAAGGTCATTTGAAAGTCAAGACCAAATTTTCATATGAAATGTGCATATTTTTATGGCGGATTCGGATTCTACTAAAAAAGAGAAACACTTCTTGTCCGAATCATTTTTTGAAAAAATCCTAAATTTTTGTTGTAAACGGCTTTAAAACAGTTGAAAAAATTACTAATATCTCTTATTGCCCCACCCTTTAAAAGAAGTTAAAAATTTGCTCTGAGAAAAAAATGTTTCAAATAAAATTTGTTGGGTTAGAAGGGGGGCATCTTTTGGCTATTCCAGCTGTGACATTGAACATGACCTTCAAGGTCATTTGAATAAGATTTATCACAGATTCGGGTTCTACTAAAAAAGTAACACTTTTTGTCTTAACCATTTTTAGATCATCAATAGGTAGCTCTCCCTTTAACTGAAAAGAGAATTTGTTCTAGAAATAAGCTGTTTTAGATGAATGTTACTAGCTTCAAACAAAGACAGAGGTATCCTTTGGATCACTTAAAGCAAGACCTTCACGTCCAGCCACTTAAGGCAAGACCCCGTCCAGCCACTTAAGGCAAGACCCCGTCCAACCACTTAAGGCAAGACCCTATCCAGCCACTTAAGGCAAGACCTTAACGTCCAGCCACTTAAGGCAAGACCCCGTCCAACCACTTAAGGCAAGACCCTATCCAGGCACTTAAGGCAAGACCTTCACGTCCAGCCAAGGCAAGACCCCTTCGTTCAGCTAGTCACGGAAATTTCAACGTCTCAAGTGCTCTATCAATTGCCCATTTTGTTGAATGCACATTTGTATTCTCTGCCGAAAACTTCTTTGGACATCTATTAATGTTTGTGGGGTGAACGCCCGGAATGCTGCAACAATTCTCTCCATCATATTTTGTGCCGTCGTCGGGGCTTCCGCGTAAACTCTCTGCTTCACGGCCCCCCACAGAAAGAAGTCCAATGGGGTCAAATCTGGCGATCGCGCAGGGAATTCACAGATTGGACTACCAATTCCAATCCAACTATTTGGGTATGTCGCGTTCAGAAATCTCCTGACAAGTAGTCTACGATGAGCGGGAGCACCATCTTGCTGGAACCACATGTCTCGCCTTATTTCTAGCGGACTGTTTTCTAGAAGAGGTGGAATTTGGTTCTCGAGAATATCTAAATAAAGCTCGCCGTTTAAATTACGGTCATAAAAAATTGGACCCACAACGTATTCCCCAACTATGTCCGCCCAAACATTAATTGACCACCGTCTTTGTGTACGGTGATCTCGCTGCCAATGTGGATTTTCTTCTGCATAATAATGCGCGTTATGAAGATTAACTCCTCCCATATTGTCGAACTTTGCCTCGTCTGTAAAGAGAGTCCGATCAAAGAAAAATGGATCTATGCGCATTCGTGTTTCCGCCCATTGACAGAATCTAAGTCGCCTGGCAGGATCACCAGGCTCAATGGCATGTGTAAGGTGCAAGTGATATGGATGAAATCTAAAATGACGCAATACACGGGAAACTGTTGATCTGGGTACTCCATGCATTCGCTGAATTTGTCGCGTCGAAATATGAGGATCCTCGGCAATTACAGCACGAACCCCAAGCGCAATATGCTCTCTTGGGCCCGAACTCTTATCGTTAGCAGTTTAATATTCCTCCCACTAGGATGACGAGCGTCCGGATACCTTTCAGCGTACAGCCTCGCTGCAGCCTTGTAATTGTCGTGACATTCTCCCAGAATCTTGATCATGTTGACTATCTCTACTGGCGTGTAGTCAGCCATTATCTGTTGTAGGTAGATTTTTTAGGGAATATTTAATCTTACTAGAAATAATTTATTATAAGTATTTTTCTGCTCTGAAATTCAGAAAGTCAATGAAAACCTAATGATGAGAAGCTTTGAGGAGCTGTAAGAATTTACAAGCTTTACCAATAGAACGATAACGAAGCAAACAAATGTCTTCTAGCGAGAAATAAAGCATTTACGAGAAAAATATTTCTTAAAAAGATGCGTACTTTATCAGAGAATCTGAATATGATTTAAAATATGTACAATTTTCATTAAAAAAACTAAGCTTGATTTTGATTCTCAGTTGAAAACATGCCCCTTACTGCTCAAACTTGCCCCAGATGATGTCAAACTTGTCCCAGTTGTCACCGTAAACTTGCCCCAGATGATGTCAAATTTTCCGCAGATGACGTAAAACTTGCCCCAGAGAATGTCAAACATACCCCGAAGATTGCAAACTTGCCCCAGAGAATGTCAAACATACACCGAAGATTGCAAACTTCCCCCATGTGATAAAAAATTAATCAGATTAGCGTTCTAATGGACTTTGGTTCTGTTGATAAATTTTTTGGTAATTTCATTTCTTTGAAAAAGAGAGTATTTTCCATTAAAGTGATGGTTCTTTCTTAAAATGAATTTAAGGTTCGAGGTCAAGGTCATAGCCAAGCTTCAATTACCGGAATAAAAATCGAGGATTACCGTTAAATAAATTGACTGACCTTTGAATGACCTTGTTGGTTAAGGACAAGTTCATGGCTAAGGTCATACTTGGACTTAAATTTGTAAAATTGTGTACGTTTCTAATTCCTCGGATAAAATGTAAAATTTTTAACTTCTTTTAAAGGGTGGGGCAATAAGAGATATCTAGTGATTTTTTCAACTTTTTTAAAGCCGTTTACAACAAAAATTTGGGATTTTTTCAAAAAATTATTCGAACAAAAAGTGTTTCTCTTTTTTAGTAGAATCCGAATCCGCCATAAAAATATGCACATTTCATATGAAAATTTGGTCTTGACTTTCAAATGACCTTGAAGGTCATGTTCAAGGTCGCAGCTAAAATAGCCAAAAGATGCCCCCCTTCGAACCCAACAAATTTTATTTGAAACATTTTTTTTCAGAGCAAATTATTAACCAGTTTTAGGGGGTGGTAAATTAAAATGGGACACCCTGTATAGTCACTCCTTGCTTTCCCAATTGTTTACCACGTATACATCCTTATCTAAGCACGTTTACGTGAGCGTTTTTTTTGGCGTTACCCTCTTTTAGTTGCTTATGCCCCCAGCACATATTTACACCTACACCCTTTCCCACACTCTCAGCCTCTTTTACTTTTGCTCTTTTCCTCGTCTGTTCTAAGCATTTTAGGAATGTCTGCTGCGTACTTGCTGATTGCCCACCATCCATCTTTATTGAGCCACCACCATATGGAGTATACCATTACGAGGTCAGCATAGCAATCATCATCAACTCAGGGGTTACTCTCATTTTAAGGTATCCCTCGAGTTCTTCTCGCTACTGTTGATACCTTGAGCAGTCGCAAAAGACCTGATCCGCATCGCCGGTTACGTCCGAACATACTGGGTAGTTCGTATTGTTTTCTAGTTTGAACCGGTGCGGGTAAGCCTGAAAGCATCCATATCAGGTAAAAAACTACATTAGGTAGTAATTATCTTCCCCGTGTCTTCTTTCAATTCAGTCCTTTATCCTTGGTATGTGTCCATCGCCCCTTGCCGCTAGCTGCCCATCTTTCTTGCCACTCAGTCAGTGTATGTTTTCTCGCGGAGTTCTAGATTTCCTTTTCAGTGTTGTCATTTTCCTTTCGTATTGCCTCGAAGATATTCTTCCTCTCGATTGTAAGAAGGTCAATAGGCGGCATACCTGCTATATAACACTGGCAACCTCGTCCAATACCGTTTGGTAGGTAAGCACAACCCTGAGTGTGCTTTATCGACGAACAGTCGACATCTTCCTCGTGTAGGATATACGAATTTCACCGTAGAACTTTGAGCTATTACCCCATAAGTCTTTAACATAATATTCACAAGCTTCTTGAGATAGTACGCAGAAATGATAACCACTCTCTTAATGGCACTAATAGAATGAAAAACAACGAAGTTACTATCCTTCTATAAGAGCTGTTTTCTTTGTTTTTTCAAAGCATGTATTAGTCTGAAAGGTAGTGTCTTATATCAAGTAAATAAGTTTTACCATAAACTCATGTATTATTCAGAAAAATTAGTGTGTGAGGGTCTTAATGAAATATATGCAAGAATTTTGTTATTTATACGTAATCTGACTTACCCGACTAACATTGACGGTTAATATGGAGCTGCATTTAATATAGGCAATAATTTAAATCATCTTGAAAAACAAGCGTGAAATTTAAAACCCTTTAGTGGTTGCTGCTGTAAAAAAAAGTCATCAAGCTAATTCATTAGAAATCAATACATGCATACTCTAGAATATTTGGTCCATAACAAAATATTTTGGGAGTGAACAAGTTGCAAGAAAGCTGATGTAAATAAGCATCTATTGCATTTCAAGCAGTATTATTCATCTTACGCGACCACTTACGCAAGTTATCCACTGCTGTCATTAAAGCGCGGTCGATATTTTTCTCTCTTAACGAATGATGGTAAACAACTGCATATTATGCGATAAGCTACTCGCGAGCCGATTACGTATCGTCACTACAAATGACAACCGTGTCGTCTGCGTATGACGGGATAGTATCTTCTTGCATAACTAATGATATATCATTTACGTATAGAATAAAAAATATTCGTACAGATAAAGTTTCTTGAGAAAACTCCTGTATATATTTCCTTTTCAGTACTAAATTGATTTTTAATTCTTACTCTTTGTTTCCTATTGCATAGATAGTTCTCTATTAGTTCAATTGTTTTACCTCTTATCCCATATTTTTCCAGTTTCTCTAGCAAACGCTTATGATTAACTGTATCAAAATCCTCCAGGCCTAGAAAAATAACTATAAGTGGTTCACTTTTGTCTAAGTTTTTGTATATTATGTCCGCAATCCTATTTAGTGCCTCAGCAGTACTTCTGCCCATAACGAAATCGTACTGTGCTTCCGATATAATATTACATTCGTTCAAGAAGTTGTAGACTCTATCGTACATAATTTTTTCATAAACCTTTGGAATATTTGAAATTAAAAAAATTATTCTATATCATCTCCTTCTTTATGTATGGCCATATAGCTAGCTCAATCGACATATTGAAAATATATTGTAGTGGCATAAATAAATAATGTAATTGCTTCTAAAATTTTTGTATTTATATTTTCTACACCATCAGATTCGTCTTTAAGATCAAAAAAATTTTCACACACTTCACTTTAATTTTTCCACTTAGATTAGTACCAATTTCACAAAAATATTCGTTACGATATCCATTTTGTTTTCTATTTTTGCATTATATTCTTCTATATATTTGATTAACTAATTGTTTTTCTTTTTTTGTTATTTTATTAAGATTTTTGCGTATATTTTGTAATCATTTTTTAGCGTATTATTAGCTGGATTGTTTTTCCATAAATTACTTTTTTCTGTTTTACAAGATCTAATGATTGCACTCGTAATTTTAATACAATTATTGGATTAAAGAATTTTTTATATTTGCACTTGTATGATCTTAACTAGTAACGAATATGACTTTTTATTGGCATATGCAAAGGGATTCTTTTTAATTAAATATTGTTTCCTCCTATAGGAAACTTTAAGTAGTAAAATTTTCAGTTTCGTCAATACTTTTGGAAAATACGTTTTGGCATATTAGAAAATCGAATGAAATGTTTTTAGAAAATGTCCGTATGGATTTGTTTGTGTGTTAGTATACCGTGATATCTCCAACACTATACAGACGTCGTTATTAAAATATGGCATGAAGTTTTGTTTTTTAATTCTGAATTCGGAAAAAGTAACCTTATTTCGATTGATTAACGTATTTTTGTTTTATGGAGAATTTTCCTATTTCGTAAATTTTATTTTCAATTATTATTTTCTATGATAAAATATAATGTTTTAACTGCAATCAAATGTAGCTAATAGCGTATAAAAATACCTACCTTTAAAAATATGTCAAAAAGTAATTGATTTAATCCATGGATTATTTTTTGAGAAAAATATTAAACAACAAAAAAGTGAGTTTTTTATTTCCAACGTTTATGGAAGTAAAACGGCATTAGCTAAAAGCCAATGAATTGGCAACAGTTTTTTTATTTAGTCGGCTAGACCAGATTTTAATATGTAATTACATTCCTTGCGGAAAAATCTTCAAAGATTACATATTTTGTATAAACTTGAATATAATTTTTTATTTATTTATTAAAAGAATTTATTTTAAAGTTAGTTTTAATGACTTGATCAGCAATCCCAATTTTTATTTTGAATATCAAAAGTGAGAGGTTTAAAAAAGAGGGTTCAAAGGATGTGAATGTAAAAAATGCAGCTTTAGATTCATTAAGCAAACCAAGTCTCTGTAGTTTTCCAAACAATCTTCAACCCAAGAAATTTTCTGCGACTTCTTAAAAATTTGACCATACAGCCTTTTCTGTATGGTTCTTTTTTGTAACAAAATTTGTCAAAAATGTCTTCTTTCCGTTTTACATTGCTTATGCCCGGAAACTTTTCTCCTAGTATTTAAAACATGAACCTTTCTCATTCAGAGCTTTAACGAACTGCTTCATGAAATCAAGTTTGATATGAAGGGGTGGAAGCAAAATTTTAAAAGGATCTACTAAAGTTTTATGGTTGATGTCATTTACTCTTGTATGAAGATAGGTTTTCTTTAGCCAATATTCTTGCACGTAGTGATTGATTTTATCTCAACTATCCCGAAGACATATAAAAACAGAGATATTTTGTGAAGCCTGACTGCTGTTCTATAATCGAGGTGAAAATCTTAAGATTTTTCAACTTCGTTTCTTTCAACTTCATTGAATGACCTATCGAAATAGGTATCCAAACGAAAACCTTGGATACTACAGCGAAGAACTGGGTGAACGGTTTCATCAAGATATTAAGGTGGGGTGTAAATATGATGGCAGATATTTGTTGGATGCTTAAGCGGGAAAACGAATTAAAAAGGTAAAACATAAAGAAAATTCCGTTGTATAGATCTTTCGAAGACAAAAGGATTCGCAGAGTCAAACAGAACTCGGATTGAGATTCAGTGATCTTCAAAACCATAAAAATACTAGTCGTCTCTTCTCAAAAGAAGTTATGAACTTTGACCTACAAATACCCTTGAACGCTACATGCTAGGATCAAACAGGCTCTGGATTCATAGTTAGCGCGTCAAGATACATAGGAATATATGTATCTCGTTTTTGATACATATATTCCTCGCAAGACTCTGGCACTCGTTGGCGAGCTTCTGGCGCCCCGTGTTTAATAGGCAAGACTCGGCTAAACATGGCCTTTATAACGTTATTGCGCCAGTAACTTTATGCAACAAAATACCATAATACTCTATACTTATAGAATTTTTAAAGTTATTTTTCATTAGACAAATGTGTGTTATTAGCTATAGAATAAATATTGAACGTGTTTTTGTTATGTGTATTATTAGATATTAACAGAAGACAGATTTGTAGGCCAAAGATGTATATAACCGGAGTTGAACCCGCGCAACTGAGAGCAAGATACCTGTAGTCTAATCATATTACGTTTACGATGTAATCCGACTGTATTGTAATATAGCGCTTTTTATCGCTTGTTGATCTTCCGTGAACTCGTTGCGGATGATATGTCTACGGGTAGTATTACTTAAGTTGTACAGAAAACAGTACTTATGGTCTACTAATGGGCTTCATCGAGTAAGGATTATTCATATTTTATAGACAGCAAATAATGATATAAATTTAAAGGTTTTATGAAATTGTTAAAGCTTATACAAATAGATTATCGTTTAATGTCCACACATAAGAGGTAATTTTGTACTTTGAGATATACCAAATATGAAACTACACAACGTTTTGTGTTATAACTTCTTACAGCATCTATATGCATTTGCCTGATCTAATAAATTGGTAATCTTCTTAAAACTGTTTTGAATTCTAAGTAAGCTCTACATCACAAGCTGTATCTGAAACAGAACTAAATAATTTATATCTGACCTGTTTTATAAAACAACAGTTTTTATTTGGAAAATTTGCGGCTTACTCTGTTGGGCAACGAAAGTTGTTAATAATTATTATTTTAATTGATAAGCTTTCTTCAATCTATGCAAAAGTACAAAAATAATTAATTTTATGATGTAAGTTAAATTCATTTATATAAAATAAAACTTAATTATGTCTATTTTTATTAGTTGCACCTACTGGAGATCATGTAATTTCACTAGTTGATGAGATCTCTTTTACATTTCCGCCATCACCTCCATTGTCGCAAATTGACGATATTCCACCAGAACAGTTTTGTAATGGTGACAATAGACCTGCTGATTGTGGTGCAAATTGTATGTGCACACATAAAGTTGATATCCCATACAACGCTATTGTTGAAGTCGTATTAGTCGATGAAGGTAAGAAATTTAGCAATTATCATTGTTAATTCCATTTGAATAAGATAAGTAAATTGTTTATTAAATAAATCAAAAAAGTTTAACTGCTTGCAATCTACTAAATGTTGCTTACCATTTATAGCATTAAACTTGGATCATATAAAGCATTTTATATACATTAAATGTAATTATATTTATCCTGAATGTATAGAATTATTAATGATTACACATTTTACCGTATAAACAAATTTATGCACTCTGACGTGGTGGGTTCGCTCATGCGTATCATACAACGGATTGTCCCGCTAAGCAAAGGGGACGGTCGCACGAAACCACCGAGTCGACAAAAGATCGTCTTTCGAATTGCTCCAGCAGCTCAGCTATCTCCGCTTTAGCGGATCGCGGAGAGTTGCGGGATCCTTCTCTACTTGACTACCTAGGGAATGTTTAGATTTGTGAAGGCTTGCATGCAATTGATTATGACTATATTTATATAAAACACTATCGGGCTCAATTTGCCCTTCTACATTTATTTACTTATTAACAATGGTTTTGCGGATTGTTCCGCTTAGTTATATTCGGATATTCTGTAGAGTATGTGCGTGTGCATGTGCAATTCGGTGAAGCGGCCATTATGATCGGCCTTCGCGCGTGTGCGAGATTTTCCGCGACGCAACTCTATTCTAATTATCATGCTTGATAGCACGCAATGCTGAGGGCACTTCTTAACGAGAGATTAGATTTTTTGTAGATTAGATAATTTTTATTTCTGTACATTGTGTTGTACAAAAAAAAACATTAAAAGTAATACAATAATATAGCACATTGAGTCTTATAGATAAATGAATGGGTGATGCGAATATGAGAGCATGAAAGAAAAGAATGGTGAGATTGTGAGATGAAAATGAATGCACAGTTCCTAGATGTTCTCGAGATTAAAAAAGTACAGCTTTGCCTGATGTTTAAAAGATGACAGTGTTCTATGGTTGCGAAGATGAGAGGGCAATGAATTCCAGAGATATGAGGCGTTTATGTGAAATGAGTTCCTCAGTTTCTCTGTTACGAAGGTGGGGATATCCAGAGGATTCACCTCACCCCTTCACGGGACGGAGTGCGACGTGGCAGTCAAAAAAGGCCATGATATAAGATGGAGTCGTGGTGTTAAAAAGTTTCCTAAACAGGCCTTGAAGTACTTTGTACGTCCGGCGGTGGTGAACCATTACAACACACGCCTGAAAGGGGTGATGTGCTCGTCCCTCCTTACACCATATATGTAACGAGTTTCTGTGTTTACCAGTCTCTGTAGTTTTAAGTCCAGTTTTTGCGTCAGGTCACAGTAAACTAATGAGCAATAGTCAATGATGGGGAACAATAGGGCTTGCACGAGATGCTTGCGCAGCTCAAGACCGGTGCTCTTTCTAAAGTAGTATAGTCTATACATAAGTGTGTGTGCGCGCTTACACAGTTGAGTAACGTGCTCCTTTCAAGAAAGTTTAGAGTCGAGCACCAATCCCAGACTACGCATAGACGACTGATATTCGACCCTAGCTCCTCCTATGTTAATGTAGGTGTTTGCCATAGAAGGTAAAGCATTTATATAATAGGAGGAGCCAAGGACGATCGCCTGCGTTTTGAGGACGTTTAGTCTAAGGTGATGCTATGCAGCCCAGCCCATAATCCTCTCGGAGCAGGAATCGAGCTCCTCAAGGTGGCATTGGCTGTAAATTTGCAAGTCATACGCGTAAATAAGATGTGATACGTCAATGTCTAGACAAAGGCCGATGTCGTTGATGTATAAAGAGAATAACAGTGGGCCTAGAACAGACCCCTGTGGTACTCCCATGTTTAGCGGTAGAAGGTGAGAGTTCACTGCTGTCACCAATGACAGCCTGCATTCTACCAGTGAGATAAGAGGCGAACCAGCAGATAACCTGCTTAGAGAAGCCGAAAAAGGTTAGTTTTCTGAGTAGCCTGACGTGACACACAGTATCAAACGCCTTGCTGAAATCAAAGAGAAGTAGAAGTGTTACCTTCTTTTTGTCCATGCCAAGCCTGACATCATCAGTCAACCTGATCAGGCCGGACTGGGTGCTGTGGCCAGTGCGGGAACCAGTCTGTAGGTCATCGAGGAAAAGTCTTGATTCGAGATATTACGAGGTTTGCCTGTGCACTAGCCACTCCAGCGCCTTGGACAAGAAACATAAGAGGGAGATCGGACGATAGTCAGTCAGAGTTGTTGGAGAACTAACTTTATTCAGTGCGTGCACTAATGACGTTTCCCAGTCCGAGGGGAATCATGACTCGCTCAAGGATAGGTTGAAAATACGACGTACAAATGGAGCGAGTACCGGCAGTGCTTTATAAATGACAACCTGTGGGATGCCGTCGTTGCCCCTGGCCTGGGAGTCAAAGTGCATCACTGCATCATAGACATCCGATTCCGTTATCTCCCTGAAATTGAAGTGCTCGGGGCTATTTAGACCCTCCAGGGTATGCAGATATTCCTCTACTGTAGCAGCCAGCGGATCGCTGGAGATTCTGCTGAAGTACGCGTTGAGGTCTTCAATGGAGAAGCGAGAGGGTGGTTTTTCTTTGGAGGAGGTAATTTCAAGTCTCTCAAGCTCTCTCCAGATCTCGCAGACATCAATCAGGGTGGACAGGTGTGAGTGATAGTAATTCAGCCTGGCATCCTCGAACTGTCTGTGAGCATCGTCTCTCGCTAGTCTATAAAAATACAGATCCAGTGGGAAACGTGATCTGCGAAACCGTCTGTAGAGTCTGTCCCGTTCTTTCAAGAGGTCACGAAGAGCCATGGTAAACCACGGGTGACGTTTTGGTCTAGGAGTCATTGTACGTAATGGGGCGAGATGATTTATGGCGTTAGTCAAGTTGGTGTTGAGAGTGGTGATGCAAGCGTCAAGTGATGAAGTATCGAGTGATGACCAGTCACAAGCGCCAAGATAAACCCTTAGTCTCTCGGCACAGATTTCTTTGTAGTTACGGTAGGTAAACGTTTTATGTTCGTAGCGTGGCATCTGTACGTCAAGAGTGGCTGTAATGAGGTCATGTCCATTGATGAAAGGTGTATCAGTCTTCCAGTGCGACAGCAGGCGATCCTGCTCGTCGATTAAGCCGAGGTCAAGCCAGGTGTCTGATTCCGATTTATGATGTGTAGCACCATAGGGAACCGACTGAAGGGAGATCTCCTCGATGAAAACCTTGATGAACTTGGTATCCTCAGATCGGGAGAGTTGGTCTGCATTGAAGTCATCCATGATTATGTTTCTGGAATAGTTGTGCATGTAAGTAGTTAGTTTATCGATAAAATCATTGCCCTGAATGAAAGGGGCATACGCTGGACGATACACAACTCCGACAAAGATGGGTGAAAGGCCTCTTGCAGAGATTTCACAGAGAAGATACTCTGGCTTCCCTGGCCTGCCCGACCAGACACCGTCAGAAGATGTCAAAACTGTGGCTGAAAGTGAATGATGAATATAGAGAGCCATACCTCCACCATTTCTGTTCCTGTCCCGTCTGAGTAGTATGTAGTTATCAAGTAAGGGAATGGTTTTTACCTTGTCGTCCAGCCAGGTTTCAGTTACTGCTATTACGTGAAAGGGGACGAGCGAACAAGAAGAGTCTCACCGCCTCAATGTGACCCGTGAGGGAGTTAGCATTGAAGTGACAGGCCCTTAAACCCTCGGACAGAGTTACCTTAGAAATGGTTGAAGATGCAGGCAATGATGATGATGACGTGGATGATGATGGTGGTGAGGGTGGTATGATGTAGACAGATCTTAGCGGTCGTTGTTGCTGTTGCACGGAGGTCTTTTGGCAAACAAATTTTGTAGCTCCTCTTCAGTGGTGATTACAGTAGCCTTTCCTCTGTCCTCAGCAGCACGGATGAAAATCCTCCCGTCCCTCACGTAGCTACTGCAGCCCTGTGCCCGCCTAGCCTTCTGCCTGGTCCTTACGCGTAGCTTGTGCACGTCTGGGGCTCGTTGATGTTGATAAGCCCCTGGTGGTAGGTCCGTGCTGAGCTCAGAGAAATGCAGCTTACCCTTTTTTATTTTAGCTGCCAGGATGGAGCGAACCAGGGCATGAGAGGACAGGGTGACAGCAATTGGTGGTAGCCTGCTGTCTGCAGCCGAGGTGTTGGTGGGTGCATTAAGTCCTTCCATGAATCTTGTGGTAGCTATGTCCCTCCTTAGGATAGTAGGGTTAAGAGCAGAGAGTACTGAGTAGACTAGCGTTGTTGTTCGAGGCTTCTTGTCGATGTTTTATGGCCTCGAGCTCCCTACGAAGACTGGCGATCTCAGAGAGAACTATGGCAGCAGGGGAAGGTTGATAGACGATGCTGTTGCTGCTGTGTGCGGGCTGTGGGTTGAGGCGGCCTGATGTTAGTTCTTGAACCTGCACCTTCAGCGCGGAGATGGATGTCTCGGCAGTTGTTCTGTCAGCAAGAATGTTTTGTAGAGTGCACTCCATGGTGGTGGGCGGTGCTGGTGCTGCAGTGACTGCAGGGCGAGCGGGAGATTGACTGTGCGAAGAGTTAGTGGATGGTGGTGCAGACTGGATCTTCTTCTTGCTGTTGTTGTTGATGGCTTTTGATGTCATATTGCCATTGAAAGAAGACTCCAGCCGCTTCCTTATATGAACATCTGCGCAGGTAGAACGCGCGAGAGTACGAGAGTAGCAAGAGAGCGAGAGAGAGAGAGAGAGAGAGAGAGAGAGAGCGAGAGAGAGAGAGAGAGAGAGAGAGGAGTCACCGGTTATGTCCGTCCCCTAGCACAGCCGAACGTGAAAAGCCGATGAGTCTCGCTGATTACTCGACTCATCCCCCGTTCCTATCTCGGGCCCTTTGTGTTAATTTGGCTTGAGACACTTTCTTTCTCTCTTTCTCTTATGTCACTAAACAGTGCCATGTTTTATAATCTGCTCTCTCTGCACTACTCTCTCTCCTCCCTTGTTTATGTGTGCTGGGCACATGCTCGGCTAGTGAGCGTGTGTACGGTCGCAATGCCCCCCGCTGAAATTCTGAACGTGTGAGGACGCAAAGCATTCTTGCTTGTGTCGCCTCCAGTACCTTTATTAAATACAAATATAAATATATATATATATATATATATATATATATATATATATATATATATATATATATATATATATATATTTATATTTGTATTTTATTATCAAAAATGCAATTAAATATGATTCGGTCAGATTATTGATCATAATATTTTATGATTCTAATTGAAAAGGTACCTTGTGGCCTCGTATCTCTTTCTCTCTCTGATACTGTATTTCTAAATTACTATTTGATATCGCTACGCTTTGAGGTGGTTGTGTTTTACGCAATAAGTGATCGCTGTTAGTGTATAAAAATAATGAGCATTTTATTTATTACATTTTTTGAGCTTTACATCTTATATGCTTTATTTTTCGCATTGTGTCTATCGCATTTACATGCTCTGTCTTATCGCGCTTTACATCGTAATACAAAAGAAATAGTATATATGAAATTATAATTATTTTGTGCATCCTTCCATACAAAACAAAATATCTTCGCGTCGTTGTGAGAAAGGAACAAAATTCAATCGGTTTTGCTACCATTGCGCTTTACATATTTTTCTTTAGACTCACAGAGAAAACTTATTATTACTAAATTATCACTACCTATTTCTAACTGATTATCTTCTTTATCTATTATTATCTATTATTATCATTACTACTCTAGTAAAAATCACATATACGGCGAGAACTAAAACATTCCTAGGTTTTCTTTTATTAACCTTGTTGTTTCAGCTAGCATATCATGGCAACCATTGTTACCCGCTCACCTGTTCGGAGCGGCAGCAGACAGAAATAAGTCGTAGCATGTCAACGTCCATCATAAACAGATGTATTATTTTTTTTTATATTTTTAACTTTATATTGTAACTATACGAGCTCTGTCTAACTTGTGTAAAACAGCAGCGGCTGTTATCGTATCACACCCGCGTTGTACACACTGACTCACACACACACACACTCACTCACTCACTCTCACACTTCACGCGATAAACTTCTCGACCTTCACAGAGCCGAAGAGGGGGTTTATCACGCAGAAATGCAATGCCCACAGCGCAAAAAGGTGCACTCCGTGCACCTTGCATCCCAGGACACTATACATATATACAAATGCACTACAGGCCCGGGTTTGCCGAGCGACCCTGTTTTTTTTTTGGACGCCGAGGACGGACGCCCGTGCGGCCTCGGACGTGTCACGGACGAGCACTAGGCTCTCCGCTGCCATCTCCAGTGGCTGATGCCGACGATGCACTCGGTGCATCGTCAGCAGGCGGTCCATGGTGTGACCGCTCGCCGTCGACACGACGCATCGATGGGGGAACGGGCAGATTCCCGGCGACTACGACAGAGAGCAGAGCTCCTGGTTTGTGATCCAATAAACTCAGCTGACCTCAGTCCTGTGTTTCTTTCTGTGCTCCCAGAGCACCTCCCATTAACCCCAGTTCTTCTGTGACATATTGCTCGTCAGCTGTGATCTCCGATAATCCGCTGCTCGCAATGTTAATTGAATTATTGCATGTGTCGACTGACCATAGATCAAATGCAATTTCTTTCTTATCTTTTCGTTCTGGGAGTTTAAATGTATCACGGCGTGCATCAATTTTCATACCAAATAAACGTACTAAGTCTAATCCAAGGATAAAATCGGTTGGTATTCCAGGGATCACGAGAATTTGCACTCTTTTGCTTATCCTCGCTATCTCCAACGGTACGGTAATTTCTCCTTCGATTGGCTCAGGAGAACCGTTTGCCATAACAGCATTTTTAAAAATCGTCGGTTTTATTTCTACGCCTAACCTTTGCGCTGTTTCTTTTCCTTGTTTCTCTATAATCGTGCGTGCTAACCCGAGATCGACCAAAGCTTTGAGCTCTGTGTTGCCGACTCTCAATTTAAGCCAATATCGCGGATGTTTTACTGGATTTTCCGCGTCCGGCACTAACAGTGAATCCTGCGAATTTTTACTGGGCTGCTCGGTATTACCGTTTGTGACTATCTCCCTTTTCGTTTTGGAGACCTTAGATCTTTTACACGACGTAGCGGTCTCGTGTACGCCGCTTAATTCGTGTTTCCCGCCGCGTTCGTATCAATCGAGTTGGTCCTTACGTTGCGGTTTTGACTCGAATTTTGGAATTGGTTATTCCCGCTATAGCCATTCCTGATGCGATGTTTATTAAAATTGACCGCTTTACCGTTGTTTAAATTTCCGCCTCGATTATTGTTGTTAATATTTCTTCTATTACCTCCGTTTCTCTGTTGGCATTCCCAGTTATTATTGCTATAATTTGATCCGTTCCCGTTCTGGTTGATATTATTTGAGTGTTTGCTACTATTGTTGTAATTGTTATATCGGCCTTAATTATAAAAATTCCTGTTATTTCTCTGACCGTTTCCTCTCGGGTTGTCTGAGATTTGCGCGTTTCTTTGTGCGTATCTTTGACTTTGACCGGCTGCTTGTCGACTCCTGTGGTTATTTTGATTATTATTCGGGTTATTCTGTTTCGGTTGCGAATTTATATTACTTGATGCCGACATTGTAATTGATTCTCTGATTTTTGATAATTCTTTATACAAAATTTTGCTAAACTCGTCCATTGCCGGTACTTCTACTGAGTTTACGCTCGTTTCGTTTTTATACAATTTGTCAGACAGGTTTCTCGCGTTATGTTGTGCCGACGTATTCGCTTGCGTACAGCCAGATGAGCTTTCCCCGGTCTCTTATAGCTCTAGCTTGATTAATAAAATTGTCGAGAGTTCCGATTTTGAAAGGTTACAATAACGCAAAAAAATTCTCCGCGCATATTGTGGTATATCCGGTTTAACTTTTTTGTCTGACCACGGTTCGGGTAATTTTTTAAACAACGCGAGCATTTCATTTAAATAATTATTCATCGTTTCGTTTAGTTTTTGCTTTCTTTCCCGAATTTTGTCTTCGAATTCTTCCGGGTAATTATCGGATCTGAATTGGTATCACATATCTTTTTCGAAATCTTCCCATGTATGCCATTTATCTTTATATGCTCTTCGCGCATTTATCGCCGGGTCGACTAATAATAATGGTAAACTTCGCAATAATTCCGCGTCTGTTAGTGCTGCTAATTCGCGGCATTGTTCAACTCGACATAAAAATTGATCGCTTATTAGGCTTGATCCGTCGCCGCTGAATTTAAGTTGCCATGCTGATATGGTTTTTGCAACGTCGCACGGTCTATCCTCGCGCTCGTTATCCATTAACGGTGATACTCGACACCTAATGTCTCTACTCGTTGTTCCTAATTGCGCATTGCGAATATTTAATAATTTGATTTGACGTCGGAGCTCTTTGAATTCTCGTTTGTGCGTTTCATCGACTCGACTAGGTTTCCTAGCGTTGGCGCGCGTGTTTTATGCGGCGTGCTATTGCCTGCAACAATTCGTTGGTTGGTCTATTAAATCTTTAATTAATAAATCTTCTTGTTTTATCGATTCCTATTTTGCCCAAAAATTTGCAAAGCCTGTTGGAATTTTAATCGTTTGCTCCGTTTGTAACGTTACTAGTGTGAATTTACTTGAGACGGTGGTCTGTTCGTTTGTGTTAGGTGCAGGGTTATTACCTAATAATGAATCGTTCGGACTTGTTGCTGCGCGGGGTACTGTTCGTTTTATAGCGTTTCTTTCTTGTTGTTCCCAAAAATCTCCTATTTCGTCGGAATCAAACTCTTTGAATTTACTTAGAAAAATCAGTAATGCTTTATCGCGATCCGCGCGCGCTTCTTCGTTTGTCATTAGAGTCATTGTAAAATCTTTCGGTATATATTCGCCTTGCAATCGTCTACGCAATCTTTCTATTCTGTCCTTAGTCGGTCCGCATGGGTCAAGTTTAAGTTCTTTTAATGTCTGTTCTAGTACAGGCTTGTTAATTGACGTAATAAAGTCGTCAAGCTTATGCTTGGCCATTATGTCTAACTCTGAAATTTTGTGTCAATGTATGTTCATAAATACAATTATTTAATAAAAAGTTAATTAATATTTGGCTGGCAAAACGTGCAATTTGGCTTAATGAAATTTTGTATTTAGATTGGACTGAGGTATGCGTTATTTATATACTTAGTTTGAACGTTTATTAATTTATTTAAGTTTATTAATTTATTTAAGTTTATTATTTAAGTATGCTCGAGTATAACTCGGCTTTTATTTATTCGACTGTTATGTAGACGTGAAATAAAACTTTCCTTTTATGAAATATTATGTCTAGAATTTTCTAGTAAGTGTTTACACTCGTGCATTCCATTGGAGATAAATTATCACGCCTATTTACCTATTCTCTTTATTTCAACAATAACTATAATTTTTTGAATTTGTTAGATTTATCAACGCTTCCAAACATTCCATAGTTTTACTTTGTATTTTTATAATCATTCGTCAATCGCGTTATTTCTCGAAAATAAATTTGTGAAAAAAAATGAGTTTATGCTTTTATCGCATAAATATTTCTCGTCAACGCAAGCTATTTTTAATAAATTTACCGCTTAGTTATGTGGGCAGGTTTGGTATTCTGTGACGTAAACAAATATAGAAAAATGACTTTTATGATGTCTAAAAAATATTTAATTAAACGTTTTGGGTGCCATTTTGTACGGCGTCTCGTTTTAATCTACTTTCAACTTTGTGCAATTCACGTTGAGCACCCTTTTGTGGCATCTCCGTGATTTTGTAACTTGTAATATTTTTACTCTATGTTGGACGCAATTTTGCCGAGAATTGACCAACTTATTGAAATTTGAATTTGATTATTATTCGTTGAATTTATGATTTTGTGAATCGCGTTTAGGTGCTATTTTGTGGCGACCCACTTGCTAGTATAAACAATTGACACACGTTGGGCATCGTTTTGTGACCCCAATTAATATTCTTGTAACGGTTGCGTTTCCCTCGCACCGGATTTTGTCAGTCGGAACCAGGATTCGGAGAGGGAAGTGAGGTTAAAAATAACTCTATTTGGTTCAGTTTAATCAATTTATATATTTAGTAACTCAGTAGGACGCGTTGTCATTCGCCACCTGTAACACAACCAAACAAAAGTACGCTTTTAAAAAGACTTGTCTCTTATAATTACTTCTTAGTGTCTAGGCGGTGCTTAACATCTACGCGATATGGTTACGGTCCTTATCATCTATCGGTGCGGTGCTTAACATCTACGCGGTATGGTTACGGTCCATATCATCTATCGGTGCGGTGCTTAACATTTAATCGGCGCGGTACTTAACATCTAAACGGCGCGGTACTTAACATCTAATCGACGCGGTACTTAACATCTAGTTGGCACTTAATATCTACTCATTGCGGTTTACGGTGCTTATCGTCTACACGGTACGGTTGCAAGTACGCTTTCGCTTGCATATAATTGTACATACTAGGCCTAGAGCACGGCGGTTCGGTTATTCCCCCGTCCAGTATGCGTACAGCGACAGCAGGGACGGCGAAGCACCCATGTGTGTAATTGACGTCGCGGAGTCCTTGCAAGAACGTGTGCGCACGATCTTGTGCGGACACCGTGCCGGTTCCCGGCTTCCTCCTACCCTGTGTGCGCACAGGGTAATTCAGATAACAGTGCTGCAATTTCGCTATCTGCGCCGTTACGTGTGCGCACGAAAACGGCAAGATGTCGCGGCTGGGCTTATATAGCCCCAGTCGCTGGCGCCAACGCCCTCTGGTGGTGAGTGGGTCGAATATTGTGAGTGTATTCGTGTGGTGCTATTCGTGCTCTTTTCGGTGGTATGTGTTAGGTTGTTTGCGCCCGTCGTCGGTTTCGCTTGCGGCTGTGTTTACATTGCTCGAGCACGTATTGCTATCCACGACCACTCGGCTTGTGCTCTCGTTGTTGACGTGCGGGTTCGCCTTTCGCTCGCTTATGTGTGTGACCGCTTGTGTGTATTTTGCACGAGACTGACGTCTCGTTGCATTCTGATGTATTTATTAAACGTTGGACGCCATTTTGTATGGTGTCCCAATCAATCGAGATTTTGTAATTTAATTATTTTACATTAGATTTTATTTAAATCTACGTTAGGTGCGATTTTTTAATTATCTCTAATACACGTTGGGCGCCATTTTGTGACGTGGGGGGATCGCTAACGCGTATCATACAACGAATTGTACCGCCAACAAAGCGGACGCTCGCACGAAACCATCGCGTCGACAAGAGATCGTCTTTCGACGACAGGAGAATTGCTCCAGCAGCTCAGCTATCTCCGCTTTAACGGACCGCAGAGAGTGGCGGGATCCCTCTCTGCTTGGCTACTTAGGGAATGCTTGGATTAAGGAAGGCTTGCATGCAATTGATTATGACTCGATTTATATAAAACACTATCAGGCTAAATTTGCCCTTCTACATTTATTTACTTATTAACAATGGTTTTGCGGATTACTCCGCTTAGTTACATTCGGATATTCTATAGAGTATGTATGTGTGCATGTGCAATTCGGCGAGGCGACCATCAAGATCGGCCTTCGCGCGTGTGCGAAATTTTCTGCGATGCAACTCTAGATTATTAAAAATAATCCTAAATAACGATAAAGAACTATCTAGACCACTTAATATAAAAGATGTATTCGAAGTGGAATGCTTGATGCATTTTTATAGTGACCTAAGTATGAAGTATGAGAACTCTAAAAGTATTACGAGAAACAAAAATATTATGTTGCCTAAAGTAAATAAAACCATTAGTTTTAAAAATTGTGAACTGATTGCAATAAAAGTATTCAATTCGTTGCCAAATGAGCTGAAAGCTCTAAAATTAAGTTAAAAAACAATTAAAAAGACAATTAACAATTAATCAATGGTTGCGGAAATAATCATGTTAGATTATTTCAGGTTTATGGAAAGATTACTAAGTGCAATTATCAAAATTAGCTATATAGGGTTAGTTGTAATTTTTAGTTTGTAAGTTAGTTTTAGTTTTCTTTCCAGCCCTATGTACAGGTAACTGTGATTACCTCTATAGGGTGCTGGTTTTATCAGTTATATATTTTATAATATGATGAAGACGGTCAAACCAGTGGGAACAACAAGCCCCCAAAAAATTCCTCATGTTAAGCCCCAAAAAAAACCGCAGCCGCGGGCTCATTAGCAGCCGAACCATCGCCATGGACGGATCGGTAGAGCAGCCCCAGCAAGCAGCAGTCGAGAGGACCATCACCGGGAGCCAGACGGAGCGCAACGTCGTCTGCCACCAGGGAACCCACGTATCGGAGGCACTACTAGTAGTTGGCTTCGTGGAATGCTGTTATTCGTGAATTGCTTTGCCGCGCTTGCGCATTAAAGTCAAAATAAAAAACCTCGGATATTTTTTATTCCAAAAGGATTGTGCAACATAACGTTCAGTGCCAGGTCATCCGCACAGCCGACGGTAGCCGCTTCCAGGGCGGGGACAAGCGGTTCGTCAAGGGCTGGTTTTACCAGACCCCGCGCCACTGGGGAAAGACGACGCAGGGGACGATGACACAAGGCTCGCCGCTGGACCCATCAACAGCCAGGCGGACCATCGTCCCCCGGCGACGAACCCCAGCACCGCTACCCGCCCCGACGCCAACAACAAAACGACGTGTGATAACCGTGGTAAACCTCGCAGTCATCGACGCTGCCGGCTGGGATAAACTAGGACTGCCAAAATCACCGGCACTGCCACCCGTCCAGGCCATGCCGCTACCACCACAGCCCAAGAAGAGGAGAGTTGAGCCGACGCCAGGGCCACCTCCCCGCCAGCGAACGAGGCCCGAGCGGCTAGCAACAAGCGCTCCTACCCAACCACCACCTGAGCCGTACGAGCCGCATGCGCCGAACATGAATTGGAGGGAGGACGGCGCACGGCTGCTAATGCAGAGGAGGGAGCAACGCACTCCCACTGCAACGCTCACCCCACCACCAACACCATCACCGACATCACGGCACGCAGTAGTCGATAAGTCGGCTGCCGTGTACGCCGCGGCAGAGAAAGGGGAAAAGGCAGAGGCCGAATTTAGAGCCTTTGTCGAGGCCTTTGTCGGAACTATTCGGCGACCTATATTAAGACCTTGTTGTTTTTATTTATGTTTTTTTTTTATATTTTTATACCAAAAATTTTTTTTTAGTTTTCATTATGTTTATTTTTCAGAAAAAAGAGTTTTTTGTGTTTTTTTATTTTTTTATTGTTGCGGCGAAATATATGTTATATAGTTTGTAAAAGTGTGTTATCCATTGTAGCCATTTTACCCGTCTCTTGCTTAGAAATAAAAAATTGTTTGTCCTCAAATTCCGACTCCAACAATTTTCTATTGGGGGGCATTAAGACGGCGGCGCCACATGGTAGGTAAGGCACCCCCAATGGATAACTTACCGATAAATACTAAGAGATAAGTTACCGACTAAGTGAGAGCTAGTATTCACATGTAATAGTCTACCTAAGCGCAAGTAGATGGCGAGCGCACATAAAGCATTGGAGAGAGGGACTGCCACGGTTATAAAAGGAGGCCCGCAGCCAGCAGCGAGCACTTACGATCTGGCTCTAACGCGGAGAGCACAAGAAGAACTGTCGTCCTCTTCTAGTGCTCTGTCTCCTTAGTACTTAGTATGCAAACGAGCATTGTGCTCTCGAACAGTACTAAGGGGACCCTCCCCCTTTCCATTTAGCATAAGAACAGGTTTGTATTCTTGTGACAATATATATATAAAATGGTAAGAAACCTTGTACGAGGAATACCAATATTTCGTTTTCCACCAGCATCTTTAATGGCTTTTCGAGCCCTTTTCAATGCCGAAATAATGACTTTACGAGCACATTGGCTGGAAACGACTGACTTTGAAACAGCGTTAACTATCTTTTGCTTCCTCCCAGAGGAAGCTTTGTAATAGTAAAATTTTCGACTTCGTCAAAAACAGGTTAGAAATCCATTTTGAGATGTATATCTATTTTTGGATTCCGAATTCGGGAAAAGCAGTATTTTTTATTTTGCCAACTAGTTTTCGTTTTATGGCCATTTTTTGATTTTTGAAATACACTATTTTGCGTTTTTTTAAATGATCCCATTGTTACAAACAATTCAGCTATAATGCATCTGAAAGAGAATGGAATTACCTACTTTTTCACGTTTGGTCTTCGAGAGCGACCGCACCCTTTGGCATCAAAAACGAAAATGGGGATTTTTTTTAAAAATTCATATCTCTAAAACTACGCGTCATAACCTGACAAAAAAAATCATGTTGATGGTCTCGTATCGAACTATATTCCATTAAAATTTCAAGTTATTTGACTATTTATTTAGTAATAAATCGATTACGGACGTAAAAAGACTTTAATGCACTTGAGATTTTGGGAAAAAGTAGATATTTTATATGTCGTTGCTAAGTTCTTTGCACAGCTTTTAAAACCTTAGTTTGTAAGATACAGTTGATTAAATTTAAAAAAAATTTTGTTTGATTTTTTATAATTTTAATAAAAGCAGTAGTCTGCTTAAAAAAAAAGATTTGATGATTTATCAATCAGAAGAAGACAGAGAAATCAACAGAGAAATGTATTTTGTAAATATCGTGTTTTATTTTAATACCTGAACCGAACCAAACCTGAATGATATTCGAATGTATGCGAAAAAATTTAAACTAGTAGACAAGTAATCTCTTTCGAGAAAATGAACGTGAAATGTACTATTTTTGTTTGTAATATTATAAAATTGTAATAAATATAACATTTGTATATTATTTATATTTAATTATTATTTCAACTAGGAGCTTATTGGACAATCGATTGACAAGACCTCGTCCTCGACGTTTGTAAACGATCATTACACCATGAAGGTGAAATGACAGCTAATGGTGAGAGTATAAATATGCATCCGGATAGTTCCGGATAGTATTCGAGCAGTATTTTGTAGTCCGTCTAATTGTTGTATAAATTGAAAGTATAAATTTCATCAGTCAATAAGAGACATTTTTAAATCTATTGTTGATCCTCTCAGGAAACTAGTTGAAACTAATAAATAGCTTGGACCTTATCATAAAATTGATTTTGAAACTGTAGCTAGCGAAGATGAAATTAATGAGACTAAAATGTATAGAGCTGTATTTAATGAGCACAATGATAAAGAAGATGAGTATATGATTATGTTAAAGAATCAGCTCGATAATAATACAATCTATGGAGTTAGAAAAAATGGATCAGCATGAATATTAGAAATCTCTTCAATCGTATTTAGAGACCAATGCATCAAAGTCAGAGACGACAGCTATCCGAAAACATCAGGTTTGATGGAATTGCTTATGGCGAAACATCCCAAGATATATGATAAAAGTGATTTGTAGAATTATCAAAGCGTTCTGGAAGCAACAAGTGCACATAAAAAGCAATATTTGAGCACAGAATCAATTCACATTCCCAATAGCAATAAATATGCTGACGCTATTAGTCCTATGTTTACTGATAGGAGAAAAGTGATAGGGAATTACTTCGTTATAAAATTGATAGAAGAAATACTCGAATATTACGTGTATTGGGCGATCTAAACGAATTAGTTGATCATTTGCGTTTACTTATTGCTGAACAATCAGCTTGAAATCCTAGTCATATTGATGAGATCCACTCAAATCCCTCGCGAAGGAGGGTATATATATTGAGTTATTTTCTTTACAATCATTACTAAAATAAGTGTCGACGTGTTCGGATGTAATCTAAAGAAAAACAAGGGTAGTCGTGGTCCTCCTAGTTTTGAATTCAAAATTACAACAGATGGCTAATACGACTTGGATAATAAGAGGTTATTTATTCTATCAGCTCCTTATCAGTTGACTGATGCTATCAAGTTGAATACTCTTCAGGTAAAAATCCAAAGAGTCTTGGATCTTACATCTCGTATTGAGAAAAGAGTGAACAATTTAGATTGTCTCGTAGATCCACATAGAGATAAGCTTGATTTGAAATTATTCAGTCATAAGACTGAAATCCAGGCTATGAAAGATACTTTGACTAATATCTCTAAAGACAACTACAATGAAATTGAAACTATAAAAGAGGTTGTCGCAGATTTTTCTAAATACAATCATTTGTCAACAATCAATGAGCCAACTCAACCATTAAAAAGTGGGGAAACTAACTTGTTTCAACCTCCTAGGTATAAATGAGACTTCTCAACCCTATGAAAGAACCTATATCCCATCACAACCCTCATTCACTCTAAGCTGTTTAACGTGTAGCTTTAAAAAATAATAGTGGAAGAACTTCACAAACCAGCTCGGCGAAATTATCCTAGACGAAGTTTTTATGCGAGAGGACTGGACGAAATTTAGCAAGCTGATTTAGTAGAAATGCAATCTTATGTTAAAGAAAATAAGGGTTGTTAACGGTTATCGATGTATTTTCAAAGTTAGCATGGGCTACTCCTGTAAAGAACGTTTTAATTGTACTCTGAAGAACATGATGTGGATTTAGTTGAGTTTACAAGGTTTGCAACTATAAGTGACTGAATATCATACATGATTTAATCTCAAAGTACAATGATAGCAAGCATCGAACTATTGCAATGAAACCCACCGAAGTATCTGCTGCCAATCAATCTAAGATTCTGGAAAAGTTGACTTCTAAGAGTATATTGAATAAGTTTCTTAAGTTTAAGATTGGTGATAAAGTACGTTTGAGTAAAATGAAATAAGTTTTCGAGAACGGTTATACGCCCAACTGGTCAACTGAGATTTTCACAATAAGTATTGTTAGCAACGATTCCAGTAACGTATCATCTAAAAGACTATCGAGATAAACAATCACAGGCGGATTCTAGAAAGAGGAGCTCTTGATGACAAAGTATCTATTTGTAAATCTTGTAGAGAAAGTCTTGAAAAAATGAGATAATCAAATATATGTTAAATGGTTATGATTTGATAGTACGCATAATAGTTGGATTGATAAATGTAAAATTTAATTTTTTTTTAATAGAAGTGATGAGAGCTCCACCTCTGCTCTCACCTGAGAGATACAACCACACTTAACTATTTCTCCATTAACTTCCTTTTTTTATTTATTCAATTTATTGACAATGATTTACATAATATATACAATGATTAATCAATACAAAACAGAATACTATTGCCATTTAAGGTTAAAGATGATTTCATTAAATTGATTTGACTAGGCATAATTTTGAGAAATACTTGACATTCATCGTTCAAAGTAGCCACAATAAGCAATCTATATCTGATTTGACCGGACGTAGGGCTGTCGCCAGGTACTTCTGTCCGATCTGCAGCTCAGACATCTTCGTAGGAAGGTATTCTCCACTGGCGATCTCGTTGATAGCGTCCATCGTGGTCTTCCTCTTTAGCTTAACGATTGAGAATGATTTTGAGAGCGCGCCACTCTTCCTTAAGTATGGGTCTCTCCAGTGTTGCTAGCAGCGGCGTCGGCAGCTTACGCACAGGAGTGGTTGTTAAAAAGTGGTGGGGACTCCAAGCATCGCCCCCCACCTGTTAAGGATAACCATCTTGAAATTACCTCTCCATTAGTTTAACCTCACAGCTGCGGTCTGACACAGAAAGTATGATCAATATCATGGAAATTTATAAAGGTTTATTAAGAATAAACAGTATAACTTACATCATCTTTCTTGATCAACTAACATCGACGTAGAGTATCCGTTTGACCATGGAGCAGGTACCTCAAGAGGACTCAGGGCGATTTTCTGCTTCTTCTTTGTCCTGAAGACGTGGAGGCGTCATCAAATTCAATCGTTGACTTGATATCAAACGACTTTACATCCTTTGCCCTCTTGATAGATTGCTGTCCTTGTACCTTCACAGAGTACATCTTGCTACGGAGACCAACAAACTTCGTCATCATGTTGCCGCTGCATTTGGTCTTGATTCCAGCGTACATATCAATGTCGCTGACTTCACAGATGAGGCTATCCGTATCAGTATAAAAAAGTTTGGCCTTATCTCCCACTCAGTTCAGCATTAATTCATAGTAGAACCGGTAAACAAGGCCCTTCGATAAATCCAGCACTGCCAATCCAATGTAGATTGGCTTACGGACTGAGACGGCGCCCCCACGTGGTAGGTAAGAGACCACCAACGGATAACTTGCCGATAAATACTAAGAGATAAGTTACCGACTAAGTGAACGAGTGTATTCACATGTAATAGCCTACCTAAGCGCAGGTAGATGGCGTGCGCGCATAAAGCATTGGAGAGAGGGGCGGCCACGGATATAAAAGGAGACCCGCAGCCAGCAACGAGCACTTACGATCTGGCTCTAGCGCGGGGAGCACAAGGAGAACTGTCGTCCTCTCCAAGTGCTCTGTCTCCTTAGTACCTAGTATGCGAACGAGCAGTGTGCTCTCGAACAGTACTAAGGGGACCCTCCCCTTTTCCATTTAGCATAAGACCAAATTTGTATTCTTGAAACAATATATATGTGGCGGCCGCGCTACGCTCTCTTGCCAGATACACAAAACTCTCGAACGCACAAAAATGTTTTGTCAGCCGCGTAGTAATGCGTTTCTGACAGAACGTGCTCGAACGGGCAAATTACGGTGCTATCCTCGGGTTTTTCCCCGGGTTTCCCCAATAAGCTTTTTACGTCTCAATATTTTCGTTGAGCCCCGTAAAAGGCCCAGGGACGCACCCACACTTACCCGGCTGTGGGCCATAAAAAGGCTCACCGCTCGAACGCTCGGGTAGGTCCGAGTGCAGGGCCATTAGCGGTTGTACCCACTCCGACACGTGCGGAGGGTCGGAGCACACACCGCCAGAGGGCGCCTCTACACCTACTGCGCAGATGCCATAGCCAACCGGCGATTGGTTCGGCGCAAGCGCGTTCCAAGAAATAAATATCCTCGGGGCCGACTCGAGGGAAGAGTATCTACAGAGTCACGACCGAACAAAGACCCTTCGAGTGCAGTGAATAAACAGTCAATCTTGTGTAAAGTGAACGTAGTTTTCTTTCGTCTGCACCTTACCCCTACCTCACCAAATATATATTTGGTATTTATTTCGTCTGCACCTTACCCCTACCTCACCAAATATATATTTGGATTTACCCTCCACGACTCCCGGTGCACACAAGCAGCTTCCCTCTGGTGGTTTCTCCATTACATAGGGTAGGCAAAACTTATATTCACTCAACCGATAGTGCAGGGTGATTGTAAGTTCAATCTTGCTTCCTCGAGCGCATTCTCACCTCTTCCCACATCGAGTCTCGAACCCTACACTCGGCCTCGCCTTGGCATTGCTTGGCTCGTTTCAGGACTGAAATCTCGGCCCGGGCAAGCTGGGCGACCATGAAATTTTTGTTGAAAATTGCAGTGCTGTGTTGGGCTGAGAAATGTATGCCTCACAGTCGTAACGATCTTCCCACTTGTTCACCAGCTTCACGTCTCACAGTGGTCCAGATTGACAAAAAACGGGACAAAATCCGGCTACACGCAAATGCGCAAATTTAAAGATAGGGAAATTTAAAAAATAGGACGGTATTCATCAGAAAATTTAAAAGAGGATAGGATACCGATTGCATTTCCGATTACGATCCCGCATCTGACCTTGATAAATCCCACAAAGTCAAGGTAAGCTGAAATGCGATTTCTGCTTTTTGGATTAACATTATAACGTCGTTATAACTTGCTGCTGGAGTGTAAATCTTTCTAGAAAGTGAAATCAGGCAACATATATGTACATATATTACCCACATTATATATATAGGTGTGGGTGGTCGATGAGGGAGTACGAAAGAAGGATCGAAAAGGAAGAGCAAGTATGGCAGGAAATAGAGAGAATAAACAAAGGTATACAGTGGCAGGAAAAAAACAGGATTTGCAGTGGGAAGGAAAAACAAGAGAATCGAGATACATGGAGGATATAGGCAAGCTAAGGAGAGTAAGAGGTAAACACCAGAATATCTAAGAGGAGGAAAATTAAGAAGAAAAGGGCTGAGCTTAGTGGCAAGATTCAGAATGGGAAATAAGACGAGGGGATACAGGTATTGGATGGGAGAGGAGGAAAGGAAATGTAGAATGTGTGGAAAGGAAGAGGAGAAAATAGAGCATGTACTGGTGAGGTGCGAGGAAACGGGAAGAGAAGGGGAAGATTGGAAACAGGTGCTAAACGGAAGAGTGGAAAACACGACAAAATTAACAAGGATAAAGTGGAAAAGGGCGGAAAAAGAGAGGAGGGAAATGGAAGCAAGGGAAAAGGAAGAAAGAACGAGGAGAGAGGGAGAGGGGAACAGTAGGTAGAAAAAACATTAGAGAAGTTGGGAAGATGGACGAGAGGGGGCGCAGCGGACGCAAAGAGGAGAGAGCGAGCGAGGAAGCAGAAGAAAGGAGAAGGTAGCAGACGACGGAGCAGAAGAAAAGGATAGAGAGAGGAGAAGCACATGTATATATATTAAATATTGATATACTTATATGTATATATACGTCTATATCAATATGTGCAATGTATTAAAGCAAAAATAGTTTATTTTATTTATCACTTAAAGAACACTTCTGTGTATGTGTGTAAAAAAATACAAAAGATTTCATAAAATAAATATTAATTTACATCAGGATAATGTAACAATATAAGTAGTTAATCAATTTATTTTCATATTTGCATATTTAAATGTGAATTATTGATCTAGTTTAGATTCATTTTCAAACTCTTCATCATCATCACTATTATACACTAGTAAGCTCGGCATTTCTGTTCATAATTCATAAATTTGTTTAGGTATTTTTCACCTTAATGAAATTAAAGGATCAGAACTTAAAAATAGCACATATTGATGCACATATTAATATAGACGTATATATATATATATATTGTTAGGTGATCGTGAGTCGCCTAGCAATATTTATTTGAATTCTGCGTGAGTTGATCTCGCGTACGCAACTGTACAGGTAAGGAAGAGATTAGACTCATCGAATCCCTCCTGGCTGTCAACTTTATTTCTCTCTCTCTAAATTAAAACACGAACCCATATGTAATTAAATTTCTCACCTCGTATTCTTGTGTCCATTCTCAACTATTTACTCCTCTCTTTACTTCCTTGGTCCAGGGAAGTCTTCTCTTTAGGATGATTTAACACGAGAATAAATGCAACTATGGCTTTGTAACAATGTTTTATTTTTATTTACTCTTGTATTTGTAATTAATTATAATCGGAATAGATAACCAACAAAAGGAAAAGAAATAGACGCCGCGAACCAGTTTAAAGAAATAATCAAAATCACAAAAATAAGAGAAAGAAAAAGGTATAACAACAAAATTGAATAAAACTAAATTGGAAAACTATGGAAAAATCTTTCCCGATTTTATGTTCGAAGTAATTATTCGAATATAATTGTAGGAAAGTTGTCATATAACAATATATATATAATACTTTATTTGCTCTTAACTTTACAGTTTTAACAAATTTATATTCACATCTCTTTCTCTCTATATATACATTTTCACTGTGTATTTGTTTGTGTGTGTGTGTTCTCTCTGTGTACATCTGTGTACTTTCTCTTCTTAATCTTCTCTCTTCTCTCTCTTCTCCTCCCCTCCCTCGTCTACTTCTCTCACTCCTCTTCCTCCTCCCCTCTTTCCCTTCTTCCCCATTGCTCTGGCCCTCTTATCCCTCTTCTTGTCAAACTTACCACCCTTTCCTTCTCCGCGTCCCACCAGTATTTCTTGCCTTCTATTTCCGCTACTATCTCCGACTCTTTTTTTTCTCCGTTCTTTTCCTCTCTCTCTCTCTCTCTCTCTCTCTCTCTCTCTCTCTCTCTCTCTCTCTCTCTCTCTCTCTCTCTCTCTCTCTCTCTCTCTCTTCTCCTTTCTTTCATCTGCCTAATCTTTACCTTGGCTCTTCTCTCTTCTCCGTTCATCCACTGCTCCACCCTTACCTTTCCTCCTTTCCCCAGCTCCTTTCTCTCCTTCCAATTTCTCTCGAACTCCTCCTTCGTTGTAAATATTACCTTATATGTGTCCCTGTTGTTACTTTTTTCCAGCTTCCACTCTCTTCCTATTACGTTGTTTCCCAGCCACCCTTCCAGATATTCTCCTTCTTTCTAGTTGTTGGATAAATGGATCACGAAACCTCTCTCCCATACCTTACGGCGTCTTCCTTCTTCTCCCCAGTCTTCACTTCTTGCCCTTTTCTTCCTTTCCCTTTCTCTCTCCTCCTTCTCGCTTTCTTCGTCGCTCGTTTCTCTTCCCTTTTTTTCTCTTCTCCTTTTCTTTCTATCTTACCTTTCATTAATTTATTCACCTTTTCTAGCAGTCTTGACTCCGCTTCCTCCACTCTGTCCCCTATTTCGTCTGTCCCTTTTTTCATTTTTCTTCTCATATCCTCCACTTCCTCTTCCAGCTCCTTCATTCTCTTTTCCATTTTTGCTTCCAATCTTCCCCTTTCTTCCCTTTCCACTCTTAGCTTCCTTTGGCCCTCCTCTATCTCCTCCTTCAGCCTTCTCACTTCCGTTTCTAATTTTTTTTCACTCATTTTCCTTTCTCTATTTTCTCTATACTTTTATCGTAATCGGAAATTTTCTGATGAATACCGTCCTATTTTTTAAATTTCCCTATCTTTAATATTCGCGTGAAGCCGGATTTTGTCCCGTTTTTTGTCCATGCGGACCACTGTGCATCGACTCCCTTGCACTAATTTTCTATGGTCTTGCCATACACTAAGTTATTGAAGAGTTTATAGGGCATTTTCTCAAACTCATTCTTCGCGTTCTTTCTCACCTCGCTATTGAAATCAATGTATATATAGCTTCTATGATGGCTTCTGGTTGAACTGAAGAGCACAATGAATGTTCTTCAATCGAAGTCCCTGTTCAAGTTTTCTACCCACTTGAAGCCATCACAAGGCGGCTATTATGTCATTGCCCTAGAACAAAAGGCTTTATTAGTATATCATCATTAATATAATATTAATATCATCATTTCAATATAAACTTACCAACCATATAGGTTTTTGACATCATAATACATCAGGTACTTGATTGATTATGATGTCAAAAACTTGACACTTCATTCTCATCGTATCCAGTCTCCATATAACCATTGTTGGCCTTGGCATACCTATTGCAGCATTGGCTAATACCACCCCGGATACCCCGCTCAACGAAGAGCAGCATGTCAATATCAGCCAGAAGTTGAAGCTTAATGCCAGTGTATTTCAACATGGCATCTCATGTAAATCCTGACGTGGTACAATAATGAGCAGGATTTAACTCGTAGGTATAAAGGTACTTCGTTTTAAAGTCTACGAACACGTTAACGAGGAGAAGCATGCCAGTCTTTTGATAGAGGTCCGAGTATTGGCCTAGAATTCTAACGTTAAAAGTGTTCCAGACAATCTGAACATGGGCATAGTCCTCGTCGGAGATGTTGTCGTCATAGAGACTACTGTAGAAAATCTCCTTGTCTGGAAGCGAGGTCTCGTTCAGGTTGTCAAAAAATTTGATGTAACCGTGCGGGAACACAACTTTTCTCCTGAGCAGTTCAATCTGAACATCGCTGAACTTCTTCTTGATCTCTATTTATCGGCTATTTCGAACTTGTCAAAATACGATCTAAGCTTGTCAAGTAAAGATGGAATAAATGGGAAGGAATCAATGAATTTGAAGTGCATCACTTCCGTCTATGTGTTTTGTGAACGAGATGTACTTTACCTTGTTTCGTGGAATCATAGAGACTCGTCCTTTGAAACTATTGGCAAGCTCCAAGAAAGAATACTGGGATACTTCTCGTGCCGTTATAGTTGAGGTTGCAGCTCCGCGAAATCTGTAAAAAGACTGGTGATTAGGTAAAGAATAGTAATTATAATGATAATAAATAACTTACTGTTCCGTAAGGTGACAATGATATCGAACTTTAACGTCGGTCATGTTGAATTGTCCTCCACAGATGTGCCAAAGTCTACATCTTGCATTGGTAAGGCGTTCTTGTGAATGTTGGTGAGTTTTTCAGCTAGCATGTAGAGTTGTAAAACGAACCGTTTCGCAGGATTTTCATCTTGTTCTGTGTCTCTTCTGTAGCTGATGTACTTGCACTTGTCTGCATCGTAAGTGTATTGGACGTAGGAGCCAATGCTGAAAGGTGCATGCTCTTAGTAAGCATGATTATCGTCAACAGGCTAGAGAATACATTCAAAGTCTGCGTATACAATTATTGGAACTCTCTCTTTGTTAACGTTTTTGAATTCCAGCACGCCGTCTTTCTTTTGAGGCAACGTCACTTTGCACTTATTGACTTGTGAACAGTCGATTATGTGAGCTTTTAATTTAGCCTCATCACGAAAATAGTAAAGGCAGCGATCACAGCGGTGCTTTCAATTTCCTCTCTTCGACAATTGTGAATAGACTAGATGAGATAGATCTTTAATCCATACGTAATGGAAAGTTGAACTCTCAAATTTCCCTGTTGTTCCACTTCATTCTCATCTATATAAGTGTCTTGAAGAGGCAGTAGATTCACCTGTTTCGCTTTCTTTGAAGCTGTCAAGTGACAGAGTGATACATCAAATACAATACACTTGTCTTTCAGATATTCCACCAGGTTGTTTATGATAAAATTAGATTATTAATATACTTTGAAAGATCACGTTATTACTTAATTATTACCGTAGAATTGAATTCCAGCACAAAAATTATAAAAAAAATAATAATTTTGCAAGAATTTGTTTAAACAAAATTGTTTAAACAATTAATTTTACAATTTTGACATCAAATTCATAATCAGCGACCTCAAAAACGTAGAATATCGCAGTCTTATGTTGATTGGTATTATTCTGAATTGCGCGACTGAAAGGGTTAACTGTACTCACTCCTTGCAATAGATTTTTTTCAAAAATCCTGAAACATATGAACTTTGATTTTTGATATTTCTAATAACAGTACAATAGTTAATTAAATTCAGCTGATTTAATAAGTTCTGTAAGAAAAAATGTAAAAAAAATATATATATACACCTTTATAAAATATAGGGGATGCAACCTTGCAGTATGAAAATAGGGCAGTTACTTACACTGCTTTAAAACAATTTTTTTGGCGTTGGTTTCGTAAAAATCGATTTTTGGAGGTAAACTTTATAGGTGGTTTTCATCCCTTATAAGTGGTATTTCGCCGATAAAAAAAATATGTGTGATTTTTAAATGTACTATAATATATTATTATATTATCGAAATCGGCGACAGACACCTGAGGACCTTTTCTTGCAAGTTCTGTTTGCAGCTTATGAAACAGATTAGTACTTCTTTGGAGGTGCAGAACATCCGAGCATAACGGTCATCAGTGAACTCGACGTTGGAACTCCCTGATTTCTAAAATCGAGGTTGTTGACATTCGAGTGTATCGGAGGTGCGTGATTGCGAAAAGTTGAGTTGAATGGGCGGAGTGGGGAAACTCTTGGACTTGGAGGTTCCAACATGGGATTGAAGCATATAATGGCTTGCATTGTAATAACTCCGAGAATATTGGAATTCGTCCATTTCCAATTGGAACTGTATTATTATCAATTTCCACAACTTTCTCGGAGTTTTTTTACCTCAAATAATGTACTGTATAATTCTAAATCAGCAATAAATAAATAGTATTAGGTTTATTGTTTTACCTCCGAAGATTTCGGTATTTATGGTAATTCAAAATTCCGTGAAGCAATCGCGTACTTTCATAGTCGATTCGAAACTGTTGAGTTATACCACAAACTACAAGGAGAAATAACCTATTTAAAACAACGCAAAAACGAACGTTTTATCACATTGTCCAACAGAGTCAAAGCCATAGTGCTAGAGATTCGCGATGCAGCCGAAAGACAAAATAGACTCAAAAAGAATTAGAACAGAAAATAGAATTAGACGCAATTAGATTCTTTGTACGCGGATTGTACAGCGAAATCAAAGCATGTATGACTCGCGCAAGCACACTCGAGGAAGCAACCACGCAAGCTATAGAAATAGAACGAGATTCTGAATGGCAAAATGACGACGAAACAAAAAACGATATAAATGGAAGCAAAAAGGCGCAAATAAATATAATAAAAGAAAAAGAGCCAGACATTTGCCAAATCTGCCAACGAACGGTACATACAGCATCAAAATGTTGATTTCGCAACAATGGAGGAAGCAGCGTCCAAACGTGAAGGGCCTGTACTGGACCACACGCCTAGGCGCGGTCGCAACTCCCCCAAACCATGGGAAACAGCCGAAAGAAAAAATTAATACTTCAGCCGTTCCAACTCCCCTAATACTTCACAGCCACAACAACCTAATGCCGCCAATGATATTTCCCGCTACTTCAAACAGTAACGGCAAATTACCAGGCCATTAGAAGGACCAATGTGAATTACGCAAGTTTTCCGAAAAAGGACGCGAACCGAGGAAACTATCAGATTCAGCGTCACTTAGAAAAAAAGCGCTACTTCAGTTAAGAATGGAAACAGTGCTACTAAGTATCAACAGCAAGGCACCCGCAGGAATCATGGACTTTAAAACTCCTTAAAGAATCCAAGAAACTGCCGGAGAAACCGCGGAAAATACATACGAAATACTACAACTATCAGGAATAAGCGGAACTAGCATAAACACTTGCGCCAAGATAGAAGCCCAATTTCGTGACCTAACGCTGCAGTTAAATCTGATTCCGGACAATTTTCCGACTGAAGAAGACGGACTGCAAGGAAGCGAAGCCTTCAATCTATTTGAGGCAGAGATAAGTTACACTAGCAACTAATCAAGAAAAATCACTTTCAATCGGAAAATGTAGAAAGCACAGAACCAGTACCAAATAAAGGTCTGTACCGTCAGTCCAGAAAACTCAGAAAACCCAGAAAAATTCAGAAAAACCAAAAAACTTTTTTGCCTTGCAGAAATACCAAGGAAAGAGAAAAGGGGTTTAATGGCATGGAAGTGGTGCCAAAATGGCCGGATGACAAAGCAACCACGCCCGAAGTATCCATACAGAATGGGCAAGTAAAAGCGACTAGTCACGCAGGTAATAAAAACGCGGCTCGACCAAATTCAGACATGATATACGAAATGAATAAATTATGGGCTCTACTGAAAAGCACCAGTATCACACAGCCACAGGAATTAGAGCGCACGCTAATTAGTTGTTACAACATACGCGAAATACTCAATAAACAAGAATACAGCGTGCACAGTAAAATTAAAAAATTATTCAAAGAAATGAGCAAATTCTATACTATCGTCGAAGAACCCCTCTTTAGTTTGATACAAGCAATAAATTAGGCATTGCGACTAGAAAAAGCAAGTTATCGAGCCCAAGAAATAATTAAGATAATATCACCGGACCCAAACAATAAAAGCACGTACACCATAACGGTTCAGAAAATCGACGAAGATAGCCCGAGAACAATAAAAGTAAAAGCTCTTTTACGACTCGATCACCAAAACCAGAACAGTGGGCTACCATAGAAGGGTTAATAGAACGCTATGCGGATAGATTGTATCTACCGGGCATAAACCTCCCTGCCACCAACGTACTTCAACACGAAATATCACTTACATGTCAAAGGAGGATGCCCATGAGTAATGTAAATCTGCCCCAACAAGGGAACGCACAAAACCATATCCATCATTTAAAACACAAAAAAACATCTTATTTTAAAAAAAAATTTATCCCTATAGCACGCGGGAAAGTGGTTAAAAACGGCGATGAAGATTACATCAATTTTCAGCAAAATTTTACTGAAAATCGCAAAAATGAAGAAGCCGGGGCCTCCCCCTAGAAATGCATGAATTTAATAAATAATTATGTTATCTATAAACACGTTGCCGATTAGTCATGCAAAAAACGTGCAAAGGCATTCTTTTTAGCATAATTAGTGATCTCGATGAAAAACGCGATTTCCGATTTCTGGTATGAATTAATTTTCCCGTCGATCGGAAGGGCTGCTCTGAATCAGTCTTTTCGTCAATCGGCGTGTATTTCTGTCCTCTTTGATCCTACTTAGTTTTGGATGCGCGGAAAACGTGCAAAGGGGTCGAAATCGCAGCGAGACAGATGACGGATGAAATCTTTTTTAATGTGTTCTCATTACTGGAGTTAGTTTGAAGGGTTGCTCTGAAAATAAAACTACTAATATTGTTAGTGGTTGTCATTATCTTTCTTTTGGCCATTAAATAATGGATTTAAAAATGTGCAAAGCCTGCTATTTTTGCGATTTTCAGTAAAATTTTGCTGAAAATTGATGTAATCTTCATCGCCGTTTTTAACCACTTTCCCGCGTGCTATAGGGATGAATTTTTTTTTTAAATAACATGTTTTTTGTATTCTAAATAATGGATATGGTTTTGTGTGTTCCCTTTTTGGGGCAGATTTACATTACTCATGGGCATCCTCCTTTCAGTGAGAATTAGATACCCGCGCGACGCTAGAACCCCAAGAGACGAAGTTGCGACGTTGTACGTCGCAGCCGTATCGAGTCGGGAAATTTCCGACCGATTCAACGAGTCTAAGCCCGCACGTAAACAGTGCGAGAGCCAGACTGTTTTTCTGTGAAGCGGCGCCGGGCTAACTTGTTGTCGTGCCTGCCGCGCGATTTCTGAGAAATCGGCGCAGCAGGCAGAGACACAAGCGCGGGATAGCGCGCGAAGCCAGAGCCAGCGTCTCGCGGTTTTCAGCCTATCGGCTGACTGCAACGCGAGGCTCAACGGCTCGCGCGGACCGTGAGCCAATCAGAGCGGCTCTTACGTGAGCGGGCCCGCGAGATGCGTTGAGCATGTGGCGCGGCAGTTCGCGAGAGCGCACGCGAATCGAGTCAGTTCTCGTGCTGACATCGTCGACGTAAGTGTCGCAACACGCGAGTTAGTGTGTGCGTGTGGTGAGAGAGAGAAAGAGAAACAAAGAGACAGTGCCACGGCGGAGACACTTGGTGTCAACGCCGTCCCCAGGACTATCACCCCTGTTCCCGCTGGCGAGTGTGTCGCCAGCGGCTTGCAGGCATTCGTGCGAGGAGAGAACGAGAGGACGTTCAGGGCCAGCCGGGAGCAACGAGCTCGTGGGAGCTTCGGCCTCCTCGCCAGCCAGGCGCCGAGAGTGAGAGAAAGAGAGAGAGACCCAGGGTATCAGGGAAGCCAGCGAGCCTGACGGCAGCGGGGCTTCCTGAGCTTCGTGGGAGAGGAGGGAACCTGGGGCTCGCCCCCCCCCCCCCCTCGAGAGGTAAGATTTATCTTTGTTTTGCGCGAAATCTCCGGCGAGTGAGTGTACGCGGTACGGCAGGGCGGGCTTTGACCCAGCGCATCGTTGCGCTGAGGAAAGAGCCAACGGAGGTCGGGAGCGTGTGCGTGTGTTCAAGAGAGAGAGAGATTAGATCAGATTAGATTAGATTAGATTAGATTTATTTGCTGTACATTATGTTATACAAAAAAAGAGTTAAAAGATATAAAATACAGAAATATTTACAAAAGTGTTTGTAGAAAAATACACAGCTTAAAAATTTAGAAATTAAAATGAAGAATGAGGATGCATATATGAGTAATGGTGTGAGATGAATGCTTTGAATGAGTGTGGTATGCATGATTGTATATGGGGTGAGAAATATTATTTAAAGCTGGATTCGAGACGGCTATTTAAATTTTCTCGAGATTAAGGTAATGTTGCCTGATCTGACGTTTGAAAGGAGGTAATGATCGAATGTTGCGGAGATGAGCTGGTAATGAGTTCCAGAGATATGAGGCGCTTACGTGGAATGAATTCCTCAGCGCCTCTGTGGCGAAAACAGGGATGTCCAGGGGAGTCACCTCGCCCCTCACTGGGCGGAGTGCGACGTGGAAGTCAAAAAAGGCCAAGATGTAGCATGGAGTAGCGGTATTGAAGAGTTTTCTTAGAAAACAGGCCGTAAAGTACTTTCTACGTCCGGCGGTGGTGAGTCATTACAACTCACGCCTGTAGGGGGCGATATGCTCGTCCCTCCTTATACCACAGATGTAACGTATTCCTGTGTTCAGCACTCTCTGTAGTTTGGTGTCAAGTTCTTGTGAGAGGTCAAAGTATACCAATGAACAGTAGTTAATGATGGGGAAAAGTAAAGCCTGCACAAGATGCTTGCGCAGCTCAAAGCCAGTGCTCTTTCTAAAAAAAATACAATCTGTACATGAGCGAGTGTGCACGTTTACATAGTTGTGTAACGTGCTCTTTCCAGGTGAGTTTAGAGTCAAGCACTAACCCGGGCCTCTCCTATTTTAATGTAGGTGTTATCAGTGGAAGGAAGAGCGTTTATATAATAGGAGTGAGTGTACGTGGTACGGCAGGGCGGGCTTTGACCCAGCGCATCGTTGCGCTGAGGAAAGAGCCAACGCGAGTCGGGCGAGCGTGCGTGTGTGCGAGAGAGAGAGAGAGAGAGAGAGAGAGAGAGAGAGAGAGAGAGAGAGAGTGAGTGAGTGCTGCAGGCGACAGCGAGCTGCACGGTCTGGCTCTGCGCTAGATCGGCGCGTGTCGTGCGAGGCAGGCGGAGCGCGTGTGTCGAGAGAGGTTGGCTGGCTGCTTACCAGATGCTTACGAAGCCGGAGAGCACCGAGTCTGCGTGTAGTAGAAAGAGCGAGAAGGCCCTGCATGGCTGTGAAACGCGTGGGAGGCTTACGTAGCCACCACGTTGTAGGGAGGACTTTGCGCGAAATATAGTATTATTTATTATCAATTCGTTGTGTTAGTCTTTCTCCTCTTTCCCAGCTCTCCCAAGCGAAGATGATCACATCGAGTCCCTCGACAAATAAATAAATCGAGCGCATAAGAGGCGCAAGAGTTGCATGCGCGCTGCTGGGAGGCAGCACGTCGCAAAGTCAATAGGCAGGTACGAGAGTTATTGGACAAAGAGATAATTAAAAAAAAGCCCAAGCGCAACGGCGAAAAACAATATAGATTAGTAATCGATTATAGATGACTGAATAAAAATATACCGGATTATAACCACCCTGTGCTCAACATAGTAGATATACTAGACACAGTCGGAAAAGCAAGCTACTTCTCTGTATTCGACTTAGCCGCCGGCTACTACCAATTATAAATAAAGGAACAAGACCGTCATAAAACCGCGTTCCAATGTGACTTAGGCCTATTCCAATTCAAACGGTCACCATTCGGCTTAAAGACAAGTGCAGGAGTATTTCTATAACTTATTGCAACGGTCATGACCGGGATAAAAAACATAGTAGCATTCTTTGACGACATCTGCGATTTTTCTACCGAATTTGATGAGCACTGTAAATCGACTGCAGAACTCCTGGACTGCCTTATAAAAGCTAGCCTAACGTTGGAGCCCGACAAATCTGAATTTTCAAAACAAGAAATCAATCATCTAGGGCATGTAATATGTCAAAATGGTTGTCGCCCCGACCCAAAGAAAATTGAAGCAGTTAAAAATTCCCAGTACCTAAAACCGCTAAAACGCACAATAATTTTTAGGACTAGCAAATTATTATAGACGACTCATACCAAACTTCGCAAAAATAGCCAGGCAACTCAACCTGCTAATACGAAAAAATCAAGAATTCAAATGGGACGAAGATAAACAACAAACATTCGAAACCCTTAGAGATGAGCTATGCGAACCGCCCATACTCATCCATCCCGTCTTCGACAAAAAATTGCACGTAACTACCGGCGCATCGAGCTTCGCGATCGCAGGAGTTTTAAGGGGACAAACCACCTTTGAAACTCGAAAAAATAATTATTTTTAATTTCACAAGGATAAGTTGGATTGATTTGAATTTTGACATACGTAACACAACTTTATCTTTATTTGAGAATTCTTCTTGACTATTTAGTCCTAATATACCCTAATGAAAAATCAAAAACCGAAAAGCACTGTCCACACGATTCCAGGACAATGTACGGCCCAATCGGGCTGACATTTTTTTGACATACTCTTAAAAGTATCAGTTTTGGTATGAATGGAGGAAATTTAATTTAAACATATAGAAAACTATTTAAAAATAAAAGAAGTAAAAATAATGATAAATAAGCTAAAACAACTAAATTTTTCACTTGTTTTATTTTTTTAAAGTTTTCTATTCATTTAAATTAAATTTCCTCCATTCATACCAAAACTAGTGCTTTTAAGAGTATGCCAAACCATTTTGAGCCCGATTGGGCCGTACATTGTCCTGGAATCGTGTGGACAGTGCTTTTCGGTATTTGATTTTTCATTAGGGTACATTAGGAATAAATAGACCAAACAAATTCTCAAATAAAGATAAAGTTGTGTTACGTATGTATACTAAATTTCAAATCAATCCAACTTATCTGTGAAAAATTAAAAATAATTATTTTTTCGAGTTGTAAAGGTGGTGTGTCCCCTTAAACCAAGGAGAAATCGAGTAAGACAGATATATAACGTACGTATCAAGATTGTTAACACAAAGCGAAGTTAATTACTGCACGTTCTATAAAGAGGCCTTAACTATCATTTTTAGTATTATGCAGTTCAGGCCCTACTTATACGGAAGAAAATTTGATCTATATTCTAACCACAGGCTGCTCGTATGACTAAACACAAAGATCCAAGCTCGAGAATAACAAGATGGCGCCTAAAATTGGCAGATTATCAGTTTGACATCATATACAAACCGGGCACGATCAACTTAAACGCCGATGCTCTTTCAAAAAATTCGGTTGAACCACGCGTAACAGCGAACATAAAAACCAGGATATCTGCGAGATAGAAGAAGACCCAGCAGAAGCACGCATATTAACTATCACTGAAATAACAGGCTTAGACAGCATCGAAAAAGAGCAAGGGGGAGGGCAATGCATCGCGGCAACAATTTTCGAAACGCAAGTAATACAGCCGACTGGGATCATGACGCGCTAGCGAACGGGACGGCAAGTAATTAACGCCGATTTCACCTCTGCTAACGTAAAATACCAAATCAGTGACGTAGTAGAGAACTCGTGGACCCAAGGCATGCAGATATTGGAACAGTTTTAGACGTGAATATGCTGTTGTAAAAGCAGCGAGGACCACGTTTGTCATTGATGACGATACTAAGGATGACAGAGCCTCGTCTCTGTAGCATTAATTGACGTAGAGTGTATTGTCATTCACTGGTAGAATACCGTTAACTTCAACCTCTGCACTGGTAAGTAAATTCATAAGATTCTCTGGATTCTTCACCACAATTGTTTTTACATTCCCTACATTTTCTCGAACAAAATGACAAAGTTCTTCATTTTGTGAGATCTCGTTCTTAAACTGACACTCCCATTTTTCAATCAACTGGTAATTTGCCATCTTTAGCCTATAGCTAATGGCCAATGTTCTTTCGTATCTGGCACCCATTGATTCACCACTTTTCAAATCTATATCTCTGTTTATCCTGTAACATCGGGGGCACCCGTGCCAAAAACAGCCTTGAAACTGAAGCACAATACCGTTGTGGCTCTCACCGTCTTGGGGTGCACTGTAACCATCGACCAAGATATTCTCTAGTAGTTTTTTTTTCCTGACCTCGTCCTGCATGCTCGATCTGGCGATGAAGAACTCGTTGTTCCATCCAAGAGAGCCAGTGTAGGGCAATTTCAGACTGATTGTCTACCATTCTGTAACCACGAGGTGATATAATACCTATTTGCGACTTTTAAAGAAAATTGTTCCTAAACACTCGCATACAAGATGATGCAACAGTTGTAGCTTCGACGAAAGGTTCCATACCAAATATCATGAATGTTTTGCGGAATGCTAAACATGCTAATCTCAAACAGACTCAATACTTACGATTATTTATGTTTGATGATGAGTCTCCTCGATGGTGCGATGATTGTGGGTGGTAATTTTCAGATGTTGATGGTCCAGCGTCTATAACTAAAATGGAGAATGTGCATTTAATTGAATAATAATTACAAAAATTTTAATTATAACATATTCACCACTTACAATTGGCTGTACCTAAGTGTGCAGCGTCTTGTTGATGCGTCATACGTGCCTGTTGCTCTGAAACTAAGTATTGAGAGAATTAAAATTATTTAATTAAAATGAAAAATTAATATTTGTATTTTAATTGGCTCAATACTTACAATTATTCTCGTTTCCTATCGACACATCACACACCATAATGAAAGAATCACCCTCGGTGTCTCTCATCATCTGGTTAATCACTGAAATAATGTTGATGAAAAAATATTGAAATAAATAATAATATTCTAAGAGTTTAGATGTGAAAAAAAAAGTAATTGATACTTACATTGACAGTGAAACATTGCACGAGCTAGCGGGTGCCCGTGATCGTTGCGCTGTCGTATTGTTTGGAGAGCAATCGACAGAACGTCTGGATTACGGAATAGACCGACGGTAAATATGTAATATACCGTGATTATTCTACAATGCAGCTAGAGAAAATGTGTTACGTCCAGATTATAAATTTAAGTTACCAAAATCTAACACATTAATACATTTACATGAATTCCTACCTGAATTAATAGTCGAACTTCACGATACGTGAAAGTTATAATAATTTAAATGATTAAATGAATGAATGATAGGAAATCCCTTTTGGCTACCGCGGACGCGGTCACTGCCTACCGGGGTAGGGAGCCGGATACGAAGTCACTTAAACTATACATTATTTCTTTTAAAATCGACACACGTTTATTTCTATGAAAAGAGAAAAGTACCTTAATGTGTGAGTGTGCGTGGCTGTTTGTATATATGTGTGAATAGATTCTTGAGTGTCTGCAGCTGTCAATCCTTGGCGCCTTCCAGCCTAGGCTCGGTGGTTCAGGTTACAGCGGTGGCTAGATGCACTAGATGTGACGGCTCGTCCTTTTGATGTGCGTAGTGTAGATCGTAGGGAGTCAACTGCCTCTGTTGCTTCTTCTTTTCAGCAGGGGGGTGATCTTCGGAAAAGATGCCGATGGATGCACTTGCTCGACTGAGCGACTAAGTCCGATACTCTTATTTTTGCAACGCACAAGTAGCGTATACTGCGTGATGCTAATTTTTATACGAGTGGTCTGGCGACGAGCGGAGTAACGTTCTGCGAGAGATTACGGACTGATCTGACGACGATTACCCTTTGCTCCCGGGCTTTATATACTCGCATATCCCCTTGTTTTTCTCGGGCTAGGGATTTCCATATTGGGTCACCTTGCTATTTTCCTCTCTCAACATGAAGGGGATCGTGGCAGGTCAAGTCATAAACATCATAGTTTATGACTACCACTTGAGAATTTGTCTCTTTTAGAACTCTCCCGCGGTCTCTTTTTCCCTACTGGAGATCGCACACGTGTTTCCAATGGATTTCCAGATCGTCGAATATTGCGCTTCGGTTTCTCTCCTCGCTAGTTTTTTTCTCATAGTTATGCTTATCTTCCCGCGGTGGTTTGTCATCGCATTACGTGGAAACGGCCACGTTGTTCTCGTGTTTAAAAATACGAATACGCGGTTCTTATGAAGCTCTCATTGAATTCTAAAATATCTCCTAGCGTTCTTTTGACCCCTTTGAATTTATTGCTTGGTTCGTTGGAATATAGCCTATTTTCGTGAAGGTGCCGCTCGTACGTATGAGTAGATTTTTCTCTCTCCTGGTTTTTGCACATCCACTTCTTATGTGCCGCTTGCTCTTATAAGTGAATCTCTCTCTCTTTCTCGTTCTTGTCTTCTTAGGTGCCGCTTGTACGTATGAGTAGATTTTGCACATCCACTTCTTATGTGCCGCTTGCTCTTACAAGTGAATCTCTTTCTCTTTCTCGTTCTTTTCTTCTTAGGTGCCGCTTGTACGTATGAGTAGATTTTGCACATCCACTTCTTATGTGTCGCTTGCTCTTACAAGTGAGTCTCTTTCTCTTTCTCATTCTTTTCTTCTTAGGTGCCGCTTGTACGTATGAGTAGATTTTTCTCTCTACTGTTTTTTTGCACATCCACTTCTTGAGTGCTGCGATGACGTACTAGTAAGTAAGTGTGTGTGTGTGTGTGTGTGTGTGTAGATATGATATGTATAGTAATAGTAGGGTTTTGGATGCGTAATGGAATCGGTGATTACATTACACCTCCCGGCCCGAAAAAGAACGGACGAGTGAAACTCGACGTTCGCTAAAGATTTGTATACGTGTATTATTGTATGTATTTCTTATAAACAATGATGGGTATTATCATTCTCCGCACATCATTATCTATTTACAATATGATTTATAAGGTACTTTTCGTTGCTACAATTTTTTGTTTATGTATTTATATATAATTTTCTTTGTTTACGATCATACATTCAGTTTTTACATACTAGATTACATATAATATTATTTAAATTTTATATTAATATTGGTACAAAATGAAAGAAGCAAAAAAAAAATTTTTTCAAGAATATGTGACATGTGTATATGACCTGTGTTGAGTCGGCTGTAACATAGAATTTCTGTTAGTATATTGATAATTTTTTTTTTATTACCGATGTGTAATTTTATTCAAGCTACTTTTCTCTTTATGTCTTTTTACTCTTTATCTTTCGTGTGGGTTGTTGTTTTTTATACAAAATTCCACCCTACCTGAAAAAAAAGAATGTTGAACATGGAATTTCAACATTCTTCTTTTATAGCGAGAAGTATGTGAATATTTTTTTCCGTTTGAGTTAGAAAGGTTTTGTATTATTTTATTTCCCATGCCCATTTCTACTTTAGGACACATGTGTTTTTTACTCCCACTCTCTTATTTTCAAGTGCCTGGGTTTCTTCAATTTCCCAGCTTGCTCTAGTGGTGCATCTCGGCAGTGCATCAGTTGATTTCGAACGTTGGTCTAGTTCAGATTTCGGCCTATTCTTATCGGGTCTTTTCGGTTATCTTTTCTTATTAATAATTTATATATTTTTTTCGTCTGAAAAAATGATTGGTGTTTTGGTGCTTTTGTTTTTGGAGGTGGTCTTTTGGAGGACGCGCCTTGATATGGAAGAGATTTACGAGGTAAGTTTTTTTGTCTGTCTTTGCAGATGTTTTTCTTTTCTTCTCCCCCCCCCCCCCTTTTTTTTCATTAATTTTATTTAAATAAATAAATTTTTCTTTTTTTTTTTCAGATTTTTGATTTTGGTGGCCCCGATGAGGAGGATCTATGAATATAGGAAGTCTTCTATGATCCCTGTCATAGGCGAGGTATCGGCATTTGCGCTATTTGCCTTTGTCCCCGGACAGAGGAATCCCGGATATCTGTGTACTGGGACGCCTCTTTTTGTCCTTCCGTGAGTTATTTAATTTGATTTTAATTTTCCTTGTATTTATTCATGTGTAGATTTATTTATATATATTTTTTTTCTTTCAGTATCGTTATCCCCTACCTCCCTTAGGGGCTAACTGGGATTGTCCCGACGAGGTGCGGGGTTGTTTCGTGCCCTGTCACCAGGAGACTTGGATGTCTCCGGATTGTCTTGAGCGCTGCTCGGTGTGTTGCCAGGAGCGGGGCACTCCTCCAATGTGTATGCGCTGGCAAAACGAAGGGGTGAGTTAATTTTCGTATTCCCTCATATATGTATATATATATATATATATATATATATATATTTAATTTTCTTGTTGTTTTTTTTTGTTGTAGGTCTGGATTCCCATTCCTCTTCAAGGGGTAGCGATATAGGTTTTTTCTTTTCTTTTTTCTTCTTTATTTATTAATTTGTATTGACATGAGAAAAAAAAAATTTTATATCAATAAATTGTATAATTTTTAACAAGAGAAATGTGTTCGATTTCTCCCCTCTTTCTCTCTCTCCTTTTCCTAGTATTCCTGTAATCTTAATAATTATCTTCATCTAGGTGTCTTCCTGCTATAACGTTACATATATCCTTCCAAATCTCATTTTCCTCTTCAGGTGTTAACGGAATTCCTTCGTTTATGGCCTCTCCCAGATGATCCACAGATACTTCCTGTTGTAGTGCTTCCTCTATTTCCTTAATTAGGTCCTCCTCTACATAACTCGTCCTTACTGCTTCTATCGGGTTTAATGTCAGTATTGGTGTTTCTTCTCCTCCTTGTTCTTTCAATACCTCTTCTTTAAAATTTTTTTCTTGAAACAATGGCAATTCTTGTTTTATCTCGTTATTCGTTAAGGGTGTTGTTGAAGGTGGCGTACCTTCTTTGTTTAAATTTTCAGATATTCTTATTTTAATTTTTACCGGTTCTGATATTCGCGTTTTTAAATTCGTATTTTCCTTCGGGATGTTATATCTTTGTCTCTGCGATCTTCTCCTCACACGAGATCTCATTGCTGCTCTTCTTGTCTTCTTGTTTTTGTTGTCATTCCCGCGTTTCTTTATCGCAACTTTGTTGGTTTTAGTTTTTTGCGACGAGGATGATTTCAACGTTTGGCTCTCTCTCATCTTTCTTGTTTCTTTCCTAGCTATTTCCTCAGTTATCTGTTTTTGTACCATAATTAGTTGTGACTCTGGTAGTCCTCCTGTCATTTGCAACATGGGCTTCCAGACTTTCGGTATTTCCTCGTTACATTGTGACGGTTGGCCGTTACTATTAGGGCCTATCAATACAATATCGATTGAGCCTATTCCAGCTAGGTTCTTACCTTCCGCTTCTGGTGATGGGTCCAAAAATGGCATCTTCTTTAATGAGCTTATTTCCTCTTTGATCGTTTCCTCTTTGCATTCCATACACTTTACTGGGCGAGAGTTATTTTTTTCAGTCATCCAAATTTGCCTCACGAATATACTTTGAGGTGCTGCCTTTCGTGCACAATCTTCGCAGACTTCTTTCTTTTGAAGTCTATGAAAAACTGTTTTCACCACAATGGGCGGCGTTATATTAACTTGTCCGTACATCTTCCACAGTTAACTGCGGGTCTGATATTTACCAATACTTCTTTGCAAGCTGCACAGATTAAGTAAGGATCCGTAGGTGCTCCTAGTGTGTGGAGGTTTCTTACGATGATTACTGATTCCGCACTCGGGTAGTAGCGAGGGTTGTAGCACCAATTGCACAGTGTTAATCTGCGTGTTTGTCCAACGTAGATACAATTTACTCCGTCCTTTAATGTACGCACCGGGAGTGTAATAATGCGTGATAGACTCGTGGATATTCAGTAGGTATCACTCCGTCGAATGGTTGGTCCTCCTGCATTATTACCTTAGGACATTATTATGTGTGTTGATTTCTTTTCAGTTGTTAATATTTTGTTTTTCACACTAGTTAATTTTTCTTTCATTTTGTTCTTAACTACATTTTGTTAGTAATTCTCAAACATTGCACACTTGTTATTGAGTCTTATCCTATATATCTATGTGTGTATATACGTATATGTGCTTTTTTTTTTATATTGAGTCCGGTCTTTGATTTTGATATATTGGGATTTCGGCATATATCGGATTTGGGGGCAAGTGGGAGTCTCGTACACTGGCTCACTTTTTCCTTTTTGTGTTTTTTCCTTATTTTTATTGGCTCTATTATCCTCTTTGTCTTTTTGCTGTCGTCCCAAATGTAATAACAGTTGGGTAACAGAATTCCAGATTGCGCCAAGTAAATGTATCGAAAATCCGTATAAACTGTATATAGCATACCCGTGAATGATTGTATCAATTAATAGTTTAATAAGTCTACAAAGCATGATAACTCCAATTAATCCTGCACTTGCGGTACCGAAAGCTAAAAAGCTTGACCACATTCTATCCCATGTACTTTTAGCCATCATTTCGATTGCTTGTTCGTCGAACATATTTGCTATCGTGATTCCTTCTTGACTTCCTCTTTTACCGGTCATTCCCAATGCAACTTTATTTAACACTGTAGGCTTCTCAATAGGAAATAATATCATGTCGCGAAGTCTATTTAAATCTTTCTCCCCATAGATTCCGCCGATCGCTAGTGTTTCCGGGCTCACATATTTCCAGGCGGGTTTCGATTGTGGTTTTAGTGTTTCCGGTTCTTCCCCGATTATTGGCATGGGTAGCATTTTATACCAGTGTTGATCTAATTTATACATTGCAGGCATTCTACTGTCGCAAATAATATGTGTGCCGGTTCTGACCAGTATCCGTGTTCGGGGAGCTAAGAAGAGCTCTTCATCCCCTCGACGTACGGGTAATTGCTCATAGCATTTAGTTGTGTTTCGTATTTTGACTTCCACTCGTAGGCATTTTAACAAATGTACTGCTTCTCCCGCTACCACACCTATGTACCCGTTTGATTCCATAAGTCTGTATCCGAACTCCTCGGGAGATATGGTCGCGATGGATATGGCATTTTTAAGGACTTTCCTTTCTAATTCGCATTTTTGTTGCAAGATTTTATAGTACATTTCTTTAAATTGTCCCCTTACGTGTTTTTCGATATATAAAAATTTTGAATTTACATACGCGAAAATGTCTAAGTTGGTTGTGCTTATAGGTGTTTTCTTTACTAACTCTCCCCTGTGTGTATCTTCCAATATAAATAATTTTGGATGTTCTGTACCGAAAAATACGTATCCGCATTTATGTAATTCGACTGTTTTCCATAGTGCAAAAGTTATATCTTCTGATTCCAATGAATACATAACCCTATTTGCCTCTTCGTCATAAATTTTGTTCAGGTATCCCTCGTAAAGTACCGAATACCTATTTAATCCGCAAAAATCCTCGGGAATCGTTACCCAAAATACATTTACGCCATCGTGATCTATACACTGCCTTTCCGAAAAGGTGCATCGGACCCCTGTTTTAAGAATGATTTTATTGGAATCTAAATGTACTGAGGTAGAATAATCTTGAAGCGAAATTTCAACCCAACCCGCGACATATACATCGTCCCACCTTCCGTATGGGTCTGAGTAAAAGCCTCCTATGCATTTGGCGTCGCCGTCGCTCTTACCGGCAAAGACTACCTGCCTATAAATGGTGCTGTTCCCTTTTATACCTATCATTCGAGTTTCCCCTATTTGAAAATACCCGGTTTGTTGCATTAAATCACATTCATGAGCCGATATCTCTTTGTAATAACTTATTTCTCCTCCCGATACTCTAGATGCATGAGAGTGCATTCCGCAATGCGTGATTAGGCGCGTTATTTTAACCGAACATTTGTAGACTTGTGTCGACGAATACTCATTTAATTGCAATAGTTGAGTGTACGTTCGCGAGACATTTACGGCTGGTCTTCTAATATCGCAATCTCCAATATCTAACAACGATATAGTTGTTAAATTCGAAAGGTGATCTCCACAGTCGTACCCGTATAATCCATGAACCGTGCGTAGGGTACTTAATAGAAGTAAGTAAACCCATGATAAGGCCATCTGTAAAGAAAGTACAATTTGTTCAAGGTTGAATTTGCACTCTCTTTTATTTATTTTCTACATGTGTATACATAATTTTCATCTTATCTCTAAATTATATTATATTATTTCTTTTTTTATTTTATTTTCATCTTTTTGTTTCCTTATAGTAATAATCGACACTCAGGATTATAATAAGATATATATATATATATATATATATATATATATATATATGGACATTATTATCGCTATATGTTTGTTTTTTTTTTGTTTAAGCCAACTCGATTCTTTCTCCCTCCTGGTAACTACTGCTGTTTATATCGTCTTCGACCGTATCATATATATATTTAAAATAGATAATAATTGCTGATGTTATAAACACAGCTATAAACATGAGCACTATAACTACTGAATATGAAATAAGAGCTGTGCGATATATGGCTTGTAGGTGTTGTTCTTCTGCGATTTCCTGAGCCTCCCTCTCTATTTCCCAGAAGTAATGTTTCCCTTCTTCTTGACTCAGGGCTTCAAATATTTCTCTTGTCAATGGTTTATTAAAAATTTGCGTGAGTTCCTGTATCTTGAGCGTTTGTGTTGGTAATATTAATTGATGATTTGGATCGGTTTCAAATGTAGGTCCTTGTATATTCATACCTTGAAATTCGATATTACATCCTGCCTTGATTTTTAATAGTCCAGTCCCATTTAAGTACCTCTTTCCTTGAGTTCCTGGGCATCGATATGCTAATTCATTTGGTTTGCTGAATATGTGCAAAACGTTACCAGTTGATTTGATTAACATCAAGTAATCTTGGTGTTCTTTTTTATACACTATCCGACAGGTCCGATAGTTTGTTATCTTGGAATTTGTTAATAGCGTGCCTTCGCAACTTGTTTGATTTTGAAAAACAAACCATTGTGCGGGGCAGATGATTAATTTACGGCCATGTTTACATTCCTGTAACTATTCATTTTTCGCGTGATAATATGAGTTCCCTTGCTTCAATATATATCGGCTTTGCGGTTCTATGTGCGCGCTACGAATAGAACCCTCAATGATTTGTGGAATAGGCATGGATTTAACTTCATATAACTGCACTCTTTTCTCATTTACGCAAGGAATTTGGATCTCGAAATACACCTGGTCCCGATCCGTCCCGTAACTGGCTTCGATCCACTGATTCAGCTCTCCTGCATGAGTTATATTCATGACTGGAAATTTGCAAGTGTGGTAATACGTATCAAAACTCTTTTCTATTCGTTGAAGTGTCTCTGCTTCCATTATACTTGGATAAAGTTTATTTTCTTTCACACTTAATAGGCTTATTTTAATGGCTTTAAAATTCTCCAGATGTTCGTCTAAATATTCTTGCATTTGTATTAAGGTTGTGTGTAAATGTGTGGTGTATTGGTTTATTACTAATTTTGAAGAATTACTTTGTACGAATGGTAAATCCTGTATGTTATAATACATTTCTTCCTTTGCAATTATAAGTTGTTTCATTTTCTTGCTAAGGGCACTTTCAATGAATATGCTGCCTCCTTTCTCGAATGTTTGCGGTTTTGAGGAATCATAAATATTTTTCCTCAGACGATTCTGTATTATTTTACCTTCGGTCATGGTACTGGGTATTTCTTTGAGTGATTTCACTGCTATGATAGCTTCTTTAACATCTTGAAATTTTTCATACAAAGTTTCGAAATGTGGTCCAAAGGTTGAAAAATTTTCAGGTACGCTATGACCTGATTTAACCCGCAATTCGCGGAAGGCAAATTCTAGGTTAGTTATGGCTTTTTCACGGATAGCTAAATCTATCATTATTGTTACATTTCGATAATCTTGGCTGAATGTTACATTTTGCAGTTTCTCAAAAATTATACCGGAGTGCTGTGTTGACTCAATTTCCTGTTGAGACCATACGAAATCGTTGTTCTGTGCCGTAGTGATGGTTATCTAGAATAGAATATTCAATAGTGTGGTGTTGTTGAGCGCCATGTTTCTTTGTTATTATTATTATTATTTTTTTTTATTCTTGGACAGGAGTTACAAATTTTCTCTTTTGGCCTGAAACAGGTGTAAAAGATTTTTCTTTCTTTTTATTGTTTTTACAATCCTCCTCTTTTATAATTTTATCTTTTTTAATTTTTATTTTGGAAGCTTTTAGTATTTTCCAGTTAGTTTTTTGTTCACACATTTGGTTATTTTTATAAAAATGTATACTTCCTTAAACTTCATTTTATGACTATATTTATACATATTTTTCTGTTCTTATACTTGTTCAGGTTCTATATATGAAACTCTAAGTCTATTAGCATTAACAGTTTTAATTTTCTTATTTTTCATTCTAATTTTTATATTCCGCTGGTTGTTAAATACATCTACAACAGTGTATGGTCCTTCATATTGATCGGCTAGTTTATACTGCTTCCCTCCTTTTAACAACCAAACTGTATCCCCTATTTTAAATTCCTTTGGATTAATTTTTTTATCATAATAATATTTTGATCGAATTTTTGACTCTATTAATTTTTCCCGTGCCACTCTCTGAAGTTCATTTAATCTTTTACTAAGATTAATTACATAATCGTTATAAGTGGGGATCAGATCCTCGGGTTCAAGTGGCTCGTTTGAAGGAACACGTGCTAGTCGTCCAAAAACTAGCTCATAGGGTGTAAACTGATGCCCTTCATGTGGCACCGTGTTGTAACAAAATGTAGCTAATTCCAAACATTCGTCCCAAGTTTCATTATCTAAGGCCGTTTTAATATATTCGGTTAGCGAATGATGTGATCTTTCTAAAGAACCGTTAGATTGCGGATGATAAGCAGTAGTTTTTACTTGTTTGATGCGAAATTTCTTGGCCACTCTTCTCATTAAACTTGACATAAAATTTCTACCTTGGTCTGTGAGGATTGTAAGAGGTGCTCCAAAAATACAAATAAAACGTTTTATTAACGCGTCTGCTACTGACTCCGCTGTGGAATCTTTTATAGGTATTGCTAGACAATATTTCGAAAAATTGCATTGAATTGTTAGTATATTATTATAACCATTTTTAGATTCAGGAAAGGGTTCAACTATATCGAGACTAATCTTTTCCATCGGTGATTGAGGTGTGTCAGTAATTTGCATAGGTTGTTTGGTCTTGACTCGAACTAATTTTTTTAACTGACATGTGAAACATTTACGTATAAAATTTTGTACATCTTCTTTAATGTTTTCCCAGTAATATCTTTGTTTAATTCGTTTATAAGTTTTAGTTACTCCTTTATGACCTCCTATAGCTGTATTATGTAATTCTTCCATAATTCGGACTCTATCTTTTTCAGCAATGTACTTTATTGAATTCAAACAAATTATGATTTTCACTGGTACTCCCTTTAATATTTGTCTTAATTTAATTAATATATCGTCCCATAATACGTTTTCAATATCTTTGCTCTTAGCCAAGCTAATAGAGCGTATATTCTCTTTTATGACGAGTGATTTCAAAACTTTAAACGCGGCAATCATATTATTTAGAATTTCAGTAGTACTTAAGGATTGTGTCCCTCTTGTAACAATGGCAAAGTGTAATTTATTACTTCGATTCGTGATTTTAATTTCTCCTGCTTCTAAACCAGAGAATCTAGGCAATTCGTTGCGCGTATATAGCTGTCGAGCCCCTTCGTCACATGGCGTACCATCCGAAGTTATAAAATATATATAATTATCTTTTCGCATAAATAATTGTTCTTTACATTCAACAAATAGTTTTCCAAATCTTCTTTCTCTATTTATAATAGGCTCAACATTGTTATCTTCCGTTGACTCTACGGGTATTTCTAATTGATTATTATGCAAATTTGTTACATCATTGTTCCGTTCTTCGGTAACCTCGACATTTTCCGCATTATCATTTTCAGATTGATTGTTGTTTTGGTTTTTATTACGTGAATTATTAGCGCGTTTTGGTCTTTTTTCTCGATAATTGGGAATTTGTATTTTTCCGGCTCTGGCTCGTGTCTCTATTGCTAGTACGGGTTCTTCCGTCTGCCCCTCTCCGGACCGCTCGACGGGGTTCCTCGAGAGTGCATCTGCGTTCACGTTAGCTTTTCCACATTTATAGACGATATCGTAGTCGTATGCATTTAATTTAATTCTCCATCTACTTACTTTCGATGTTAAATCTGTTGAATTTTTGAACCAAATTAAAGGTTTGCAATCAGTAACAATCGTGAAATGTCTGCCAAGTAAATATGGTCTAAATTGTGACACAGAATATAATATTGCCAAGGCTTCTCGTGAGTATGAATCATATCGGCTTTCAGTGTCGGAAAGTACTCGAGATACGTACCCTATTGGTCTGTCTTTACCTATTTCCCCTTGACTTAAAATACCTCCAATAGCGTGTAAACTAGCATCGCACGTTACTATGAACGGCTTGGAAAAATCTGCAATTTGCAAAACTGGTTTGCTACAAAGTTTTTCTTTTAATACGTCGAATGCTTCTTGTGTCTGCTCATTCCATATAAGTTGCACGTCTTTCTTTAATAAGTTACTTAATGGTTTCGCAATTCCCGAAAAATTGTGTACAAATCGACGATAATATCCGGCTAATCCCAAAAATTCACGAATATTTTTCTGAGTTCGAGGTATTGGAAAATTTCGTACCGCTTCTAATTTCTTTGGATCCGGTTTAACTCCTTCTTTACTTAACAAATGCCCCAAATAAATAACTTCTTTATTTAAAAATTCACATTTATCTGGCTGCAATTTTAAATTAGCTTCGCGTAATCGTTTCAAAAATTTCTCGAATTTAATATTATGTTCCTCAATAGTTTTCCCATAGATAACCGCATCATCCAAAAATAAGAAGATTTCCTTGCCTTGCATATCTTTAAAAATCTTATCAACACAACGTTGGAAGGTAGCAGGTGAGTTTGAAAGACCCATTGGCATTTTAGTGAATTCGTATAAACCGTTCGAAGAACAAAAAGCTGTTTTATGTCTATCGGCTTCGTGTAAGGGAATTTGAAAGAATCCTTGAGCGAGATCAAATACAGAAAAATATTCAGCTCCGCCTACTTGATCGATTATATCTAATATATTTGGCAATGGATATTTATCTTTTATAGTTATATCGTTTAATTTGCGAAAATCAACAACTACTCGATATCGTTTATTACCTTTACTATCCGGAGATTTTGCCACTAAAAATACAGGTGAAGAATAATTAGAATTAGAAGGCTGGATTACATCTCCATCAAGCATTTCTTTTATTTGACGATCGAGTTCTTCTTTAAGAGCGTGAGGAAATCGGTAAGGCTTAGTACAGATAGGCACATCGCTAACGGTTAATATCCTATGTTTAATAAAATGAGTAGTCCCCAACTTTTCCCCTTTTAGATGAAAGCAATCGGCATACTCTTCTATAAGGCGCTCGATTGGCTGTCGCAATTCGGTTTCTAAATGAGCATATCTTAGTAATGGTTTCAAACGGTCTATTCTTGGCGTTTCGGCATTGTCAGCTTCCGTGACTTGAAAGATGGGAATTGCGTTATCTGGCATTCCGTTGACAAAATAATCTTTATCTGAAATTTCCATATAATTGTAACATAAGTCATCCATTTGACTATTCTCAATATAATTTTTAACAAAATGACAATTATTCGTTTTACGTTCTTGTTTATCCCCGTATAAATTTTCAAAGGTTTCAGCATTTACAGATCCTTCTTCTAGCAAACAATTCTCAAGTCCTTCGTCGAGTTCATAATCAGTAGCATTATTAGCAACTATCTCGTAATTATCGTTATTTTTATTCTCCTCAAATATATTCTCCGTATTCTCATCAACAAATACATTTTTCGTATCAACATCATCATTAATAACTTCAACAACATTAACTTCATTTTTCATCTCATCATATCCGCACTGGAATCAATTTTATTCATAACGACATTTTTCTCAATATTCACATAATTTGTATGCTCACTCTCGTTGCCTCGAGAAATGTTGGCTTGCAAAAGCTTCTTTAAACGCTCAATTTCTTTAAATAAATTCTCAACATATTCAGTTGTATATATATTCTCACTTGATTCGTCTTTTATTTCTCGAATATTATACTCGTCATTTTCTATAACGTCACGATCATTAGTGTCGAAATGCACATAAATGTTTTCCGGATTTCGATTAACATAAATACTTTCATAATATTTTTCATTATCTTTTTCCTCAATAGATTCACAACTTTCTTCAATTAATTCATTATTTTCCTCAATTAATTTATCATTTCCTTGATCAAAAGTATTTCGTTTATCATTAACATAAGAATCATTATATTCATGATCTGTTTCCCCTTCTTCCCTCAGATCGCTTCTGATTTGGGTATTTTTAGATTCATTTTTTTCTCTCTTTTCTCGTTTCGTATCTATCGGTTCTGTTTCCGTAGGATACTTTTCAAAAGGAATTATTTGTCCATTAACTTCAATATAATTTTCAAAATAATTAATCGTTGCTTCGTTTTTACGAAAGAAATCATTACCTAATATGCCAGCTTCCGCTATGGGAAAATCATCGTCAACTAAATGAAAATCTGTTAACACATTATTAAAATCTACCGTCACTTTCCCAAGAGTTGAAATATGTTGTGTTGTTATGCCTTTTAATCTTATAATTTCGTCTGTTTTTATGTTAGTATAGGGCGATACCTCCGATTTACGAACTAAACTAACAGAAGCTCCGGTGTCAAGCATAAATTCTAATGGCTTGTTAAACTCTCCGATGTCTACTCTTATAGTGGGCATCGTGCTTGCGCGACTCAAATTTATTGTTTCGGTACGGATGTGGGAGTATCCCTCTCGTTGGAATCGTTCGGGCGCGTGCCAGCTGTCATCTCTCTCCGTGCGCCCTCCTGAGAGAGAGACTCGGCGTTTCCCTGCGCTGTATTTCCCGCGCGCGTCTCTCGCTGTAGTCTAAAACACTCGCGTTGCGTGTGGCCTCTTTTTCCGCAATAATAACATGTAGGTACGAATGAGCTTTGATTATTCGAAGGATTGCTGCGATTATAATTGTTATAATTGTTAGATCTTGAATTATTTTCACTGTCAGGTTGTCTCCGATTTTCAAAACTCCTTTGATGGTAATTATTAATACGACTATCGCGATTGTACTCATTGTTACGATTCGGTAAAAATTCTACACGTCGTCTATTATCAGCGTTCCATCCTCCGAAGTTCGTATTATTTGGCCGATTGTCATTTCGAAAATTTTGATTATTGCGCGGTGGGGGTCCTCGGTCTCGTTGATGGTCGCGTGAGTCGTTTTGTCGCTGTAGATGCTGTAGAGCGAACTGTCGGCAGTTAAGTGTCACGTGCCCGACTTTTCCACAAAAACCACACTTTATTAAACTTTGGTCAAAATCGACTAAATGCACTTTTCGCGTGTCTCTACTTTTAAATTTTGCGTCCGGCAACTCATCGTCGTCGATCGCGCAACCCGCATATTCGCGTTCTATCTCAATGGCCTGTTCTCGAGCCTCTTTTAACGTAGTAGGCGTACCCATGCGCCCTCGGATCTCCCAGCGTAGTCCCCTTTTAAAAAATTTGATGCAATCTTTTTCGAGGTCACTTTGAAATGTCTGTTTATTACTTATTCGGCCCTCCCGCTGAGCTGCGGCTGTAATTTCTTTTTCGATTTCCCGAATTCTATTTAAAAATACAATCACTGATTCATTACTTTTCTGTTTCATTTTTGCTAGGTCGCCAGACCAATCATGATAAGTTTTTGCCGAACCGTAAATATTTTCAAAAAATTCCATAACTTCGTTTACCGATGCAAAAGTCTGCCCGCGAGTGCTATTTAGTGCATCTCCATATAGGCGCATTCGGATAAATTTGGCTAATTCTCCTTCGAGTGTACTGGGTATCAATTCTTTAGCTTCTCTGCACCCATCGAGAAAAAGTGATAGCGATACATTTTGTCCATTAAATCGCGGAATTAAATCCAATACGTTGGTTATGGACATTCCGCGAACTTGAATTGTTTCTGCCATTTTGATTGGTTTTTTATTTATAATAGATGTATTGCGCGATGATTCGATTTTTGGCACGTTTAGGCTTTTATCAAAGGAGAGGTAGAGTTCGCTTTTCTCGTCGGTCGAATTGCTGTCACTTGGAGATATTTCTATTTTTATATCCTGTGGATAAAATATTGCTGCTCCCGCTGCGAAGGTGCTGAGTCTATCTCTCACGAGTTTAATCGCTTGGAAAAACCCGAATCCTTGATTGTTTAAAGTTTTATTAATTTCGGTCGCGTTATCCTCGTTTTCAAAAAATGCGTCTAATACTTCCGGTTGTATTTCAATGCTTAATTGTTGTTTAATTTTCTCGATCGCTGGTTTATAAATAGGCGTTTCGTCGCGTATTTCTAAGTTCTCAAAAATAGTCGTTAAATTTTCTTTGGGAAGAGGTCTATGTACTATAGGTGTACTAGTATCGATGTGGTCCGAAAAATTTTCACTTTTTTTATCGCGATTTAGATTAAAGACAGGGGGTTTGAGTGTTATTTTCTGAGGTAGTTTTTTTATTGTATCATTAAGGTTCTCATCCACTTCGATTATAGGAAAATCTTTATCACTGTTATCTTTAAAGGGATCTTGGTTAGTGCACGAACGATATTTATAAAATTCAATTTTATTTTTCGGAAGTTCTTGTTTCCTATCTAAGTCAAGGTTAAATTTTTGGGATGATTTGTTAACTTCTTTAGTTAAGTTACTTACTTCGTTAATTAATTTTGTTACTTCAGGACTATTTTTTTCAATTGCAGTTTTTAATTCACACTCTTTGTCTTTTAGTTGTGTTAGAAGCGAATCGTTAGTTTCAAACGAAAAATTTGTTTTTCGGTTTGTATTCACATACTCATCACGCGACATGGTAGGGAATTCATGGCAAGTGACTTCGTTTCCGCGTTTCCCGGCCTCTATGCACCATTTTTATATTATAAAAATATATTGATGTGTTACGTCCAGATTATAAATTTAAGTTACCAAAATCTAACACATTAATACATTTACATGAATTCCTACCTGAATTAATAGTCGAACTTCACGATACGTGAAAGTTATAATAATTTAAATGATTAAATGAATGAATGATAGGAAATCCCTTTTGGCTACCGCGGACGCGGTCACTGCCTACCGGGGAAGGGAGCCGGATACGAAGTCACTTAAACTATACATTATTTCTTTTAAAATCGACACACGTTTATTTCTATGAAAAGAGAAAAGTACCTTAATGTGTGAGTGTGCGTGGCTGTTTGTATATATGTGTGAATAGATTCTTGAGTGTCTGCAGCTGTCAATCCTTGGCGCCTTCCAGCCTAGGCTCGGTGGTTCAGGTTACAGCGGTGGCTAGATGCACTAGATGTGACGGCTCGTCCTTTTGATGTGCGTAGTGTAGATCGTAGGGAGTCAACTGCCTCTGTTGCTTCTTCTTTTCAGCAGGGGGGTGATCTTCGGAAAAGATGCCGATGGATGCACTTGCTCGACTGAGCGACTAAGTCCGATACTCTTATTTTCGCAACGCACGAGTAGCGTATACTGCGTGATGCTAATTTTTATACGAGTGGTCTGGCGACGAGCGGAGTAACGTTCTGCGAGAGATTACGGACTGATCTGACGACGATTACCCTTTGCTTCCGGGCTTTATATACTCGCATATCCCCTTGTTTTTCTCGGGCTAGGGATTTCCATATTGGGTCACCTTGCTATTTTCCTCTCTCAACATGAAGGGGATCGTGGCAGGTCAAGTCATAAACATCATAGTTTATGACTACCACTTGAGAATTTGTCTCTTTTAGAACTCTCCCGCGGTCTCTGTTTCCCTACTGGAGATCGCACACGTGTTTCCAATGGATTTCCAGATCGTCGAATATTGCGCTTCGGTTTCTCTCCTCGCTAGTTTTTTTCTCATAGTTATGCTTATCTTCCCGCGGTGGTTTGTCGTCGCATTACGTGGAAACGGCCACGTTGTTCTCGTGTTTAAAAATACGAATACGCGGTTCTTATGAAGCTCTCATTGAATTCTAAAATATCTCCTAGCGTTCTTTTGACCCCTTTGAATTTATTGCTTGGTTCGTTGGAATATAGCCTATTTTCGTGAAGGTGCCGCTCGTACGTATGAGTAGATTTTTCTCTCTCCTGGTTTTTGCACATCCACTTCTTATGTGCCGCTTGCTCTTACAAGTGAATCTCTTTCTCTTTCTCGTTCTTTTCTTCTTAGGTGCCGCTTGTACGTATGAGTAGATTTTGCACATCCACTTCTTATGTGTCGCTTGCTCTTACAAGTGAGTCTCTTTCTCTTTCTCATTCTTTTCTTCTTAGGTACCGCTTGTACGTATGAGTAGATTTTGCACATCCACTTCTTATGTGCCGCTTGCTCTTACAAGTGAGTCTCTTTCTCTTTCTCATTCTTTTCTTCTTAGGTGCCGCTTGTACGTATGAGTAGATTTTTCTCTCTCGTGTTTTTTTGCACATCCACTTCTTGAGTGCTGCGATGACGTACTAGTAAGTAAGTGTGTGTGTGTGTGTGTAGATATGATATGTATAGTAATAGTAGGGTTTTGGATGCGTAATGGAATCGGTGATTACATTACAAATGCAGCTTTCTGCATAAAACCTCTGATGATTGGTTCTGTAGGTCTGAGGCCCACACTCTGCCCCACATTATGTGAATATGTGAGTCTCGATCTTTCGCGATACTCAATGCCTGACCGATAACTTTGGCTAAATGTGCCACACTTGCCCTAATCATTCTGACAGAGATGCTTCAACTGTCCAAAGTGGAACTGCCAAAACGTGCAAGTGTAGCTCCTTAAATATTGTCTCTGTCTACACGGTGGGAATGCAGCATAAAACGCAACGCTTTTTTTTACTGATACTGCTAATAAAAGACAATACATCTCGGGGGGATCATACTGGCTATTTATGTGCACGTGTGCATATATTTTCTGATATTCGCTGGTTATAGACTTCTTAGAATGACATTTGCAACGATGTCGAGTAGAAAATATATTTACAGCACACATGGTGAGAGAGCTGACATGAAAAAAAATCTGAAAGCAATAATTTCGCGGAATAACGAGTAGTGATGACTTTGTTAACAACTGGTTACAATCTGATACCCAGCGCAGATGCAAACATGCACTAGTACGTTCTTGTTTTTTTTCTCTTCACATCAATATTTAAGCACTATTCGCAATTATCCGTATTGGAGAAATTTTTAAATTGTAAATTGATACGAGTATAAGCGGTAAGAAAAAGAGAGCGCTATAAAAAATACTTGAGATCGTCGTTCACTGTGCTCGAGCTTATCAACGACACTTGATATCCTGCGAAATTCAGACATAAAAAAATCGCGAATTTTGGTAAATTTATTTTTTTTCAATGGCAATTGATAGAGTGCGCTAAGATACACCTACAGTCCAAAAATCATCGCTCTAGGTTGTAAACTAAATTTTTGCTAAACAGGTAAAAGCTAAAAGATTGCGATATCTCCGTAAATATTGGAGATATCGAAAGGTTGTAGAGGTGCTTACCCCATAGCCAGGGGTAAAATTAATTTTTCATAACTATTTAAGAAATTTGAAAATTGTAAATTGGAAAGAAGCGATAAGAAAGAATGAAAGAGACTTCGTGTACAGTGCTCGAGCTCGGTCTTCACGATGCTCGAGCTTATCGACGACACTTAATATCCTGCGAAAATCAGACGTAAAAAAATCGTGAATTTTGGTCAATTTTGTCCTAGGTCTCAAACAGTGTCATTACCAAATTTCTTTTTCTCTGTATTTAATAATCAGCGAAAAAGTATGAATAAGATAATGCAGCTGCGCTGTTATAGCAAGCAAAGCATGAGTAAGAAAATGCAGCTGCACGGTACAGGCTCTGTTACACGTGCAAATGTTTTGGGAGTTGGTCAAAGATATTGTTTGTGAATTTTGAAACATCAGCAAAAAGAGAATGAGCAAGATGTGCTTGTAGCGTGGGATCGCACGTGTTCAGGGCTAATAAAGTGTCGCAGTATCACACTTCTGGAAGAGAGCAGCCATCAGTGATGGTTTAACTCTCTCCGGGTGATTATCATGCGCGATTGTAGCTGTTATTTTACCGGGAGCATTTCTAAAGGAGCGTACAGCGCAAGAGGAAAATCACACAGGAGGACAAGTACTACCTCTGCCATGTGTACTATCATCGCCAGGGCAGATATCAACGTATACGCTATTCGTACAGCATCAAGTTTAAGGTTTGGATATGCCCGCGTTGTAATATCAAGAAGATGCAGATTTTAAATAAAAACTTTTAAATAAATGAACAGTGCAGTGTTTTTAAATAAATAAACATTTAAATAAATGAACAGTTTAGTGTTTTTAATAAATAAACTTTTAAATAAATGAACAGTTAAGTGTTTTTAAATAAATAAACTTTGAAATAACTGACCAGTTAAGTGTGTGTAAAAAACAAAAAATATTTTCGTGGATTTTTGGTGCTGGTTCGCGGATAAAAAAGTGATGCCTCTGCTCTCAAGACTGATTCACCTGAAGAACAGATCGAAGAGCATGTAGCAGTACTCAGTGCTATTGTAAGGCCGCTTCCCGATTTGCTTCGTCAGGGATTAATAGCTCGCGCGAGGCGATTATATGAGACTCCTATCACACTGTTATGGAGTCTTAAGTTTCGTGTTATAGAAGTGTTGATGTGGCCTGAATATTATCGGCTGTATAGTCTGCAAACAGATGCCAATAGAACAAACAGAGAGCTTGTTTAAAGTGCCGGCAGATAAGTCTTTAATTTGGCGTACAAATTATTCGACAATGCCAAAGTTGAAGCCTGGACGTACACCGAAGTACGTCGTAATCTATTTAGGCGCATCAAGATGGACAATTCTGCAATCGACGGGTTTGAGAGCCAAGGAAAGGCAGTTGAAGTCTACCTTCACATATCGGGATTAAAGGTATTTTTTCCAATCATATTATATAAATATGTATTATTATATAGATATATAATACCTCCAGCTCTCTCTCTCTCTCTCTCTCTCTCTCTCTCTCTCTCTCTCTCTCTCTCTCTCTCTCTCCCTCACCCTTACCCTTACTTTCACTCTCACTCACTCTCACTCTCACTCTCACTCTCACTCTCACTCTCACTCTCACTCTCACTCTCACTCTCATTCTCACTCTCATTCTCTCTCTCTCTCTCATGGCAGTCTCTTCTCCCGCGCGCTGAAGATCCCCCCCCCCCCCCCCCCACAGTGGTGCGTCAGCACAACCAGCGGCGGCGGCGGCTGGTTTGTTTTGACTCGCCATTGTGGTAGATTACTACTAATATTCATAATAGTCCAGACTAAGAATTACTAGCCGAACCGCATTTCGCACGTTGGCGATGAACTCCTTTCGTCCGCGGGAACCCTCTGCTCGCTCGTAAAATATTCTAATATAAATTTCAATAAATTGCTTGATGCTAATAGGTATCATAGTATCTCTTAAAGTTATAGCTCTAAATGTGTGAAACAGTTATAGTATTATTGATATGTACAAGTCATTGAACAATAATACATAAAGTTATGTTACCCGCAGAGGAAGTTTATATAACAAATTATTATTTTAGCTTCCCCTTTAGTGTCAATAAATAACCAACCATTAAACAAATTGTTATTTTTATTATAAATTTTCGTAAAAGTAATGAAATACAATGTCATAAAAAATTGTCGTTAATGATGGTTATTACAATTTTGATTTGTAATATTTTAGTTCTGTTGGTTCGGTTGTAAGGGTTTTATTTATGTCTAAAATCCTATTTTCTCTTGAATTTTACCTTGAATGGGAAATTCCATTTTCTCGATATAATTTGTGCCAGGATTCATTAACATCCTCCAAAAAGTATGCTATTGAGAGTGAAAATTTCTCAGCTATTTGGCAACCTTGTATCCACAATTTATGCATTGTTAGATTCATACGTTCCAATAGATATTTATTATAATGCAAACGATAGATTTCTTGACATACTTTATTTGGTTTGTATAATCTTATTTTGTTTTTGCTTTTAAAGGTCAATAAAATCATAGTAATATTTCTAATAAGCTCGGCGTTAATTTTTAGGGCTTCTGCGAATAAATCTGATTAATCAAACCAATGTTAGGCAATATTGCCAGTGTTGGTTTTACCATAACCCTGTAAGACGAGACCAACTTTTTACAAAATTTTCTGAAACAAAATTATTTATGATACATCAATTAAGTGTCAAAAATATTAATAATATGAATTCAAAAAAGTTATTCCGTAAAATGATTAGTAATAAATTTTGATGAATAATTTAATCCATTTACTTTAATTATTGTTATTAAAAAGACACTACCGATTCATCAACACGTGGTTCAGCAACAGTCTTAATTTCATTGATCTACATGCCTTTTGCTGTTTATATATTATAAAATGAAAATATAATTATGAAAATATATTTTATAATAAAATATAAAATATATTAGAAGAGAATTATAATATGATGTCGCATACGTAGTTTTTTTGTAATCAAATATATCATGAATTAAAGCTCTTATAAGCTACGCCTAGATCATCGCAAAACTTATTTTCTAAATATTTTTCCAATAACTTTAAAATTTACTACAATATTATAAAGCTTCATTTGGCAGAAAAAAGTGAATAAATTTCTTTCACATTCAATGACTAACTGATATAAATAATAATCAATGTAGATTTGCGTTCTATTACAAATACATAACATTAACTCAATTAATATTTTATAATAGAGACATCTATAGAAGTTTAATTGAGTTTAATAAAAGCTACGTGCCTCAAATTTACGCCATTCAAGAATAACTTGATGCAATATAAATTGAAATAATTACCTGCCTTTCAGAGGTTTCCTGACGTCCCAACTTTTGTTTTCACTTTCATCTGCACCTAAGTATATCCTGTATGATATATGTAGAAAATGTTCAATGCATTTAATTTTACAAAGAAGCAATCGTCAGCCATACTTCAATGAAAACAAAACTGGGGCAAAGTCGTCGTCAAAATTATTAAACTGATGAAAAGTGCGGAGACATGGGGATATCTTGTTGATGCATTATTTCCAATAATAGTGTTAACATACTTGCTATCAAAATGAGTTTGATAAACGTTAAATCTAACTTTTATATTTTTGGGATTTGACATCGTAAACGAATCAGAAAAAAGATTTTTCATTTCTTCATTTAATCGAATTAATTCTCGTTTCATAATAATACAAATTTCTTTCTCAACACCCACCCTTAAAGGTCGACAGAAGCGAACTCTCTGAGAAGTACGATTTATCCATATCCAACTTTTTGAAGGAGAACATTGAAGAGCAATGATTATCATACTAGTTACAAAGAGCGAATTCTAAGCGCATGAATCTTCATTTTCAGAGCATATATACATTTGATATGGATTTGTATGTTCGATAAGCTTTCGAATCCCAAGGCGACCACCAATTTTAACTTTTGTAAGTCTCTGATTTTTTGATCAAGTGCCACAGTTTCACAAAGGGCCCTGTTGTTTTATTTAATATATCTTGCAATGAAACAGAAACTTCAACTTCCATCATTCTATAGTTTGAAGACTGGCATTCTTCCATGGCAGTATATATTATAAACTCTGACGGATATATAAAGCTATTTCTTTTTTCTGTATCCTTTCTTAAACTTCTATAGCTGTCTCTATTATAATTATATTCGAAATAAAAAGCTAAAGCTGACTCCTGTGTATGTCTTAAATTCAAATCTTTATTTTCAGAATAAGAAGTTTTCAAATAATTTCCGCTGCTAATTAGGACAAAAAAAGTTATTTATTTCTATTATTTTTATTATTTAGGAAAAAATCTTTCAGTATGGTTGATTATGCCTTCCAGACACCAATATGGGAACAAATGGAATTATTATACCGAGCTCATTTAATGTAATCATACGTCATATGAACTATATTTTAAGTCTAATATTTTTAATATTGAACTATACAAACTACTTTGAAATTAAATATTTTGTGGATTTTAATCGACTCAAGATATTATTCAAGGTAGGCTTCTTTGTTTCTATGTAACTTCAAGTCTTTCAAATAACTTTATCTTACATTACAATACATTTAAAAGAAAAATGATAATTGGCATACAAGGCTAGTTATGCGGTTGGAAAAATTCTAAACTTTCATACTTACATTGTAGGTTTATTTAACGATACACTGAGAAAAAATTTTTTACAGGCAACCACTAAATTTCATTAATTTAACAATTTCTAGGAAGTTAAATCGGCAAATTTCTGCAATTAATTTAACATACATATGCAATTAATTTAACAGACTTATACAATTAATTTAACAGACTTATTTCATTGAATTAACCAATTTGGGCAGTTAAATCAATCCTATTTTGTAGTGTATGAAGCAAAAAGATTTTTATCTTTATTTTCGACGATCCATTTTCCACGAACCATTATGACGTGAAATCCAATTTATTTTTTATACATCGCTATTGTACTATGGAAGTTAACTCTATGATGCCGAAGAAATGTATACGCTTTATTTTTATTTTTATTTTTCTAAACATTCGAAACATATACTCGCACACTGCCCTATCATCTTAACCTCAACGCATACCCGCTAAATGCTTATAAGTAATCGCGCGCAATTGGTTAGTAGTAACTTGAACAGTAACCATCATAGATTCTTACCACTTGCGAGTGAGAAAAAATCTGGCGCTACCTGGCGGCCGGTTTAAAACTCATAATAACTCTAGTCACTAAGTCACTTTATAATAATAATCATTTGTGGGAATAAAATTTGTATTAATTTAAAATTTTAAAAATATTCAATAAATAAGAAAAATGTAAAATTTGTGCTCCTTACCAAACAGTTTTGTCCAACGAAAAAGCTTGCATGACAGTGCCTTCAAAACTGCTGCTTCTGGAAAGATGCCACTTCCGATGATTCTCTTTGATTGTAAAACTGCGCCAAAGAAATCTACTTTAGATCAAATACCAAAAGGTTGGGGTGTTGGAAACACAGAGCGTGGCCGGATGACAGCAGAGTCTTTCATCCTCTGAGGATTGCGTACAAATCAACACTGAGACAGTAGACAGTTGACAACAATGTTGTGGATTTCAAAAAAGCTCACTTGGCTAAAGTGTTAAAATTAGCTTTGGACTCAATCTATTTAACAAAAAGTGTGCAGAACGGATTTAGGGCTTGTGGTGTGTATCCAGTCAACCCAGATACCGTAAACTATAATATTTTGAACAAACGAAAAAACAGGAAAGCCGCAGACACCTTTCCATCGCGTCCTGTAGTTCCAGAAAATGAGGATAACAGACATATGCAAGTGTTACATGTGTTCGAAAAAAATATCATTTCTCCCAGTATATTGGAAGCTTTCAAAAAGGATGAGTTAAGCGAGTCATAGACCGGAGAAGTCTGTTATCAAAAGTTACTAGAATCTTGGCTGAAATTAAAAAAATGTTTGTTCTAGAAAAGATGGGCAAGATTCCAATTTACACGATGGAGAGGTGCAGGATTATAGTTTATACGATGGGGCTGAAGAAATAATTTCACCTAGTACAAGCACTGGTCATCAAGAAATATTTTTCTTGATCCGTCGGTCGAAAGTACGTAGATTTGCCACTGTTTTCAGTGGCGAAGGGAGCGCTTTTACTCACTGCTATAACTTTCGCCACTGCTGGTAACTAAGCAACCGCAATGTTTATTGATTGACTACAAAAACAATCAGGTTAAGTATCAATTTACATACGGTTGCATTGCGTTAGTAATAATAATTAAATAAAGTAAGTAAAATGAATAAAAGATTATTTTTAATAATTGTAAATTTAATAATTGTAAATTTGAGAATTGTACATTTAACGATTGTTCATTTACTTTTTTAATAATAAAAATATTTAATGTTTATTTTGAGTACATTTATGAAAATAATCCACATGATAATTGCGACCCCCCCCCCACCAGCACACTCGGCTTCGCCTCGGGCGCCAGCTTCACGCAGTGGCGGAACTTCAACTTTTGTCTCTTGTACCGTAATCTACTATTCCGTTGAGGAAAATAGCTTTGAACAAATCAATCAAGATAGCATCGACAATTCACTTAGGAGTACAGACCATCAAGAAATATTTTCTTTGGAGGAAAATATTTTAGATTCAAGCAATCACAACAGCATCGACAATTCAACTTTGAACAGCCAAGGAAATGCTATGCTGACTGGTGTACGGTTTCCTGAGCTTATGGATGAGTCAGCTATGCCACCAATTGAATTTGATGATGAATCAGGTCAGTGTCTGACAGCTACTGTCGTATTAGCAATACCAGAGGGTATAGAAGAAAACACGTTAGTAGATAATGCAATTTTTGTTCCACAAGATCAAATTAACCCAGTTTTAGAAAAATCTGTTTTGCTAGAGAATCTTGTTCCTTCATCAAGTCTAGTAGAAAGTATTAGTTCACAAGATGTGATGTGAGAGAATAATAAAGAAAATGTCATAAATTTTGAAGAAGAATATCAAAAGCTAGTCTCTCGAACTGAAGAAATTGATAAAATGTTGATTGATCAAGAAATTCAAGCTTTGCAAACAAATATGAAAATCAAGCAAGAGAAGCTGTGATAAAGTATACTTAAGAATAAAAAAATAATAAAAATAATTTTAAAAAATTGGTTAGTATTTAAAAAAAGTCAATTGTCTAATAAGCAAAGCTATTGGTCTTTAGTATTCGATAACTACACCTATTTATAATTTGTCCCACTACTGGTTTCCACAGATCCCAGTACTACGGTTAACGAAGAGATTTTCCCGGTACTGGGTTCAAGGAATTGACCATCTACTAGGGTAACTGAAGAAGGCTGTCCCAGTACTGCAGTATATTTGACTATTTTCCGATACGGTCTTAAGTTATTTAAATTGTTTCTATCTATGATTTTTCGCCCAATTGATTTAAAATTAACTAAAATTAACGTGCGAATTAAAAATAAAGTTATACTGCTGAAATTTACCTTAAAAATCATGATTTATGAAATATGTTGGAGAATCTTTCCCAGTATTGGGTCTTTTACCTTATTTTCTGTAAAATTTACATGGACATTTTTGGTACCTACTTATAAAAATTGTTGTTTACATTAATTTTAAATTTTATACCACTGTGCAATACATTTTTTTAAACAATTCAAGGTAAATATAGATATAAACTACTATTTTTTGACAATTTAGAGGGTATCTTCCCCCGTAAACATAATCTTTAACTTTCTATGTATAATATGAACGAATGACTATGCAACTTATTTTAAAAAAAATTCATTTCTATAGCACGCGGGAAAGTGGTTAAAAACGGCGATGAAGATTACATCAATTTTCAGCAAAATTTTACTAAAAATTGCAAAAATAGCAGGCTTTGTACGTTTTTAAATCCATGATTTAATGGCCAAAAGAAAGATAATGACAACCACTAACAATATTAGTAGTTTTATTTTCAGAGCAATCCTTCAATTTAACTCCAGTAATGAGAACACATTAAAAAAGATTACATCCCTCATCTGTCTCGCTGCGATTTCGACCCCTTTGTACGTTTTCCGCGCATCCAAAACTACGTAGGATCAAAGAGGACAGAAATACACGCCGATTGACGAAAAGACTGATTCAGAGCAGCCCTTCCGATAGACGGGAAAATTAATTCATACCAGAAATCGGAAATCCCGTTTTTCATCGAGATTACTAATTATGCTAAAAAGAATGCCTTTGCACGTTTTTTGCATGACTAATCGGCAACGTGTTTATAGATAATATAATTATTTATTAAATTCATGCATTTCCAGTACAGAGCAACCTAAAGAAGCCGGTTGTGGTGGAGAAACGCTAGGGGGAGGCCCCGGCTTCTTCATTTTTGCGATTTTCAGTAAAATTTTGTTGAAAATTGATGTAATCTTCATCGCCGTTTTTAACCACTTTCCCGCGTGCTATAGGGATGAATTTTTTAAAAATAACATGTTTTTTATGTTCTAAATGATGGATATGGTTTTGTGCGTTCCCTTTTTGGGGCAGATTTACATTACTCATGGGCATCCTCCTTATCGTTTTTTGTTTTTTCAAGCTTTTAGTAGTTGCATTAGAGGGAACTTGCCATTTTGGCCTGGTTTATATATGATTTTTACGTTAGAACGCATACACTCAAATTAAGTTACTCTGAAGTTGACAGTAATTATTAAGTTGAGAGTTACACTCAACTTGGCAGTAACTCTTAAATCGAGGGTATTAAACTATCCTTAAAATGTGAGTTATATTTGAGAATAATTTTCTGTTTTTTACTCTCAAAATTTTTCCGTCAGGTTTAAGTTTACATGTATAATTCTTATGCTATAGGAATGAACTAACAAAACTGGATTTAAAATTGCATTACATAAATGTGTAAATTATGACAATAATCTAATATATAGAATATTTTTACAGTGCAACAACCAAATCTTTCTCATCCTTTTCATCTACACGGCTATGCTTTCAAAGTTATAGGCATAGGTCGTTCACCAGACAAAAACGTTAAGAAAATCAACCTAAAACATGCTTTAGACCTGGATAGGCGAGGTCTTTTACATCGGGAATTTAATCTACCGCCATCAAAAGATACCATAGCTGTACCTAATAACGGGTACGTGGTTTTTAGATTTCGAGCTGATAACCCTGGTGAGTTATATAACATTCTTTTTAATTTTTCGTAATAGTAGTTTGAGTCATTGAGCATAACAAGTAACTTTACGGATAGTTACGTAGAATCAAAAAACTATAACGAGTTGATGCTCATGCCCTCGTTATTTCTCTCTCTCCTCAATATACATTTATATTATATATTTATTATCATATCTTATTTATTATTGTATAGCATTTACAGCTACAGCAGCAGGTAAGTGAGAGAGCGTCGTCTACAGAGAGCATAGAGAGCAGCGCATACATGTATGTGTGTGTAGCGCTTCCTAGCGGGCTGAAGGGTCAACTTAAGTACGTGTGTGAGAACGCGCGACAGAGCCCCGAACGGCAATTAGCAGCGGTCCGTCTTACCGATCAGACGTCTTAATTTGTAGCGCGATCCTTGGCTTTGAAGATTGACAGTTTTTCTTTTGTAAATATTGCATGGGTGCGTTTTATCGTGTCTTCCTCGTGTCGGATATTGTAGAAGATTCCTGTACGTGCATCTATTGCCCACTGCTGCGTAGCGTGCTGGTTATACCGCCGTCGCCTTTGTTATATACGGAGATCTACTGTTCCGAGGAAGCCACGAGGCATACTAGCGACCGAATCTTAGCAAGTGTGATTGTAAGTACTGGTTTGATATATTGCTTTTCTCTCTTTGCTATTACTGCTTTGCTCTGTCTCTCTCTCGCTTGCGCTGCAACTCTGTCAACTATCAGTCAATATATTCTGTTTTTACTCTTTATATCTTGTTCACGTTATTCGCGCCTGATTCTACCTTTTCCCTTTTGCGGTTACATTTTTCTATTCGCGTTCCATCGAAGCCAAAGCTACGTAGTATCATCCACGACGCTTTCCGCGGGCCATCGTCTTCAAGGACGATCTTCACGGCATAACTGTCTACCGGGTTAGGCTTCGTAAAGCCTACAAGAAGCCCGCTTCGAGCTGCTTCAACCATTCCTCTCGATTCCCATTTACTCTTTAATTATTTAATAACGAGTGAGCATGCACACCGTTATAAAACTATTTTCATTAGATATGCAAAAAATTCAAATTTACGCATGTGTAACGAGCATAATACTTTAGCATGAGTGTGCGAATGAGTGATGTTATTGCATCATTGTAAGCAGTGCGTAAAGAAGTACTTAATGCATAGTAAAATAAATCATGGGCGTACCTATGGGCTTATGCACAAGCCTTTGGTTTACTTGCAAAATAGAGCAAAATAACAGCATCAATTTTCTAGACTCGACAATCATCAGGAGAGACAATGATTCCCCTCAAACAAACTGGTACCTAAAAGACACTGCCTCAGGGAGATATATCAACTTATGCAAAGCGAAAGGCGATCTCTCGCCTTGCACAATATTGAAACCGGTCATACTTTCAATATCCATGACACACACATACACGCTTCGTTTCACAGAGATGCTATATATACAACTCCACAGCCACACAATCAATAGAACACAAGATACAAACATTCTGATGAACCTTTACAAAAAATCAATAGGTACCATTAAAAACATAACAACAACTGTAACGTGGCGGTTACTCCGCTGGAATGGATGTCCAGGAAGTAACTCCCGAGCACCAACGTTAAACAAAGATTAACTGATCTAACCGAATTTATGTAAAAGGGCGACAGGCCGAATAGTAATCTGATACCTCAATACGTCGAACTGCCCCGCGGCTGAGACTTTTACTCTTGAGAGGGGATTCCGTCGTCGGAAAACTCTCAGAGTTCTCGGGCGAACTCCGATTATCACGCAGATGTGAGGAGAAATCAATAAAAGGTGATCACAACTCGTCTTTAACAATACAACAAAACTAATATTTATTAACGGTTTCTCTGGCCTCTAGATACAATTCTGGCTGCACTGTATTATATACATATATTATTCGTTCCCGCACTTATACCTCGAAAGACTCACGCACCGCGACTCTAACTTCTTCTCGACCGTTCTCGACAACGCACCGACGCTCCACGAGTAATCGACCGATCACAATAATATCACAAATTCCCGATACTTAGATATCACCAACCTTCGTTACAAGTGAGATTAGATTCTTGGTTTTTTGCGTCCTCGTCCTTTCGATTCTTTCGCCCAAAATTCCACGTGGCAGGTGATTAACTTGCGTTGGTCTTGCTGCGGGAGATGTGCTCTACTTGCTGATCTGGAATTGAGTGGACGAGTCGCGCCCCGCGAGCCTTCTTGTCGCGAAGGGCCAAGACAGACGTCAATTAGTCAAATAATGCGCGCGACTTTCGAACCGCGAATATACCGATCGTGACTCATTCATCCTCTCACTCTCTCAAATACATTGTAATAATCGAAATCCGGCTGCAACAAAGATGCCGGTGTAGGTAGGCTTCTTTCGCCCCACCTTGTACGCCAAATTATTCAGCTAGGTTGCACGTAGACCTCCACCGATAACCAATCCCCCCCTTTCACGTATATCGCTCAGGTGCACGATACAGTTCTCCGCAATACCGAGCGTGCGCACGCAGTCACTGATTCGAGTTGCTGCTCGTAGCGAGGCTTCCCCCTCTTCGCGCCGCCGACTGTCCCGCTGCCGCCTTATGTTTTCGGCTTCTACCTGCGGCGTCAGTCAAGACGATGCTGCTTGGAGACACCACGCTGGTCAATCGACTGCGTACTCGCGTCGTCTGCTCTAGCTGGTGATGGGCGACCTTAATGTTGGCCGCGATCCGCCTCCCTACTTTCATTACCTCAACAAACAACAAAAAAGGAATTAACTTTCCGTTGTCGTTGCGACTCCAGTAACGAGAGCGAGACAACGAGTCAGTGACAGTCAGCCTCGTCACACAACACAAATAATATGAAAAAACACAACGAAGATGAAGACGAGAGTGGGCGTGTATTCCCTACCATCTCCCATATTTTGCAGATATCCATTCTATTCTGATTTTCTGCTTTTCTAGCATCTACTGAGCCACTTTAGCTGGCATTTGGATGACTGCTGTCTGCGTGTCACCGTATGCCTTCTCGAAGTTCTGCTGTCTTCCCTTTCGCTGTATTTTGGAGTTCCAAGAGCAGATCTCCGGTCGTCGTCTTGCGTACCTTGCTTGCGCTATCGTCGAACGTCGTCAGTACCGGGTCCGCCTTCGTCATTCCCAAGAAGTCGGCATAAGACTTCCCTTTCGCAGTCTTTCTAATAAGGGCATCCGGCCGGGTTGGTCACGCCGGTGCCATTTCTTTTTCTTGGTGCCTTTTTGGATTAAGGTAACGGTACAACTTTGGGCATTCTCTTTTTTCTTGGCCTTCTTTATTTTCACTGGGTTCCAAGATTGAGTTTTGCCTGGAGTAGGCAGTGCGTACTAACATTATTATGTTGCGGCCTTCTGTCGTCTTCGTTACGATCTCATTCACTAAGGTCTGCGGATTTCGTGGCAGTAGCATAAGCCCAAAACTCGACATGATTTTACTTGTTGTTTCTCTCACGCTGGCCAATCGCTCCAAGAGGGTCATTGATCTTACGCAGGTCATCTTTCATACTCTTGCGAATATTGCAAGCTGGGTCCACCACTGCCATCTTCTCTAGATTACCCTGAAGCTTATCAAGTAGGCCTTGCTCGGCGAACTCTGCTGCCTGGATTTTACTCCAGACATCCTGCACCGTTTTCATTGCCGACACCATGCGCGGCACTGATTGCGGTGTTATGCTGGCATGTGCGGTCTTCTTTTGCCTCGATATGGCTGGTGTAGGCTTCCAAGCCTGCGTTTGTCACGCTTTCCAGACTGATTGTAATATCTAGTTTAACTCCTTGTTCGGTCAATATCTCCGTGCTATTAATCATTTTCATTACGATATGTGTCCGACCCCCTGGTTCGCCCCATCTATGGGGGCAGCTGACATGGCTCCAACACATGCCTGTAAGGGCTGCCAGATTGAGTACATCATATCAGAATATATCACGTGTTATCGCGCTAGCCCACCTCCGCTCTCTGGAGCCTCCTACCCCCAACAAAAGTGTTCGGCTCTCTGGAGAGTTTCCGGCAGACATAACGTGAGTAGCATGCACTGGCAAGCCGATTAACCGCTGGCTACGTAACCGGCCTCCCGTCTTACCGTTAGGAGCCAAAGATGATTTAGGTCACTTTGGCGTGCAACCGTAGGTCATAAGATTTGATCATTAGATCGCCTTCCCACCCAGAATCTCCTTTTGGCAGCTCTCGGGTCGCACCACACGGCCAACGCGGTGGTCCGTGATTTGTTTGGGAACAGCATTCCTCCCATTATTTGGGGAAAATACTGCTTCCATAAGCCCCACCATCCGGCCGGCTGCATAGATGGAAAAGCTACCGGCCTTCGGCAAGGAACAGACAACGGTGTGCATAGGTGTGTATATGTGTATATACATATATTTGTGATTCTCCGTAAGATCAGCCAGCAAAATATTGTTGTTAACCAAAACTATTTTATATATGTTCTATATACTGTTTTCAGTACACATGAATTTTTTTTTATTTTTTAATTAATATTTACTTATGTTGTAAATAATTAAAAAAATATTTTTGTCCATTTCTGAGTTTTCTGCACAAATTAAATTATAGCTCTACATGAAAGCATTTTTTTTTCAATTATGTACGTCATGTTTTTAGTATGGCACTAGCCTTAATTTGTCTAAAAATATCCAACAAAGGGCTTAAATAAAAAAGAAAAGAGTTCTTGCAGCTCCTGACTCAGTATTTTGTTCCTCAACTTTTTTTCCATTAGCCAGCAATACGCTCATATGTCTTGCGCCGACCCAAGTGGCTAGCTGTGGACTCGCAGTTCGATTCTCGCATTACTCCTGCTGTTTTCTCTACAGGTATGACCATTTTCCACTCCTCTTGATCATCTAAAATATCTTCTAAAAGTAGATCTGGACGTAAATGATATAGTCTATCTGTAGAAATTCTCCAGTGTGGATGTTTTTCAGATTCTCTTTGACCTTAGTGAACATATCATTGTACCAGACATCTTCGGTATAATTGTCATCCTCGCTTAGTGTAACCAAATATGTTTCTTCTACTTTGTCCTCGTACATTCTGGATAAAACTTCTGACACGCAATTTAACGAGCCTTTTTAATAAATGATGTCAAAATCATAGGCTTGTAACTCGAGAGCCCATCTTGCCAAAGGACCCTTGGGGCTGCATATGTTAAACAGCCATCTTAGATTACTATGGTCTGTGATAACTTGGAAATGATAATTGTCAACGTAGGCTCAAGATTTGCGTATTGCTCATAAAACCGCAGAGCACTCTCGCTCAGTTACGGAATAATTCCTCTCCGCTTTCCGGAAGGTGTGATTTGTAAAAGTTAAGACACACTCCTCACCGTTAAAAACTTGAGTTAGCACCGCTCCAAGATCAGTGTCACTAGCATCTGTCTAGATGGTGAAAGTCTCATTAAATGACTTCCGGTGGAGTACAGGGGCAGAGGCTACAAGTGATTTAATTTGTTCGAAAGCGACTTGATGCGTTTCGTCCGAGTGATACTTAATATCTTTACTTGTCAGTTGCGCCAGAGGGTCAGCGAGTGTTGCAACGTTATCTAGGAACTTGTAATACTAGGAAACCATATATAAAAATCGTCGAAGTTGCTTTAAATTCTTGGGTACCGGATAATTTATAATTAGAGCAGTCTTCTCCGGATCAAGAAGAAAACCTTCCGTTCACCATCACACCAAGGTACTTGCACTTAACTTTACTACAACAAAATTTGCTTTTCTCCCTATTTATAGTGAGACCTGAATCACTGATTTTTTTTAGCACCATCTCTAACAAATGGAGGAGCGCTCCTCAAACGAGTTGGTAGTGATGATAATGTCATCCAAATATGAAAAGGTACGTGGTTTTAACTCCGGACTGATAATCTTATCGCTGAGCTGTTGAAAGTTAGTAGGTCCACCAACTATACCATACTGAAGGCGTGTAAACTCAAAAAGTCCAAGGCCAGGCACCATAAATGCTGCGAGATGCATTTCTTCATCTTTCATAGAAATTTGGAGGTATGCACTACTTTAGTCAATCCTCGAAATATATCGAGCATTCTGCAGTTGGTTGAATATCGCATCCATGAACGGAAGTGGATAAGCGCTGAACTTAAAAACGGCATTGAGTTTTCGGTAGTCTATGAAAATCTATAGGTTTTGTCAACCTCGATTACGCATTACCAGAGTCAAAGTGTAGCACCAAATGTACGTATGAACTCTGCTCCTAAAATACTGTCTGAGTCGAGCACGTGCATTATCAAATGGTTGTTTGCGAGTTTTGCTCCAAGACCTCTATAGGCCGTAATAGGTTTACCGCAGGCCGAGACAATTTGGTATCACTTTCAACTAAACATCAGCTGGTGGTGGCTCATCGAGTCGATTCAAAATTGTGAGCACGGAGAAAATATGTTCCCTTACAGATCTTGTTTTCCCTGTGTATGCACTTGCGCTACCGCTAATAATTGCTTTTGACTATCTGGTTCTACTACATAGCTTCGCCTTGCAGCTTTACAGAAATCTGTCTGAAAGATAATCTGTGTTACAGTAATTGTGAAAAACAAATCAAAGCTAGAATCGTTAGGACATGCATTATCGCATTTAAAAAGTCAGTATAAACTAGATGGGATGTAAAAAAATATAAAAGTATTCAAAATACTCTGCGAGTAAGCGTTATTATAGTGTTAACTGCCTGCACCCTCATAATCATATCTACTATACGCCGCTGTACTATATGTTGTACGAAAACAATAATACAAAGTTGAGCGATATAATAACGAAATTTTGCAACGATAAAAAAAACCGCTTCAAATTCTATGGCAGGATTATTGTCGAGAATTTAAATGAAAATCAAAGGCAAAAAGGTGTTACGTCACAATAGTGCATTATGTCTCCACCCGAGCTAAACCGTAGCAAAGATTGGAGACATGTCTAGTGTTATTGAAGCTGAGAAGATCTTGAAAGAAAACTTCCTCTTTCTGTAAAATTAAAAAAGAGGAAATTCAAAAACCAAAAATAAAAATTGTAGGACTAGACAACTTCGAGAATATGAACGACAAGGTAATAGAAGCGCTCGCTACGCTCGTGCGCTAACTTCACGGTGCAAAACAGGACTGCTTATGACATGGATAGGCGTGACAGCGGGCTTAGGTATGCTATAAAATTCTATACGATACTCGTGATCTAAGTTACACTTCTGCACGGCGTGAGGTTAGGGCCCGAGCGCAACGAGGCCCGAGCGCAGCGAGGGTCCTAACCACACGCCGTGCAAAAAAGTGCTACTTAGGTCACACGTATCGTAATGTACTAAAAACAGAATGTCAAGTGCTACATACGTTTGAAAACTCAAAAAGTGTGCTAACTACTATATTAATAGAAGTATCTTCTGAAATTTATAAGTATATTAAGGAAAATAAAAGCAAAATCTTTATTGGTTATCAGAATTGCAAAGTATACGATTATATCAATGTAAGACCCTGCTATAATTGTGGGAGATATGGACATAGCGACAGTAAATGCAAAAACGAAAAAATTTATCTAAAGTGCTCCGGTTCTCAGGTATTAAAAAATAAAATAAAGAAACACATAAACAGAACAGATTACCCACTGAGTCCAACTATACAGCGATACATCGATAAAGTGGGCATCTTGATGAACAAACCAGGGAAACCTGCAGCGACTCGACCCCGAACTACAATGATGACGGCAGCGAATTCGTCAAGCAGCCTAATCATTAAATAACTATGGAGAGTAACGTAGAAATAATAAACGAGCTACAAATGAGTTTGCAAAAAAAGAAACCACTGTTAATAATATCAATGTTATCAATGGTGTTTTTAAAAATAATACAGAAAATATCATGTATATAAATATCAGAAGCCTAAATGCCAATTTTAACAGACTGCAAATTTTAATTGATAGACTTGATGTTAAACCTTTCATGATAATATGTACAGAGACGCGTATACTAGATTACTGCAATTACTTCTCTATTACAGGATATAAAAGTTATTACAATTATAGCGCAATAAATCAGAGTGACGGTGTAATAGTTTATATATCTGATACCTTGGTTGAAAACACAGAAACAATACAAGTTGGTAAACTCAAAATTCTGCATTCAGTATTTCAAACTGACAAAAATACTTCGTTTCAGATATCTGCATTATACAGGTCACACGATTTACCCAAAACTGAATTTACATTAAACTTAAAAAAATTCTTGAAAGATAGGAAAAATGTTAAAAACCACTTCATAGTAGGAGACTTTAACATAGATCTGTTAGAATTGGACAATATTGGACAAGAATTTTTAAATAATTTTATGAAAAAAGGCATTATACCAGGTTTTCAAACAATCACTAAGCCTGCGAATTCGGCCGATACGGGATCATGCATTGACAATGTCTTCATTAAAACCTCTACACTAAATATCAAAACTTACAAATTACTATATAATATTACTGTCTTCTTTTCTCTCTCTCTTCTTGTCCTCTTTCTCCTCCGGTGACCTTTCTTTCCTTTTTCCCCTCTCCGTTTTGTCTAATTTGTAGCTCTCTGGGAGCACCAGCTGCCTTTGCGCTCCTCCCTTCCCTCCGCTTCCCTTTCTTCTTCCTTTCCCTGCCTTCAGCGTGCTTTCCGACCTGCCCGTTTGTATCTCTCTCTCCGGCTCCCGTTCCAGTCCGCTCGGGGTCTTCCATTCCTGTTCCTCTTCGTTCCTCTGTCCCTGATTCCCTATCGTCACCTCTGCTGTCTCCTCTTCTTTATAGTTCATGGCCAGCGGCTTTGCCGCTCTCTCCTCTATCTCCGTCCTTTCCTACCTTTCCTAACCTCCTCCTTGCACTTTCTCCTTCTCTCCCTTCTCTCCCTTCTCCCTTTCTCGCCCTTTCCTGTCCTATTATCCTATTTTACTCACCTTTCCCTTCTCTTTCACTCTGTATTCCTCTTTCTATTTTTACCTTTCCTATTAAAAAGAAAAACTGCGTATTATGCACACCCCCTTACTACGCGTCTGACCCTGCCAATGGCTTCGTCAGCTCTCGAAGAAGACAGGAGGGAGAGAGACACGTTAGAAAGGGGCGGATTGACGGAGAGCATCCCGCCAAAGAAGGTGGAGGGAAGGGAAGGTGAGGACGAGGGGGAGATGGAGAAATTCCAAGGAACGCTGGAAAGGATCCTGAAGACCTTGGAGGAGAAGGAGGAAAGGAGAAAGGACAGGGCAGAATAGGAAAGAAAATGGCTAGAAACGGAAGAAAGCATGAATAAGAAGCTAGAGGAGGTGAGAAGCCTAGTGCAGGAGGAGAAGAGGGAGAGGACAAGGGCGGAGGAGGAGATGAAGAGGGCAACCGAGGAGGACAGGAGAAAGAGGGAAGAGCGAGAAAGGAAAATGGAGGAGAAGATAAAGAAAATGGAGGAAGAAGCAAAACCTAGGCAGACAGAAAGAGGAGATCAGAGAGGGGTAAAGGGATCAGAGGAAAGGGAGAAAGAGAAGAAGCAACTGAAGGAGTTAGAGTGGAGAATTGAGGAAGGGTAGAGGGAAAGGAAAGGGAACAATGTGGTGGTATCAGGGCTAAAAGAAGGAAAATGGGACAAAGCCAAAGGTGGAAGAATGGGTAGATGAGAAGCTGGGGATTTCGGTAAAGGTGAAAAGGACGTGGGTCATCAGAGGAAAAGCCAAGAGCAAAATAGGAGTAGAATGTGAAAATAGAGAGGAGAAAGAGAAGATTATGGAGGAAAAGAGCAAGCTGAAAAGGACGGACTGCTTCATCGACCATGATTTGACATGGCGAGAGAGGAGAAACAGAGAAAGGTTGAACGGGCTCGCAAGAGAATGGAGAAACGAAGTGAAACCAGTGAAAGTAGGAAGAAACAAGTTAACGGTAGGAGACACGACGTACTTCTGGAACGAAAGAGAGGATAGGCTTTTTCGAGAAGGGGAGGCAAGATGGCGGTGAGAAGGAGAAAAGGGAAGAAAGGGGAAAAGGGAAAAGAAAGGTGAATCTGAAGGTATTGTGCTGGAATGTGGCAGGACTGAGAGGAATAGAAGAGGAAGGATGGAGATACATATTAGGATTTGACGTCATATGCCTACAGGAGACGTGGGCAGAGAGCGGTGAGGAGGAAAAGATAAGGAAGAGACTGAAGGGCTTCGAGACAGAGGTAAGAGAGGCGAAAAAGAGGGGGAGTAGAGGGAGATTAAAGGGAGGAATGATAATGGCAGTTAGGAAAGATAGGAAAGAGGACAAAGTTGAATGGTTGAGAGGAAGATCAGGAGAAGTCATAGGTGGCAAATGTAGTATAAAGGGGGAAAAGTGGTGGATAGGTTCCTCATATATGAGGGAGGAGAAGGACAAGAACTATGAGGAAATAGAAGGTAGAAAGAGCGGGAGGGGAAAAGATACTCTAGTGTGGAGACTTAAACGCGAGAACAGGGCAAGAGGGGGGTATTTTAGATGAAAGGGGAGTGGAGGAAAAGAGGGAGTCAAAGGATAGAGTAGTGAACAAAGAAGGGGAAGAGCTGCTAAAATACAGAAAGGGATGAGGAAGGGGAACTCACGTACGTGGGGGGAATGGGATGTTCGGTAATAGACTATGGGATAGTAAATGAGGAAGGCAGGAGAAAGGTAAACTCACTGGAGGTAGGAGATAGAATGGAGTCAGACCATGGAGCATTAGAATTGGAATTAGAGACAGGGAGAAGTTCTGAAGGGTTTGAAGAGGAAATGAAAAGAACGGTGTGGACAGAGGAGGCCATCAGGGATTATAGAGGCTGGCTAGCTAAAGGGGGGGAAGCAAAAACATGGAGGGAATTAAAGATAAAAATAAGAAACGCGATCCAAACAAAGAGGGGGAGAAGAAAAAGGAGAGACGACAGCAGATGGTGGGATGAGGATTGCAGGAAGAAGAGGGCAGAAATGAAAAGGGCAAAAAAGCGATAAAGAGGTGGGAAAAAGACAGGCTCACGCAGGCGAAAAGAGAGTTAAGGAGCATGTATAGGAAAAAGAAGGAGGAAGGGCTGAAGAAAGAGCTAAGGGAGGCAAAGGAGGACAGGTCAGGAAAAAAATTCTGGAGAATGGTGAAAAGGAGAAGGCAAAAGGGAGCAGGTAGATAAAGGGATAGAAGATAAGAGTTGGATAGAGTTTTTTAAAGGGCAACTGGGAGAGAGAGAAACGCAGGAGAGAGGGAGAGATATGGTGGAAGAGTCGGGGAGTGAAGAGGAAGCAGAGGAGGGAGAGATAGAAGTAGAGGAAGTAAGGGAAATAATCAAGAAGCTAAAGGAAAAGAAAGCACCAGGAGAATATGAAATCCAGAATGAGGCTTGGAAGCAGGGCGGAGGAAGGATTGCGGATGAATTAACGGAGATACTGGGAAAGATATGGAAAGGAGGAGGATTGCCAGAAGAGTGGAGGAGAGGGAAGGTCACGCCAATCTACAAAAAAGGAGATAAGGGGGAGTGTAAGAACTATAGAGGAATCACACTAATGGACACAGGATACAAAATATATGCGGAACTGATAAAGGGAAGATTGGAGAAGAAACTGGAAGAAGAGGAAAAGTTAAGTGACACGCAGATGGGATTTAGAAGAGGGAGAGGTACAACGGATGCTATATATGCGGTGAACAAGGGGGTGGAGCAAGAGCTAAGGAAGAAAGGAGGGAAAGTATACGCGTGCTTCGCGGACATGAAAGCAGCCTTTGACAAAGTAAACAGGGAAGAAGTGTCGAGTATGATGAGGAAGCTGGGTGTGACCAGAAGGATAAGGGAAAGGGTAAAGGAAATTTATGAGAAGACGAAGTGTGAAGTAAGGATAGGGGAAAGGAACGTAGGCAGTTTTGAGACGCAGAAGGGAGTGAGACAGGGATGCCCGCTAAGTCCACTGCTGTTCAACGTGGCAATGGTAGACTTGGAAGGAGAGATGGGAAAGGTGCAAGAAAGAGGAATAATACTAGGGAGAAGGAAAGTATGGTCAATCTCATATGCAGATGATGTAGTAATGCTCGCAACAAACGCGAGCGGGTTGAAACAAATATTAAGAAGATTCAAAGGATTCATCAAGAGAAAGGGATTGGAGCTGAACACAGAGAAAACGAAGATTATGATTTTCAGAAACGGAGGAAGAAGGAAGAGGGAAGAGAAATTTGAATGGGATGGAAAGGAGATAGAGGTGGTGAAAACATTTGAATACTTGGGATACACGATGAAAGAAAACGGGAAAGAGGAAGAACAGGTGAAGAAGGTGAAGGAAGGGCAAATGCGTCGATAAGTACTCTGTGGGGCCTAGGAGAGGCAACGTTCAAGGATAGCTGGAAGATGAGGATGAAGCTGTTCGACGCTCTAGTGCAGAGTGTAATAGAATATGGGGCGGAGATACGGGGTTGGAAAGGGCAGGAAGAATTAGAGAAGATACAGAGAAGGTACATCAAATGGGTGCTGCACCTAGATAGGACCACACCGGCACATGTGATTCACTGGGAGACGAAAAGGTTTACATTAGAGACAAGGACAAGGAAAAGGGCTGTTAGGTTTGAAAGGAAACTGAGGAGGGCAAAAGAAAACACGTTACTAGGAGAATGCTGGAGAATGAACAGACAGGGAGAAAGGGGATAATGGAAGGGAAGAGGGAAGGACGTGAGGAGAATGGAACTAGAGAAGTGCGGGATATCTGTGGCGGATTATACAAGAAGAATGGAGGAGGAAGAGGGAGTGGAGGAAGAAATAGAAAGGATAAACAAGGACACATAATGGCAGAAGTAGAGAGAGGAAATAAAGGAGTCAAGGTATGCGGGTGAGATAAGGGAGGTAATGATGGAGCAGGGAGAAATACCAGAGTACCTGATGGAAGTGGGAGAACACAGAAGAGGGGCGCTCAGCGTTACGGCAAGGTTCAGAGTAGGGTGTGAGACAAGAGGGAACAAATACTGGAAGAAGGAAGAAGAAAGGGTATGCAGGCTATGCGGGGGAGAGGAGGAGACGCTTAAACACGTGTTCGAAGAATGTGTGGAGACGAAGATGGAGGGAAAAAGTGGCAGGAAGCAGTCGGAGGGAGAAGAACGCAAGTGGGGAAGCTTTATAGCACTATATGGAAGAGGAAAAGTAAAGAAAGGTCGCAAGAATAAAGGAGAGGAAGGCAAGGAAGAAAGGAAAAGAAAGGACAAAGCAGAAAAGAGATTTGAAAAGCGCGCGCAAAGCATGCGGGGAATTCTGGGGAAAGTCCCTAGGAGGAGAGAGAGAAAGAAACTAGGAGGGTTGGTAAGGAAGGTAGGAGGAATCAGACGGAGGGAACAGGGAGAAGAAAGAGGAACGAGAGGAACAGAAAGGAAAGCACATGGTGTGGAGAGCAGAGAGGTTATAATAGGGAGAGAGAGAGCGTGCAAAGCCAATAAAGATAAAAAGAAGATAAAAAGCTAAAGGCTACAAAAAGTAGGAGGGAGAAATGTCGAAGCATGAGAGAAGAGTGGAGAGAGAGATGCGGGACATGAAAGAGGAGATGAAGGAGTGGAGGGTGAAGTTTCAATTAGAGAGAGGGAGAAGAGAAGTGGCGGAGAGGAAAATGACGGATATGGAAGGTGATGTGGAAATTTGGAAAGGAAAACTGAGAGAGGAAAGAAGAGAGAGGGAGAAGATTCAGAGAGCAGTCAAGGAAATGAAGGGACTCGTAGAAAGACTAGAAGGAAAAGCAAGGAGAGAGGAGAGAAAAGGTATAGAAAGGGAAAGGGCTAAAGTGAAAAGTGAGGTTAGGATAGTGAACGCCAACAAAAAAAAAGAGGACGGAGGGAGGAAGAAGCAAAGTAGGAGAGAGAGGAGTGATCATCCACAAAGGGACAAACTGGAATGAGAAGGAGGTACTGCAGGACTGGCTGGACGAGATCTTGGAGGGAATGAGCTGGGAGCTGGAGGAGACCGCGAACCAGGATACAAAAAAAATCATTTTGGCGGCAGAAGAGGAAATGGAGGAGATTTGGAAGAGGAGAGAGGAAATTAATGAAGGGGGAAAGGTGAGAATGGAGCAGTGGATGAGTTGGGAAGAGAGAAGGGCAAAGAAGGAAGCCATGGGGATAAGAGAGAGAAGAAGAGAGGAAGCAAAAAAGAATGGGGAGCTGCTGAGAAATGGGGATTTTAAGGTGAGAGTGGACGGCATCCTGTATGAGTGGAAGGAGGAGGAGGGAAGGATTAAAAGGGTAAGACAGGTAGAGAAGAGTAAAGAAGAGGTGAGAGAGGAAAGGAGGAAGAAGGAAGAGTAGTAAGACAAAAGAAAAAAAAAGGAAGAAGCGTATTATGCACATTCACATGTATATATATGTTTAGAAAGTATATTAAATACGAACGTATAAAACAATAAAGAATTATTATTATTATTATTATATAATATTACTGACCATTACCCATTATTTTTGACATTAAAACAATTTAAATTTGATACTTGGAAACAGCCACTAACAATAACGGATTACACAAAGGTTACAAGAATAGCTATAAAGGAAAATAGGAGTGAGGTCTTGTCCATGCGTGACCCTAATATGGCGACAGATTTATTAATATCAAAAATTAAGAATTGTGTTGATCAAGCTACCAAAGCATTGAAGATAAACAAAAGACTTCCGCACAATATTGCAAGAAAAGATTGAATAACTAATGCTATAATTATTTTATGTAATACTAATGAAACTTTATATAAAGTCTGAAAAATCCAACCAAATAATAATCTGCAAAAAATGAATACAAAAGATACGATAGAATATTAAGAAAGGTAATAAAAGAAGCTAAGTTTAAACATGACCAATTACATGTGGAAAAAAACAGCGATGACTCTAAAAAACTTTGGAATCTAATAAATAGGAAATTGGGTAAAAACAAAAAACAAAATACACCAATTAGTGAAATCTTTGATAAACATAAGCAACTGGTTAACGATTCAAAAAAGATTGCAGACAATATGAACGAATATTTTGGGAATATTGGTCTAGAACTGAGCGACAAAATACAAATTCAAAATAATACACAACTAAAATTGCCGAAACTTAACCCAAAATCTATTTTTCTATATCCAACTGATTGTCTGGAAATTGGAAATATCATTAATAATTTGAAACTAAAAGGCGGTGGTGTTGATAACATTCATGCCAAATCTATTTAGATTCTTTCAACCTATTTAACAAAACCACTTGAACATATTTTTAATATATGTATCGATTTGGCCAAATGCTCTAAAGAATGCTGAAATTACTCCAATTTACAAAAACAGTGAAAAAACGTATGCTCAAAACTATAGACCAATATCCCTAATATCTAACTTGGCCAAAATATTGGAAAAAATAATATATAATAGACTATAGGATTTCATCATGTCCTGCAACATCATAGCAAAAAATCTAAAAACAAAGCTTTATTAAAAACAAAGGAACTAAGGATGCTCTACAAAACATAACAAATAATCTGTATAATAGCTTAGACAAAAGCAAGCCTATTGCTATAACTTTCTTAGATCTAGCAGTATAATCTAGAAAGTATAACTGTGAACACAGGGGTACCACAGGGCACTATACTAGGACCACTTCTTTTTATTCTCTACATAAATGACATGTTAAAAGAAAATATTATCTCATATGCTGACTATACAGCAATTATAGTTGAGGATAATACTTGGAGTAGAGTAGAAAATAAAGTGAACGATGAAATAAAAAACGTATCAAACTGGTTTGCATTGAACAAACTATCTTTGAATCTTGAAAAAACAACTTATATGACTTTCGGAAATTATCAAAATAGTATTCTAACAAATTTTGTAATTCAAATTGGAAAAAAAGTATTAAAAAGAACGGATAGTTCTAAATACCTAGGTATTGTTTTCGACGATAATTTAAAATGGGATAAACATATAAGTTATCTCTATGGCAGAACCAAATATCTTGTTTTTGTAAGTTTAGTTTGTTTTTGTAAGCTGGCAAAAGTTATGAACACTAAGACATTAAAACTAATTTATTTTGCACTCTTCAACAGTATAATTGGATATGGTATTATGGCATGGGGAGGTGCATACCCTAGTACCTTAAATCTAATAAAGAATCTCCAGAAGAGACTCTTCAAAATTATAAATAAAAACCAATTTGTAACCAACACACACCTACTCAATCTCAACCAATTATATGCATAAGAATCGCTATGCTATCACTACGATAGTCTCAGAACCATGTTCATGAAATCTGACAGCATAACTAGAAACAGAAATATCCAAATACTTAAACATAGTAAAACTAGTAATAAGAATAGTTATATTTTAGCAATCAGAATCTTTAACAGACTACCAAATAATATGAAAATTATTAGAACCAAAAGCAGAAAGAAATTGATAAGAGAATGGATAGCATTAAATATAATATAAAAGGAAAATAAGCTATATATATTATCAAATTGTAAAGGCTGAGAAATTGCTACTTCTAATGATACTTTATTGAGAATGTAACTGCGTATTTTATATGCTATGAATGAATTAGTTTAAGGTAGTATGTAAGTTTTTAAACCAGCCCACCAACAGGTACCCCTATGTAACTAAATTATCTGATAATAAATAAATAAATTATGACGCATATTCCGTCAATATGCGCGCTGCATTCTGGCAGACTTTAACATACTTTATCATATAATAAGACCAATTTGTTGAGTAGGTAAAAAGAATGTAACACACGGTTAAGTTATGTTGTCTGTATATTTAACTCTTTTTAAACTACTTCGCGTGACAATCATTAGTTAATTCGGCGCCAGCTACAGTGGTAGCACAAATACAATTTTCTCTATGGACTCAAATTTGAACGAAGGTTTAACGCACGCGGTCTCGCACAATAATTAAGTTTTACTTACGATTCGAGCGACGCTCCGAGGTTGCAATTCAATCGCTCTAGCAAGATGCTCTCGTTTCTCCGAAACGCGACTGTGATGCATAGGTGAGCAATATATAACTTATGTAGCGAGATGCACGAGGTAGAGTTGCGAGTACAAACGATCTTCACTATTGGCGATGCCGCAACAGCGTGTGCCATTTCGAATGGTTTCTGTGCGTTGCCGGAACAGAGTGGTCGAGGCCACGGATATTCGGTAGCGGCGAGGCTCGATTCCTAATTTCCCTTATCAGCCGTCGAGGCGCTGAGAGAGCCTGTCACGTGACGAGGAATAGGGTCTAGGTATGTGTGTGTGTGAGAGAGAGAGAGAGGGAGAGAGAGAGAGAGAGAGAGAGAGAGAGAGAGAGAGAGAGAGAGAGATAGAGAGAGCGCGAGCAAGACCAAACATGCTGCTACAGCATAACCCGCAACGTACAGTGCCGCGAGTGTGTACAGTGCGGCTTCCTCCTGGTGTTGTGTATACGACCAGTCAGCTGATCCTGTGACTGGTGCTGATGAGTAGGCCATCCCGTCTCCTTCACGACGTTCCTGGGCACGAGTGTTCGAAGATGGTAGTGCGGCTTACGCTTCGACAAGTGTGAGCATGAGGTTATGATACCTATGTATCATGTACCTCTGCGTGTTGGCTGTACACCTCTGCCAGTGTTTATGTCAGTGTTTGTGACTTCGCTCGTTCCTGGCTGTTCCCGTGCCTGCTGCTCCTCTCCTCTGCAAGGGCATCCGGAGAAGCAGTATCGATCAAAGGTAGCTCCTTGCTGTATAAGGTATTTGCTAATTCCAATCTGTATTCAAATGACTTGAGACTAATCTTTTCGTCTTTGTAGGAGCTGTCTCAGGATTCGTAGTAAGTAGCAGACTGTATCGTTCCCTCTTTATCTATTTATTGTTTCACTCTCTTCTTACAAGATTTTAATAGCTTCTCTATTTACAGGGGATTAGTTGGGATGGTGATTGGCCTCCCAGCGACTCAACGTCTGCCCGAGCAACCGGACTCAAGAAGGGAGGATTGCAAGAGGGGTATGAGTATAGATTAGGATAGCATGTGAGGGGATAGGTAGCTTTAGGTAGATATACTTAGTTAGGTAGGATTTATCATGTGAGGGGTTAGGTGTTTGGGAGGTTCGCTCGTAGTGGCTACATAGAGCCTTTCTTAAATCTATGCACTTTGTTAGCTATCTAGGTTTTTTCTATCAGCATGAGCAGGACTGGTGGTTGCACCATCGCATCCTGCTCTGCTATGTTACACACACAAAGGGTGGCGTTACAAAATAAATAAATAAATATGTTCGAACGCGCTCGAAATCGACGCGTAGGTTTTGGGTGACAACTGGCGGAGGCTAAGTGTCTAAGCATGTGCTTAGCACTGTGGTGGAGTTTTTATGAGCTGTCATGGAGTATTTTCTAAGTGAGAATGTAAGGTATCATTGTATTAGGACAATAAATTTTAGCTCGTTCAATTTTCCCCAAGAAAAATGTTTTTTTAAGTGTGCGTCAACGCGTAATATAATGTAGTTTTTGTGTATACATTTTCTGGAATATTAACTAAAGGAATTTTCAAATACTTGTTAGCTTCGATAAAGTTAAGCAATGAAACGTAAATATGTGATGAAAGCCCGATTAATTTAGTAGGCTCAATAGTTCGAATTTTATGATGTTAAACAGGTATATTGATTATTATTAAATTAATTTTACAAAAACTTGCATCATATATATGCAATTGCCACTAATGACAAAGAGAGTTGCTTTCACTGCGGTCGTGCTTGAATGCGCGACTTAGTCGAGAACAATGCCAGCGCATGGGATGCCGTCCTTATCAACTTCAATGCGATACCGTAGGCGTGTATATCGTCTCTATCTGCAACAGCGGCAACTCGAGTGCAATGTATCTTTAAGTTGCGCTCTCTCTCTCTCTCTCTCTCTCTCTCTCTCTCTCTCTCTCTCTCTCTCTCTCTCTCTCTCTCTCTCTCTCTCTCTCTCTCCACCTCTCTCTCTCGAGTCGCAGATCAACATCTCCGCCTAGGCCCATTGAAGAGCTGCCTCAAGGTCCTAGACGACCTGCTCCAGCTCAAAACTCGCATGACTAGTGCTGAGTCTGATATCACAGAGCTGAGATACCAACTTCAATATCTGTCGTCCATCAAAAATGAATAAAATGCGTTTTATATATGTGCGTTACGTCCTGTGTAGTATGATGTTATCACGTGGATCCGATCGATGTATGCCAATAAATGAAGAGATGTACAATGCTGCGTGATTTATCGACGAGGGCTTCAATCGGTCTGAGCTTTGGATATACCACGTGTGTATACACGTCACGGGTTTCTAATTACTATAAGAAAACGAGTAGAAAAGTGCAATGAGGGTGGCGGCTTTAGCGCGACGACTAAGCGTCTACCTTGCAAGCCAGAGCCACTATTTCATTGCACTCTTCACTCATAACACCAGGACGCTTTTGAAATTGCAAAGCTTAAGATTTTAACTGTACATATCAATATCGAAAATATTTCGAATTATCTGCGTAATAGTACTAGTACTATACAACTTGTTGCTTTATGCAAGGATTTTGACCACAAAAAAGTCTACGGAAAAATTGTGGACGATTTGAAGAAGTTAGAAAAGGCATCATAAATTTGTAATAACTAGAAATCTGGCGCGCGCAAGCGCGCGGCATAATCTATTTCATTATTTTAATAGTAAGTTATGCCTAAATTTTCAATGCCTTTAATTGATTTAAATTGTATTAATTAATTGTTATAGACTTTAGTCACATAAAACAGCAGCTATAAAATCTGTTGTTACTTAGTACATGCACATACCCTTTATGAATTGTTCAATGATGTATGTATACATACATAAGTAGTATTAATAGTAAATTATAATTATGTAGTAAATTAATTATTTTTTCATTATTCATTTCTCTCATCAAGCGTAAATTTTGACAAATTTAAAATAACTTATGAATATAATTCTTTATATACATAATTTTTAACTTTTGCCCCTTGCCTTTGGTTTCCAATGTAAATTTTAAGAGAATCCCAAGATCGAACTCTAGACATTGCTACATATAACTGTCCATGATTGAAGACATCTGATTGCAAATCAATAACAATATTATCAAATGTTTGTCCTTGTGACTTATTAATAGTCATTGCAAAAGCTAATTTAATTGGAAATTGTCTCCTTTTAAACGAAAAAGGATATTCGTTCTCACAGTATAATGTAATCCGGTTTATAAAAACAATCCGGTTGGCGTTATCACCAGTTAAAATTTGACATTTAAGTAAATGGTTTGAAAAGTCTATGATTCTTAATCTTGTTCCATTACATAAACCTTCATTGATACTTATATTTCTAATAAGCATTACAATACAATGTTTTCTTAAGCGTAATTCATAAGGAGGTAGACTGGATGGATTTAAGGAATTTAAATATTCCGGTAAAAGTACTTCATTGAGATCACCGTTATTGCAATTATCAGTACTGTCAATACCAGTATATATGCGTTCACTTGATATATCTAATAAGTTTGTAACTTGTTTATTGATTTCATCAACATCTACATTTCGAGCTGACAGTATAGCACATTTACTCATGTCTTCAAACCGTTTTTCTTCGATTAATTTGCCGAATAAATGGTAAGCTATGTTATTATTTGCAGCAAGAATGCAGTTTTCGGGAAGATTGATGTTGTCATGTGTATCATTTAATGTTCCGTTGCCAACTTCTAATAAAAATTTTGCAAAGTTAACTTCATTAGGCATTACTCTCATATTTGTGGTAAGTGTAAACTTTTAAAAATATTTCCACAATTCGCTGTATTTAATGCAAAGATTTAAAGTTTCGCCTCGTGTTCCATTAATTTTTATTGGAAGAAGTTGTCGGAAATCTCCTCCTAGTATAATAATTTTTCCACCAAATGGCAAATTATTGTTCATGATATATTGCAATGTTCGGTTTGCAATTTCTAAAGCATATCTTGGAGCCATTGGAGCTTCATCCCAGATAAAAACATCAGCTTCTTTTAGAATTTGACCTTCTTTGGTTTGTGCTTTGATACTTGATGATGAATCGTGATACATTGGAACTGGTAACCCAAAAGTTTTGTGTACTGTCTTTCCATGAGGGAGTAATGTGGCAGCAATTCCAGTAAATGCCATAGAATATACTTTGATATTTTTGGACGTTAATATATTGTATAAAGTTGTATAAATAAAAGTTTTTCCAGATCCTCCTGGGCCATCTATGTATATGCAATTATTTGTTTCGTGGTTATTAATATCAACTGCATGAAGAACTGTATCTACAATTTCCTTCTGCTCATTGTTTAATTGACTGTACTGTTGTTGACCAAGTTCTGCCATTTGAGATAAATCTGCGTTATTAGTATTATCGTCTAATGTAGTTTGTTCTACTCTTTGTTTCATGGTAGGGAAATCATTTAAAGCTCTACCTTCCATATTTAATAAGGTATTAATATGAGCATAAGCTTTTTGATAACTTATAGTTATTTCATTTGTTCGTGAAAAATCTTCAGACATTGCATCTTTAAATTTTTCCCATAATTCTTCTGGGTGAACAGGTTGACAGTGGATTAAAATACGAACAAACAATCTTCGAAGTTGTACAGGCATCATCCATATTGTTGCTTCTTCCATTGCTCTCATCCACTCTTCGTCGTCTTCTATAAGGCCTAAAGCTAAACATGCTGCTGTAAATGTAGGTTGTATGACACCATCAACAGTTTTTAAATCATCAAAACTTGTAGAACCTTTTACATGCAATAGCAATAATCGTAAATGAAATAATTCTAATTGAGTTGGACTAATTGAATACATACGTCCAATACAGTTGAACTGTTTTTTACGAATTTGCCAACTGGAAACTGTCGAACCATTAATCTTTTGTTTCTTATGCACAAAGTAGCTTGGAATTTCCGCATAGAAATATTGTCTTGCGTCTGGGTTTTCCAAGTTCAGTTTGAAATAATCTAGTAACGTGCTACTCGAAGAATCAAGATTTTCTCCAATGTTATTTGCATTGCCAACAATAATAATACTTTGTTGATATGGTAAATGTACTGCCAATCTTATGATAGCATGACTTTTATCTTGTAATATTTTACTGAGTATGCGGTAAATTGCTTCAACAGGTCCAACATATCGAGCTTCTAGAAAATCTCGTATCTCATCGTGGTTAATTAGCGTTTCTTCATTAGATTCACTAATTACAACATTAGCAGCATCATTACCTTTATAAATATATTTATATAAATATTTAACAGATCGGATACTTGTAACAACTTCTACGTTAATATGACAGTTAAACATCTCTAATAAAACTGGACAATATGGTACAACCCATGTATTATCAACTACATTGCCATTATTTAGCTCATATGTAATTCCAGTATTTCTTCTGCAATAATTAGGATAACCGTTTTCATCCAAGTTTGTATCGTCTACAAAACGTTTAGGAAACTTTTTAGAACATTTTCCGTCCACCTTACACCAATTACCACAAGGACCACGTATCATGTTTTTCAAAACTATTTCTTGCAATGTTGGTTTTTGAGCATCAGGGATTTCCGCAGAAATAAATTTATCAATATGCATATGTGGTAAACCTCTTTTTTGAAATTCAATAACATATACATATGCTGCAACTTGTCCAAAAAATTTTCTTTTTATAATGAAGTCAAGCAAACGTTCTTTTTTCAAGTGAAATACTCTAGCTACTATATCGGGTCTATCAGAAGGTTTTTGATGAGGTAAAAGATTTTCTGTTATCTCTGTCCACTTAGGGTTACACGTCATTGTAAGAAAAATATCAGGTTTACCCTTGCGATTAATTATGGCCATTGCATCTTGATAACATTGTTGCATGTGACGGGGTGAACCGATGAATGTTGATGGAAGAATAATTGTTTTTCCAACTTGTCCATTCATATCATTAGCAGATCGTTGCATATAATCATGCAGTCCTTGATATGTATCTGCCTTAATTTCTTTTTGGTGATTTTTGCAGTACATAATTCTATCTTTTTCTATTTTAACATAAGAATCTACTGCATATTGTTGGAACAATCTACGTCCCATGATAAAAGGATTAAATTCGTCGGGTCTAATAGCTATTTTGAATCTCGTGTAAGCTAAACGTGTTACACGTCTATTATTACCATCATTATTAGTATTAATACGTTGCAAATTTTGATGCCATCCTTGAGTTCCGTAAGGATATAATAGTGGATAAATCCATGGTTCAACATTAGGATCCATTGTACTGACATACTGTAAAGTTTTAGTATTTTTGTTTCGAATAGTTACATAAGACTCTGGAATTTCGCCATCAGCTGTTGTAGAAAAAATAGCAGCTACTTCATTAGTATGTTGAAAGTTGTATCTTCGTCTATCAGTACCTGGTTTTAATGTAAATAATAATTGTAGTTCTGGAACTGCTTCATTGGGATTTAACAGAGATTGTTGATTATTTATTTCTTGTTTCATCATTTCGTAAGATTTCGCAAATATATTGTTTTCTCTAATTACTTTATCTAATATTTCTAATGTTTCATATTGAAGATTAGAATTTTTTTGCATTCTGAAATCTACAGCTTCTAGTGGATCAATAATGAAAAGTTGTCCATAAGAAGGATTATCATTTTCTTGTGGATATAGGGCTGTATTAATCTGATAATATATTTGTCCTTGAATTTTGAAACAATATGGTCCTCTGCGTGTTGAATTGAAATGTACTAAATTCGAATTGACGGAAGCGAATGCCAATGAATTATTGTAGACGCGAATATGTTGAAAAAAATCATTCGATTTAGTATGGGAGCCATTAAACAAATCAAGCAGATCTTTAGGAAATATAGGTGTAGGTTCCAATACAACTGCTCCGTGACTACAACAATCGTGAAAAGATAATCCTTTGTTCGAAACTTTTTCCGAAACAAAATGTTTAGCTTTACAATTTGTACATAGAATATTCATTGGGCCTAAATAATCCTGAATGATACGTTGACAGCAATTATCCAATCTGTTATGATCAACATCAGGTGCTACATCATTTCTACCTTCATCAGTAATAGCGTCACGCGCAGCCTGTCGTCTGCGTCTTTGGTATTCAGCTCTTTTTTCTCGTTGGTTGTTTTGATGTATTGTTTCTTCTTCCTCTGTACGAACGATTCGAGGGCGAGGCATATAGTTTTTTTTTCAATGAATAAGTAGGATTTAAGTATTTTTATTGAAATGGCAATAGCATTTATTATTATACGATAAATATATGTAACGCAGTATGAAATGTCTATATGCAATGATTTGACTAATGAATAATAATAATAATAATAAATAATTAAAATTGTGTATTTTGTAGCATAAACTATTTACATCAATTCTGTGTATCTATAATAATAACAAATATCAGATTTTATAGGCAAATTGTCTGTTTGTAAATATATTTGTGGGTTTAGTTTATTTATAGTCTTATTTTTAGTAGGTTCAGTAATAGTAATTGTATTTAGGTAGGTAGATCAATTATTTAGTTTTAGGTTTATTCGAGGTTGTGGGTTGTAGTTTATTCGAGGTTGTAGGTTGTAGCTTTTTATAGGTTCGTTAATGGTAGTTGTAGTTATGTAGGTAATGTAAGGTTACTTAATGAATCATTAGGTGTATATATATGATGACATGAAATAAATAAAACAATAGGTTTATTTATAAATTGCTGTTTTATTCACAATACAAAAATATTCATTGATATACGTACTTGAATTATATGTAGTTAAACACGCACTTAGTATCAATTTCTTTGTTGATCCACCTTTCTTCTGTAATAAGCCTACCAAAAAGTTGATTTTTACCAATCTTTCTTAGTTTATTCTTATACAATCTGAAACAAAGTAAAATAATTTGATCAATATTTGAAAAGTATTGAGTTTGACGAATAAGTTACTTAATAGGATGTCGTAGCTAAAAACGCTGTTTTTCTATTACATATAAATTTTCAAATAAACCTTGTAACGTAAACCAAGCCTCTAGCGCTGTGGTGTTAGGTTTAACAAATCATTCTACAAAGCGAAATTTCGATTGGACTTTTAGTTTTTCTAAAATCTTGAAAATACGAACAGATGTTTACGTGTACTTGCGATTAAAGCTCTAACCTTAAAATCCAATTTTATATAAAAAACTTTTTTAATAAAGCTTGTAAAAAGACCAAGCGTATAGTACCATAGGATAGAAATTAATAAATGATTCTACCAAGAGAAATTTCAACAAAACTTCTGTAGATTTTATTATGTTAGAAAAGAAGTATAGTTATTGACAAAGTATAGTTATATAAGACAAAATATGCGTCTCATGTAAGAGAAATCAAAATTTATCGTTTAAAAGTATTTGAATTAAAAAATTGACTACAAAAAAGTAATATTTACGTGCTACTAGACAAAATCATAAATAGTAGGTTAAGTTACTTCAAGACATGTAATTTATTGATGCAAACGTAGTAAAACTATTATATTAATTCATACTTACAAACGTTGGATTTTGTGATAAATGCTTGATGTAGGGAGACAATCATGCTGCACAATATTATATTAACTTGTAGCATTCATAAAGTTAAACAGGACTTTGGACGTAGTTTCCTGTTCGCAATTTTGTTATATATATATATATATATATATCTACAACTGCAAAGAAAACAAAAGGTTAAAAAACAAACTAACCTAAAATTTATATAAAAAATTGAAAAGTAGTAGATTCTATACCTAAATTTTGTGATGAAAAGAAAGTTAAGTGTGGGGCTTCTGTCAATCGCAGATAACCTTAGTTGCTGTTGAAACACGTTGACGTTGTTCATACGTAAACCACGTTCGACTATAATCACTAAACACACCAAAATGATTGTTTTTATTCGGCTCCTTGTAACGATCACTGAAACTGGTATCCAATTTAACGTAAATGTTAATAGGTATAATTATTGCGATTGATATTGAACGAAGCACGTTTTTCTCTAAACGAACTCGGAATCCCGTAGACGCAACGCTGCCGCCGTGCCCGCCATGACAGTAATTTATTGATTTTTTTCGACCGCCCGAGAGTCGCGTGATCATATGGTATATATATATATATATATGGCGTTCCGAAAGGCGCAAGAATACAACTCGCTTTTATATATTTTACTATGAAGTATAATATTAGAACCACGAAACATATTATACATCACCTGCATGTAATTATTTAATTTTATGGTGAGAAGTATAATTAAAAATTATCAATACTAAATATAATTAAATTTTTATCACAAAATCTATAGCTAACTTTTTTTTAATTCTATATTAAATAAATGGAAATTGGAGGTTTTAAGAAATAATATGCATTCAATTAATTTGTTACAAAATTAGAAATTAAATTTTTTGATAATTTATTTATTTCTAGTCAAACAATTTAGTGTCAAATTTCGATTTTATTTATTCGTCACATTTAGTCTCGAAATGTAATCATTAATAACTCTACTCTAGTAAAAAAAGTGCAATAGTATACTTAATTGATAAATTTATAACCACATATTTAATAAATTTAGTATATTTTTTGACAAATATATTTTTCTTTTAGTGTGAAAAATAAATGAAAGACAACATGTTTGTTTTATTTATTGTGGTATTATCTTTTACAAAAAATAAACATAATTTCAATAAATAATTGAGTTTTTATAGCATTATTTAGATAACTTTATACTTTGTTTTCAAATTTATGTATTCACATATTTTAAGTATTGATACCATCATAGCTCGCTTCACTAAATACTTAATTATATCACATTTGCTATGACAACCTAGACAAGTTGGTAATCAATAGATTAAAATATGTTTACATATAAGAAATTATCGAGTAGATTATAAATTATTATTCTTAAACGATCTTATTGACCTATATTGTTATTCTTTGAAATATAAATAAACTGAGTTTATAATTTGTTGAACGTAATTATCATTATAATCTTATAAATCACATCGTTTCATTAAAAATACAAAGACAATACTGGTAACAGTCAAATCAATCCTGATACGTAGTCTAATTTTTCTTTTTAAGTAAAAAAGTCAATTTTGACATAAACTAAACGATCGTTCGGATACTCTTACTTAGTTTACTAACATGCTTGTTATAAAAATAATTAATTTATAGTCTTTTATAAATTATTGAGATCGCAGGTACTGTCTTAGTATTACATGACTTAGTCATTCTTTAGTTTCCTATTAAAACAATTTAACATGCTTATAAAAATAATTTATAGTATTTTATAAATTATTGTGTATCGCTAACTTCCTGTCGAATACACATAGACCCAGTCTTTAGTTACTATAAGCATTATCCAAGTTACTATAATCTACTACTCTTCGAGTAGGATATTATGAGACCCATTCTGAGTAGCAAATGAATATAAATCGTTCATTCACTGTCATTTTTATAAAAAATATACTACTAAATTTTTTGTAGTAATTTTACTACTCTTAGAAGGGGTCTTATAATTTCCAACTCGAATCAATAGATTTACATAACATCACAATTGAAATTGTACACAAACAAAAAACATTGAAAGAGAACAAACTAAATAAACGTAAATTTTAGTTTTACGCAAACATTAAAACTTTGGAATAAAATGTAAAACGCAATTCAAAATGAAAATATCATTAGACTGGAGGGTTTCGCCTTTTAATTGCTCTTGTTCCTCGGATTAACTCCCCATCAGACATAGGCGGCACATTTACCCTTCTACGAATAAAACTCATATCCTTGCATTTAACGATGAGTGGAGCATCTAAAAGAATTATTTATTTAATGAAAATCATGAATTAACTCTATCATAGAAACAATGATAAAAAATGAATATATCCAAAAATATATGTACTGCTGTTGATATCCACGTTTCCGATTACCTCGACAGCTGCTCCTTTCTCAAGGTCAGTTGGTACATAATTACCGATATGTACAGTCAATTTATATCTACCGTCAGTGATCGAACCGCACCCATAGGTAGCATTGTCGTATCGACTGGGAACTGAAGCGAAGTTAGTCTTGATAAATCCATGAACAACTGTAAAATGAATACAAAAAATATTAAAATTGGAACTATTACTTTACAGTTATAAAATTTTTTTTAACAGTAATATAAATCAATTAGTAGTTAGATTATTTTCTAGAATTTTTTTTGTACATAAATTATTACATTATTTAAAAAAATTAAACTCACTGATTTGCCCTTGGACTTGTGTTTCATTAATGGTTTCGAAGGTCACTTCTTGAGGAGCGGCTACTGCTGGGATAGTCCCAACATCTTCATGCATTCCGTAGAATCTCAATAGTGTCGTTGATTGAATGATGAGTTCATACGCAACGTAGCCTTCAGCTTGCATCAGATAACTAATACTGTTGGCTTTGCAATGAGCCCCATCAATGTGAACCTTCTGTAAATTATAACAAAAAGATATCAAAATAGAATAAATAAATCTTAAATTTTTATTTAAAAAATTGGAAAAAAAATACGTACCCTGTTAATAATGATACTCTTTTCATATTGATTAATCAACTGTCCCCAGATGAGACATTGCACTTTCTTCGTGCCTCCATTGCTCAGCCCAAATTTGAAAAGCTTGTATCCTCTTCCCACTTCCTGTGCAGCTTTGACCGAACAGATGAAACCTGACAGTTCACTGAAAAATTGAAAAAACAATTAGAAATGTATTTTTGAAACCCTTATTTTGAAACCCTTTTAAGAATAACAAACCCAATATATTATATACAAAAAAAACAACAAAATTTGTTGGAAAATAAAATGTTAGCTTACACAGTTTTATCCTTGTCCGTCAATTCATCAAAATCCTCATCCAGTGAATAAGGCACTTCATCAATTATTTCATCAGCCATTGTCAGTCGATACACGTGGTCGATTGGTTAGGTTAACCTTTCAAAAAAAACGAAAAATCAATTATTCACAAAAAATATAGTGACAGACCAAATCGTGTAATTTATTTAAACATATTTAGAGTGTTTGAATGGCTTACTTGGTGCTGATTGCAGCGGAAAAGCTGGATCAAATAATCGATGTCGATGGCACACGAAACGTATGCGAGAGAGCAGGTCCTTGCGCAGCGTAACTTACACGTTCGACGTTGCTCTTACTGACACTATGTCGCACGTATACGCGGCACAACACAAACACGTGTACTTTAAGGGAATATAATTGATCACTTTACCAGCTTTCTTTTCTTTTTTTCCTAATATAACTCCGGACCACGTGCAATAATTCACGACGATTCACGACACAGCAGCGTCTTTGATGGCGGATGCGACGGTTATGGCTTTGCGCCTTGCGGCATGCGTCATGCGGTAGCGCGCACAGAACAGGGTTCGACATAGACGCCATGCAGTAGCGCGGTGCTGGATGGCGGAACTAAGACGAATCAAGTGTATCATGGTCATCATGGAACACTGGAATTTGTCCAGAAGTCCCCATACAAACGTTTTTGACAATTATTTACTTATTAAATAGTCTTTATAATTAATATTAAAATTAATTTAACTCTTAAATACTCTTTAATTATTTTATTTATATTTATTATAAAATCAAATTTAGAATTTAGATTCAGCGTTTTGAATCCAGCTTAGATTCTGATTCGCGTTCCTCAATTCTTAAACCAGGCGATCAAACACGACATTAACTGGCTTTACAACATTCACTCATGACTTTTTTAAGAGAGGATTTTTTAAAAGGATCACTTGTATTTATTACTGAAGGCAATCTTGGAAGCCATAGCTTAGATGAATTTATTGACAGCTTCAGTCTTGCCAAACATTCTTGTCGATTTGTAACCTCTCGAGAAGTACTTAAACACATGGAGCATCAAATATGGAGAATGGAGAACTATTGTGCGAAAAGAAATTAGCGGACGTACTCAAATGACCTATCTTTTCCCAAAATTTCAAGTGCAATAAGGCCTTTCTACGCCCGTAATCAAGACCCAAAAATACTCACGTTTATCAGTTTTCGATTTATTACTAAAAAATAAGTAGTCAAATCACTTGAAATTTTAATGGAATATAGTTCGACATGTAACCCATCAACATATTTTTTTTGCGTGGTTCTGATATTTAGTTTCAGAGATATGAATTTAAAAAAAAATCACCTTTTTCATTTCATCTGCCGAACGGAGCGGCCAATCCCGAGGACCAAACGGGAAAAAATAGATCATTTTATTATCTTTTAAATGCATTTTAACTGCATTGTTTGTAACAATAAAATGATTGAAATAAAGAAAAATAATGTTTTTGAAAATCAAAAAATAGCCATAAAACAATAACTGAAAAAATAAAAAAATAAATGTTTTTCTTGAATTTAGAATCTAAAAATAGATATGCATGTCAAATTTGATTGATATTGATTGAGTAGTTTTAGAAATATCACGGCATACATACACACACACACACACACCCACACATCCATACGGACATTTCCTAAAAACACGTAATTCGAACTTCTAACATCTAAAAACATGTTTCTATGAAGTTTTAGGGAAACTGAAAATTTTACTATTACAAAGTTTCCTCTAGGAGGAAACAAAAAGCAAACTTGCCACTAGAAATACAAGAATGTTGTAGAGTTTGCGACGGGTCGTCGGTAATACCCGTGAGAAGATCATCAGCGAGTTATAGCATTGAACAGCCTCAACCCTAGAGTCCATAATCTCTCCTGTCATGAGCATTGGTGGCTCCTCGGCTTTGACGTGGCAGGTATCATTTGCCGCGATGACAACACTCCCTCAGAGGCGAGCCGGGCAGATACGCACACACATCCAAACATCCTGCGCGAGTATGGTCCCCTGGTGAAAGCAGGAATCGAGTTATTGACACGACGCACACGAGACATGTTGTGGCATCGTGCACTCGATTCGCATAGCCAGATGCACGCTTAGCGAAGACCGAAAGATACGGGAGCAGGGATGCCAGATGTGGCACCCACCGTGCGGCAAATTTAAATATTGGTTCCAAAAAATTGTTCGGACAATTGTTTTTCACTATTGAGTAATTCATTATAAATCGGAAGATGAGAAGTTACTGTAAAAGAATAATTTTTTTTTGTCAAATTAACTTTCTAATAATGAATCACAATGTGGCCTCTTTTACTCTATCTTCACGGATTAGCAAATGGGAAAGTACGCATAAATAAAGAAAAATAATGTTAACAAAGGAAATCGATCTTAAAGTTTTTGGGGTCTCTAAACACGATTCTAACAACAGATTTGCAAAATGATTTAAACAATACTATTTATGAAAAACAATTGCAAAATTGAAGATTTAACAAACACTAGTGTTATTCTGGGGGTTTTGAAGTTCGCTGATCTCGAATCTGTTATCAGATTCGTAAAATAACATGTTTAAACTGATTTATTTCAATGAATTATTGTAAAATTAACATTTTTGAATTTCATATGGTATAATCTGACATCAGAATCTTAAAATAAACTGTTTGAACAAATTTGTTAAAAAAATTATTGTGAAATTAGCGCTTTTAAAAATTCCATCCCGGAACTGTATCATTGAGATTAATTATTAGAAAGTTAATTTGACAAAAGAAAATTATTCTTCTGTAATAACTTTTCATCTTTCGATTTATAATTAATTACTCAATAGTGAAAATCATTTTCTGAACAATTTTTTGGAACCAATATTTAAATTTTCCGCACGGTGGGTGCGCATCTGGCATCACTGTACGGGAGAGGGAACTCGACAATGCAACGGGAAAACTTGTCGGGACTAGCGTGCGCGCTTAATCGAGCTGACGCGGGTGGGGGATGCGCGTACGAAATCCGTGCGAGAGAGCTGTGCCACGAGTTGACCCACGCGCGCGACCATACTAATGGACACAGCTCGTATTAAGCTACGCCGACACTATTTGACGATATAAATTCAATCACGATGAACGGAAACCCAATTCATAATTGGTGCGCGTTAACGAAGGACGACGCGACCGAGGACTGTGGAGCCGTGCGCAACAAAATAGAGGGCGCGCGGACCATTTCCGAATAAAAAGAGGATCTGGCGTTGCGAGGAGACTTCCTCCTCGGTCACTCTGATCTTGATCACCCGAGCAACAGCATCGTCATCCACTTTCTCTCGTCGAGCCACTAAATTTTGAAGAGTCGCGCCGTGGAATTAATTCGGAGAAGGCCACAGTATCAAGGAATACTTTTGAGTAGTTGAGTGCGATTTCACGCATTCAATAGTAAGTCGCGATAGAGCGTCACTGGGTCTTTTTGTGGTATAGGTGCGTGTGTCCTCCTAATCCTCATTCGTAGTTGTCGAGATAGCGTCAGCCACGCGATTAACCCTTCGTCGTGCGTAACGGCGTTGTGAGGAGGATAGAATTCGGATTTTCCAGGAGGACTACAGACTCCACCACCATTTTGGGGCATTCAACGGTCGAAGAACGGCGACGCCCACGCCATTTTGAAACCGGCCAATAAACTCGAAGGAGCTACTCGCGCGTTTCGAAATGAATTGTTGATCTATTATTTCATTTAAAACCATTCGTATTCCTTTAAATAAATCTTTACTTAGAGATTAATTTTTGCCGTCACTTAGACTTGCATGCTCCGTCTAAATACTGATTCGACTACTACCTACTGTGTTCCAGATTCAACTCGAGATAACCGAATGAGATTTTCAGAATATAACTGAATTATTCTTACTATATAAATATACTGTATTATTATTTATTTAACCTCGACTAGACAAACATTTTTCATTTCTATCTCCTGCCCCCTCTTGAGATCACAAGAGTCATTACCGGCTCGTAACTAGGCATTACTAAAAATTATAGTGACTGTTACTCGAGACTAGGTCTCTATAAAAGTGCAACGTTACAAGTTACAATAAAAGGTATACCTTACAAAAAGGCAGATATACTAGTAATAAGCCGAAATATAGTTTTTGGAAAAATATGCATATTTATTTGCTGCAATAAAACAGATATTTATGTTTTATTCAAAATTGTAGATAGTGAATTTTTCCCGTACATAAACGTGAATTTTTCCCGAACATATAAAATTGACCAGTTTAGATTTTCTATTAATTTTCTGGGTTTGAAAGAATTTAACTATTTTTGGGACATGTTATGATATTCATTTAATGTTCTATGATGAATTGATTCCTTGATTTGTTTGATTGCCAGGTTCGTGGAGAAAGAGACATAGTTTTGTGGGACTGCCCAGATTGCGTTCTGATTAGTTGTTGGAAAATGGCAGCGCGAAGGTAGCCTAGAGCCCACTGCCCTCCGACTTTTTGGGTTTACGGAATTTAGTTTTTTTAATCTTTTAGACAAAATAAAAAATTTTTTTTGCTGATTGTTTGCATTACATGAAATACATTATTTTGTAGCAACTCTTTTTGTGTATGGTTTTTTATTGTGATGATTTTATAGAAAAATTATATTATTGTATTTGTTTGTATAACTCGTTAAAGCATACATTTTTTGTTCAATATTTTATTCTCGTACACTCATAAAACTTGACATACAGTGGATTTTGGAGTCGCTAATAAGAAATCCGATATCCGATTTTTAAATTTCAATATCAAAGATAGCCTATTGAAGATGGTGGCCACTGATTTCTGACATTCACTTGTATTCCCATCAGAAAGTAAGAGAGAAGTAGACCCAACTCCTACGGGCTCGGAAAGTAAAAGGGTCCCACGTTTTCCGGCCGAAATCGCCAATCCCGCCCGACACAACTGCCGAGACCTAGCGAGTAACAGCGACTCTGTCGGTGGGAAAAGCTGTACTAAACAGCTTTCAAAGGTTATCAGTTAAAGTCCACCTTGAGGAACATTTTTATACTTTGACCTCTTTTTTGTGAACTAAGTTCATAATGATTAACAAAATAAAATATTTATAAGATAATTATGGAAATATAGAAATACTAGAAAACCGAAGCTGCACGAGCTCTGCATATGAGTATTACCGTATGATCATACAAATACAAATAAATATTAATGTGAATTATCCATTATACTTTATACCATATTACCTAATACAATATCCAAATCCAAAGTTATAATAACAACAAATACCTCTGTTAAAACAGAAACCTTGTAATGTGACGCCCTCTTATGAATGATATTTTTAATATTTGTATTGAGAAGAAATATGGCCTAACCTTTAAAAGTCGCAGAGGTAGTGCCAATTTACAAATCAGATACCTCTCTTTTTCGATGAATGTAAACTTTTATCTGAGAAGCAATTTGGATTTAGAAAAAATAGAAGTACCAAAGATGCCTTAGCATACATTGCAAATTTCATGTATGATAATCTTAATGAAGGCTTACCTACTATTGCGACATTTATTGATTTGGCAGAAGCTTTAGATACAGTGAACCATTGTATACTACTAGATAAACTAGAGAGGTATGATTTTCGAGGAGTACTTTGAAAATATAATATGCATCGCGCACAACGCACGAGGGTACGATGCTCAATTCATTTTACGACGGCTTGTCGAACGTAAAATAAATTGCGCACCAAGCATCATACTGAATGGTCAGAAAATACTGTGCATACGGTATGGACGCACAAAGTTCATCGATTATCTCAGCTATTTTCAAATGAAGTTGGCCGCGTTGCCAGCTACATTTGATTTAGGTAAGACTACGAAAAAAGGTTATTTACCGCACCTTTTTAACACCTCGGGTAACGCTGAATACCGTGGGCCCATACCGGATGCGCACTATTATTCGCCCGACACTATGTCGTCGAGCGAGCGCGAACAGTTCTTGCTGTGGCATAGCGAGATGCGTGCAGCGAACGCAGTATTCGATTTCAGCAAGCAAATCTTCGACTACTACCGTATGGGTGTGACAATTCTGCGTCGCGCGTGTGTGGCATTCAGAAAATTTTTCTCGAGGTCGGAGACACGGACACGTTTGTAGTGGCTACTACAATCGCGTCTGCGGGTTCTCATCTCTATAGAAAAAATTTCTTAAAGTCACAGCCTATAGGAATAATCCCCAGGGGCGGGTATCGACGCGCCGACAAGCACTCCCCGAATAGCCGCCGAGTGGCTACTACAGCGCCGAGAAAATTGTATCAGCCTCTTTTGCCGATAAAAATGCACAGCAAGCTTCCCGAAGATATATTTTCGCGCATGCAAAACGTTCAGCCAGCAGTACCACCAAACTAGTTGTGTGAAAACTCTGTTCAAACGTGCGGCGACAATCTCTCGAGACTCGATTCCGAGATGCACACGATTCTACATTCCAATAAATTTACAAATGAGCGTGAAAAATGTCAAAACTATTAACAACAAGTACTGCTGCGATATCTGTTTTTTAAAGAATCCGAACGTCACGTTGAACACGATTACGAGTGCGACGTCGACGAAATAGAGGCAGCATCGGCACCATTGTCTGAAGAAATTATACTCGACAGTGTGCCCAAGAGTTACGCTCCAAAAACGCGCCTGCTGCTGAAACACTAGAAAACCGTCGCCGGCGATCGTCTCAAATGGGATAGCACTGGCAGAGTCAGTATAGACGGCCCACGCATATAAGACTCCAACATTATAGAACTGATTAGCGACGTTGTTGCACGCAGGAAAAAAACACTAAATCAGTCTGAAGTGCCCATCGGCCGTTTACCTTTTGCCAAATTCATCAAGACAGTCGACACACCGATAAAGCTGATTAAAAACCCGGAAATAGTGAAAATTAGTAAAGAGAGAATCAACGCGTTGATGAAAATACACAACTCTAGCAGCAGCAGCGAATCACCGGCGTCACCTGCTTTGACGAGAAATTGAGCAAAGAACAAGTGGCTACGTCTCGCAAACTTCTAAGCATGGCGTTGACGTCGTCGTCTTACGAGCAGCAATACTACAACGTCTCGCATGCGGCTGGTTACGCGGGTGCGCGCAATCTCGTGCGTATAAATCGGAAAGGCAAATTATTTAGCGCAGCTGACACGCGGGAGAAAGAATGTATATACGAGAGGCTTAGTAATCAAGACGCCTATACTCTTCACAGATCCGTTAAGCGTAAATTTCCGCGATTAAGTTACAACGCGAGCAACATTGACGACGTATGGGAGTGCGATTTGCTTCAATTAACCACAATCAAAGAACATAACAATGTATACTGTTACCTACTCGTAGTGGTGGATGTATTAAGTAAACATGCGTAGCTGGAGCCTCTACGCGATAAAACTAGAGCTAACGTCACCGCAGCCTTCGGACGGATACTCGAGCGCAGTAACGATCGCGTCCCTATACTCTAACAATCCGACTAGGGTAAGGAGTATATAGGCTCGACGTTTCAGGCATTATTGAAAAAACGCGATATCAAATTCCGTACAGTTCGAAACCCCAATATCAAAGCGGCTGTTGTGGAAAGACTAAACCGTACTATACGCGAACGAATGGGGCGATACTTTTCGCACAATAACACCCAACGTTACATCGACGTGGTGCAGAAAATCATCGAGGCTTACAATCATACGCAACACAGCGGTACAAAGATACGCCCCTGTGACGTGAGCATCTACAATGCTGCGAAAGTGCGCGAAAATTTAGCAAAAAGAGCTCGTCTGCAATCGACTTACAAGAATCGCGAAAAAATGGCGTCAGGTGTAATGAATAAAAACAAGCCCGGATCTTACGTACGCATTAGTCGCACGAAAAATACGTTCGAGAAGGGATACGAAAAAAATTGTATGGAGGAAGTTTTTAAGATTAACGTATATCCAACAGACACCAGATACCAACGTTTATCCTGGAAGATTTGAACGGCGAGGAGATTGATGGCTTTTTCTATCTCGAGGAGCTCATCCACGTTGGCACGAAACGCATGTCGGTCGCTGCTTAGCAATTTAAAATAGAACGCGTAATTCGTACTAAGGGTTGTGGCTCGAAGAAGCAACTACTCGTCAAGTGGGCTGGCTATCCGGACAAATTCAACTCGTGGATCAAAGCTTCTAAAGTACAAAAAATTTAAAAATCACCATGTTTTTGCGTGTCGTTAAAATAAATTCAACTAGACGCCGTGTTGTTAGTACTGATGTTGTTTATTGAATGTAATAGATTATAAATGAGGATGAATAAAGAGTTAGTGAACAACTATTTTAACTTTGTTAATACAGAGATGTCGGTGACGCGAATACAAATCACGTGAGACTAATAGACCCGAAACGCGCCAGTACAATTATCGGCTCGGTACTCGTTTCGATCTTTCTCGCTTGGTTGCACGAGTAGTTCTGATTTCTGCTGTGTCTCTCAGGAATCAAGTTAACTTGGGAGAACAGCACCTCCCTCTGGTGGACGGTATTTTTCTCTCCTTCTAACGAAAAATTGGCGTGGCCAATTTTTGTAAGGAGATATTCTATTGGTTGAAGTCCCCTCCCGTCCGTCAAGGCGGAGCCTCCAGCGAGGGTCAGGTTTATGGTCCTAGTCGCGGAGAAGCCTAATGGATCTGGCGCTGAGCACGAGAGCCCTACCGGGGACGGGATGATCGACCGTCGATCGGCACCTAATATTTTTTACCTGCGCGAGGATACGACCGGAGGATAAGGATTCTTTATTGTGCCGAGACGGGCTCCGGGTTTCCCAATTCTTTTACAGTTATTGGTCTGGGCCGATGGTGGGATTTTCCAATTCTTTTATATTTATTGGTCCGCGCCGACGGCGGGGTATTCCAATCCCTGAGAGCTAAGTTTGGGCACTCTCGCCCTTATGAATGTAGCGTCCAATAAAATTATATGAGTTTAAACATGGACTAGAACGATTTTTACCTAGTTCTGCCTAGCAAAAGCAGTATGATGTACTACAACGATAACGCCACAAGCTGCTTTGCAACGCAGCTCTCGCGCGAGTTTTGACTCAGCGGGAATTGGTCCGTTGCGCTCGTCGAAATTCACGTGTCGAGCCCTGTCCCACACATTCAAGAATCGGATGCCTTTTACACGTTTAAACAGTTGGAAAAGGCAAAACAGGAAACGTATTTTTTTCCGCACAGTATTAACGACAATATCGAGCAACTAGCCAACGAAGCATTCTACATTTCGGACCTGCACCCTTTCAGAAGGTCTACTACATGCGTGTGCCTGCGATGATCAGCATCAGACAACGTTTAACGAAAATATTTGCTGTATTTTCGGTTTCGAAGATTCCGAGACTCGACGAAAAAGCGGCACCTTTGTCACATCGTCAATGGACAGTGTAGTCGCGCTAGGAAACAGATCAGCATCGCTTTCCCGAGCTATTCCCGATCAGCTCTACGTGTACATGGATGTATGTAATGCCACACACTGAAGGCGACACTCAAACTGCTCTACTGCGTATAATTTACGTGGATAGTGCAAAATTTGGAAGTAATATCGTGAGACATTTTGCAGCTGCTCATTATATTCCGCTTTTACATCACAGTTTTCGCTCAATTGTCATAGATATAAGGGATCAGCACGGAGTAAGAATACCATTCGAATATAGAACGCTGACGGTTACGTTTCACTTTAAAAATAATCGCTAGAGAGAGAGAGAGAGAGAGAGAGAGGGAGGGAGAGAGAGAGAGAAAGGGGTAGACAAAGAGCGACGATGAGTCACTACATACGCTACTCAAGTATGTAGTAACGACGAGCAAATAGGCGGTGGAGGAGTGAGACACGTCTATTCCGGCTCAACATATCAGCGCGGACGAGGTATAGGTGCGTCGCTTGGAGGATTATTTCGCAAAATTCTTCCGTACATCGCTTCCAGTGCCAGAGCTGTGGGCAAGGAGGCTGTGCGCCCTGGCATCAACGTGTTGAACGAGGTTCCAAACAACAGATGGAATTTCAAGGAGGCGTTCAAATATCGCACTAAAGAGTCTGGACAAAAATTGAAGAGAAAAGCCGGTGAAAAGATAGCAGAAATGATGAAAGGCTCTGGTTATAAATCACGCGTAATGCATCGAAGGCGTCAGTTGAGAAAGACGCGTACATCGAGTACAACCGGCTCCAGCTAAAAACGCAAACAACATACGGCACGACGGAAGAAGAGAGTCACGAGAAAAACGAAGAAGAGGCCTAAAAAGAGAAGTACTCAGCAGCATCAGCAGAGTTTGAGAAGTCTTATGGATATTTTTGGCCCTAGGCGTATTTAGTTCGGGGTAAAAATGGCATTTTTACATTCGCACTCGACGGAATGCATGTCCAGCGAACTGGATCTTTTCACGCTTCCAGCCACTCAAACGTCCATTGAAAGCAGCAGCTTTCTGCATTATAAGCCTATGTTATCTCTTAGCGACGATGTCGACGCCCCATTGGAATTTTTCGTGCCGGTAGGTAGCGAGAATTACTTTGATCTGCCTCACACTATGCTTCATGTTCTAGCTAAAATCGTACTCACTGACGAGGCTACCGCAACCACCGAAGACCTCAAAGTAGGACCGATCAACATTTCATGCATTCCATTACAGAGCGTACATCGAGACGCTTCTCAACTACGCATTGGCTGCTAACAGTCACATCTTACAGCAAGTCTGTGGTACGACGACAAGAGGACCTCTTTAATCAGGATAAAATGCTAATTAATGGTGTAGAAATGCGCATACGTCTAGTGAGGAGTAAGGATACTTTTTGTCTGATGGATGCGACAGCCGATGGAAAATTCAAACTGAGCATCAAAGAAGCTACACATAGTTTGCAGAGTAAAAATCAGTCCTGGAGTTTGACTGGCTCATGCGCAAGCATTATCGAAAACCACGGCTAAATATCACACAACGAGAATCGAAGTTAAGTCGTTTACTCTTCACTCGGGAATATTGGGCGATTCGATCGACAACGTTATACACGGTCAGCTGCCAAAGAGAATAATCTTGGGCTTTGTGGAAAACAAAGCTTTCAACGGGAACCGCGCATTAAACCCTTCTAATTTTCAACACTACTCTATAAATTATATTTCTCTCTACGTCGACGGCGTACAAATTCCAAGCAAACCTTTGCAGCCAAGTTTCACGGGTCTCGACAAACTCCACATTGACGCTTTTCAAACACTTTACACGGGCACAGGCGTACATTTTATCAACGAAGGTTTTGGCATCAATCGCTACAACTATTACAAGTGCAGGCAATTTTTTGACGGCCTTTGATCTCACTCCTGATTTATCGGCACACTGTGCCATACATTGGAATCTCGTGCGCTCGGGTAGCAAACGCGTAGAAATGAGATTTGAGACGGCTCTTTTCACTGCTATCAACTGTATCATTTACGTAGAGTACGACAAGGTTCTGGAAATCGACTCTAATCGCCAAATCGTAACAAATTTTAGCGCTTGAAAGAGAGCGGGAGAGAGGAAGAGAGGGAGAGAGGGAGAGCGGGAGAGCGGGAGAGAGGGAGAGAGGGAGGGAGGGAGGGAGAGAGGGAGAGAGGGAGGATGAGAGGGAGGGAGAGAGGGAGAGAGGGAGAGAGAGAGAGAGAGGGAGGGAGAGAGGGAGAGAGGGATAGTGGGAGAGAGGGATAGAGGGAGGGAGGGAGGGAGAGAGAGAGAAGCGGATCCCGTACAGCAGCGGCGGCAGCCACCGCGTCAGAGCTTACGGGCTACTATAGTGTAAGAGGAGAGGTGGCTATGGGCTGGTATAACGAGAGTTGCGCAAGTCCGTTCGTGATCGGGGCCGGTATGGAGTAGACAGCGAAAGAGACAGAGAGAGAGAGAGAGAGTAGTCCTCGGGTCTGCTTGGGTGATAGGGGGAACGGCTGGCATCGTATGCGTGATATAGCTTTTGTTTAAAAATTATTTATAATTTATAAATAAACAAAAAGCACCCATCGATAACAATCTGTTTGTGACAGTAGCTGTCGTTAATCCTGGTTATTAATTTTATCAGCCGTTGTTGATATAGACATAAGCTTCTGTTTACATAAACAACTGGCGCCAGCCACGGGTCTTGTGACGTCACTCTAGGCCACGCCCAGTCTTTCCATACCAGCCCATATACTACTAATACTGAGGAATAACACGGAAACATTAAGGCCAGTAAACGTCAGAGTTTCGTTTAAAGTTGAATGTTTATTATATTTTCACAAAGAATTTCAAATAAAATATAATAACTCAAGTGATATTAGAAACAAAGCTGTCAACCTACCCGAAATTAAAAAAACAATTTATACTAAAAATTGTAAACTTGTTGCTATAAAAATGTTTAATTTGTTGCCAAAGAGTCTGAAAACCCTTCAAGAAAATAAATTAAGCATAAAAAAAGATCATAAAATGGCTAAGAGATTAGACCTGATATAAAAGAACAAAAAAACTGCTAGTAAATAACCTATAAATGGATATTATTTTATTTCGTTTTTAAGTTATAGTTTTTAAGTTTTAGGACCCTAGTATTATCAGTTATAATGTATATAACTTGATGTAAGCTCGCGTGTAATGTACTCTGGTAAATAAATAAATAAATTTGAGCACATTGAAGGGTATTAGAATGATTTATAAATATAAATTAACGCGTGATAGAATAATATTTTTATAGGTCTTAATTGCTTTTTTTAGCTTCTCTGGCTTACAATTTTCTTTTTTTGATTCATTTCTTTTTCTACGCTTCTTTGGCTTACCTTCTTCACTTCTCGATATAATTCTTTTTCTGTTCGTTTTACCCTTTTTTACTTCACCAGAGATTTGCATTCGTGGCATTGTCTGCAGCATAGGATAACTTACGAAGTTTTCTTTTCTCTCTCGTATTTTCTTTCTCAATACAGTGATTCTTACTAGCTTGTTTAGTTCTAAAGAACATTCTCGTTGTCGTTAAACAATTAATTATTCTATGAGCGAATAACTCTTTATGTGTATCACGGCCAATTAAAATTGTTGGCTGCTGCTCTTCTAGGGCTTACGTAATTTCAAAAATCATGTTTGCGTTTATGTTTGATGTATGCAAGCTTTTAATGTTGCTTGTTCTAATGAACTCATCAGAAAAAATAATTGTACAGACTGCTCTATTAGAAAACCCATTGATCTCATCTGTATCTATTTATAGATGTTTGATTGATCTAAGTTACTTTCATATATATTGCAACCAAGAGATGCGATGCAATCATTGCAAATTGGCGGTTTATTATCGTTTTTGAATTTTGCGAATCGGGTAGATTTTCGTGCAACCGCAATTTATAATTCATCAAGAAACCCAAGTTTTTGAAATTTCTTTACATCTTTTCGACTAATGGCTCATAGTTTCTACTTTTTTATTTACTAGAAAGTTCTCACGTACAGATTTGAAACTTTGCCATGCAGATTTCTCAGTGTCATTTATTTTTGAGGTAAAATTTTCGTCTTCAAATAGAGCTTATATTTGGGGAACATCAAAAATACCATTTTAATTTAGCGTTACTTATTGCAAATAACTATCTTTTTAAACGATTTTTCGGGATTTTTTGATATTTTTTGAAGTTATGTGGATGTCCAAATAAAATGATATTCGAATTCTGATTCATTATTGCTATTAACCATCATTCCTAAGTGCAAATATTCGCGATTATCAGCATTTTTTACGGTTTTTCACAATTTATAATACAAAAAATATATAAGCATATATAGGTCTGGTTTATTGTACTTTATTTTAAATATTAGTATTAAGTTGTAACATTAAGTTTATAGCGTATTATATTATATTTTTTCATTCTATAATACCAAGCTTGCAAACAGGTAACTGTGTTTACCTCGTCAAGTTATGGGATCTATTTTTGTTATGTAAATATACTGTGTAAATTTATACTTGGTTAAATAAATAAATAAATGATGAAGATAAATATAAATATGTCCATGGGTTGACATACGTCGAACTATGGGACAATTGTTCAATTCTCGGCTAAAATTGGTTTTCAGGAACATTATTCCCCTACAAGAAAAAACAAAATTTCAGAATTCTAAGTGCCCACTGAGCGAATATAGCCGTGTCAATAATTGAAAACTTCATTAAGGCATGTCGAAGCAATTTAGATAAAAATGACTAGCTATATTTCTGATGTTGCAAATTTCCTATAGATTTGTAAACAAAATTATTTTTTATCTATATAGCTTGTTATATATTGCTGCATAACAATTTGAGCTGTACAAGTCCTTTGCTCAGCTTCGGCAGAGGCAGATTTGGGTTTCGAATGGTGAATGTATCCTTATCACAAAAACTTATAACATATCAGTAGGTAAACTAGGGGGGTGCGAGCACAGGGAAGTACTGGCACAGGGGGATACTGGCACAGATCAGTACTGGCTCATCCCGTTACTGGTCCGTACGATTGCTGGCGCACTAACCCGAGAATGTATGTCACCCAATGTCCGCCGTAGCGCCGATACGCTATCAGCCGCGAGACGTTGTTCATACAAATACAGAGGTGCGACTGCAGATATCCGCCTTCAGGATCCTGCGGCGCCATTTACTTACTAGCAGCGCATCCATTGCTTGATGGGTATACATACCGTCGAAAGTCGGACTTTTCCGACTTTCGCACACGTGCGAGTGATAGAGAGAGAGAGAGCGCCTGGAACTGCCACCCGTAGTGACCTCCGGTCTTCGCGAAAAAAATGCCGAAAACTGCCGCCCGTAGTGACATCCGATCTTCGCGGAACCACATCTCACCGTAGTTTGTTGTTGTTTTCAACTGACCGTCGAGTCACCATAATCTCGAAGTCGTCTTCCTTTTTGAGATCTTGTCGTCGTGGTATAGAAGTCACAAACTGCTGACTTACTGTTGCCGTCGGCGTGTTTAAGGCCGATCGCTGAAGTATACTAGACGCTTTCCGTAAAGAACTTATTACAGAAAAGCCGCGCGAGATTTCATTTACGTCAGAAGTAGAGCAGCGCCGAACCAATGAGAATGCAAGCAGTTGTTGTAGTGGGGGAACCTTGGGGTTTACTTGTTTGCGAGCGAGTGAGTATTTTACATAAATATGAATTACCCAAGGAAAAAACAATTAGCTGATAATGAATCGCCAAGAAAATCTCGTTTTTCCACCAAGCCGTGTATGTCAGAAGAAGACGCGAATCCTCGAAATGTAACGGAGGATTTATCAAGACCACGAAGACTTCCTCGCAGCCATACAAGCCGAAGATGAAAAGACGTCGGAGCTGCTGAGACTTGGTATCAAAGTCTTTGAGTCAGCAGAAGAGTTACGCACAGCCATCCTCTTCAAGACTAAAAACATTAGATGAACTAGAATACAATTAGATGTAGAGCAAACTTTTGTTTGCTAATTAAACGTTACCCCTACGTATACGTTTTCTGAAAATTTCATTCAATAACATGTATTAATAATTTTTTCCTTCTCTTAATATATAAAAATGTTACATATCAAGATTCAGATCAATAGCAGTAATAGATAATGTAATATAATACTATAACCATAAAATATCGTTTAACTAATTTGATGGCCCTGAAACGGGTCGATTGCTTTTTAGTCCTGAGAAGGAGTAATAAATTTCTGCTACTGTTTCCTCAACCACGCATCAACGCACTGGTCTTCCTTATACTCTTAAGGACAGGTATAATGTATCCATCCTTCTAAGCCTGCATTATGACATCATTCACAGCAGTAGCCATCTCCTCAACAGTTGATGGGTTCTTTGCTTTGACAGCAGAGTCACATCAATCGTTGGTGGCATTCCCTGCTGATCGCGAGTTGGCATCTTCTTGGATTACTCCATGATGAAATGATTCTTTTAATTCTGGCGAGCTTTCCTTTATATCTCTCGCGAGAGTAGCGCCGAATCAATCAGAACTCTTTCCTTCCACTTGCGAGCAGTAGTGTAAGTATAAACATATACACAATACCGAAAGTTTAAAGTCTCTTATGACCCTCTTTTTAGGCATAGAGTAGGTGTTTGTGGAAAACGTTTCGAAACACTGCTTCCAACCAGAAAATTTCTCATTTTTGTCTTATTTTTTCTCATTTTTCGAATCAGGAAGAGGCTTATATGCTGCAATACTAGGGGGTGAATCCATGATGTACAAAGTGTAAATGAGAGATATGAAATTTGGCTCGTATTTATAAGTGATGGAAGTCACAATTATCGCTCCCACCTATGAGGTTCAAGCATTTTATTTAACCTCTCCATGAAAATATCCAAGAAACAAAGGAGAGTTTAATATTTACTCCCATTCTATTCCTTTCTCTGATGGTTTGGATTGTTCTCTCATACATTTCTTCATGAAAGATACATTGTGAAGAGTAGAACTGGCTTTATATGCACCAGTATGATGAGGAATAACAGTTACAAGTTTGATCTTGTCTAGTGGTGGATATCCCATATCAGCGATGTCTAGAACGTTATACTTGAAACATTCCGGCCTAGAACAGAACTACACTAGAATCATGCAAGGCTTCTTGAATTATTTGCGATTTTCACGTATTTGATATCTTCAGATAACCAGGATATACCGTGATGATGATGTTCCAACTAAGTTTTCTCACGTTTATATTATCTGTAAGTCGGCGCCAGGAAAAAAAGGGCTTTGAAGAGTAGCACAAGAGGGTCACTATGATATCTTAGAAGAACTAGATCAAACTCTTTGAGAATGAAATCATTTTCCTGTTGTTTGAAGCCTTGTATATCCACCAAGTACTCCATCTCGAAATGATGCACTAACTAGCATCGAGCATTCTTTTATACCCCCTCTCAAACAAGTTTGTTGAAAACGTCATTTGCGGAATTATATTGAACTATACGATGATATATAATTTAAGAATAAACAGATGTTCCAGCAGAAAAATTATCTTTATTTTCAAATTCTAGACGAACATCCTTAGCATTTTTCAAAGCCTCGTTCTGCTTTGAACAATCGATGACTATCAGAGGTAGACCTTATAATATACATGTTGAAAGTTAGCGTATATGTTGTAAAGCATAGCGTATTGATTATGTTCGATATCTAAATTCAGATTTTCATAAGGATAGTACTGCGAATTAAGGAAGAATTTAACATTACTAATATTACAATGATCGAAACGACCAGCGTTGAATTCTCTCAATACTTTCCGATTTGTTTGAAAGCCAAGGTTGACAAAGCATGGCTTTTCCAACTCATTTGACGTTTTGACTGTCCAAATAAGTCTTAGTGTAATAAGAAGCAGTGGATATTCATACAACTCGCAGGTACGAAAACTCATGCCGATCAATTTACCCTTCTGAATATGATTGTGCTGACAAATTTTATGCAGATTGAAAAATACTACATAGGGCATAAGCCACTTAATTTTCATCAACGCAATCTTAATATCTTCGAATTCCGCTGCAGTAGTTGCAGTTACAGCCTTTGTAGGTATCTGTGTAATTCAAATAATTCCTTGATAGAGTGAAGCCTAGAATCATATTCAGTGATTTAGATATGTCAAAGTAGCCTTCACTATTTGTCAAGTTTTTTTTCTCCTCCACGTCAAGCCATCCCGCATTTTGAATGATTAGACTTTAATTAGGATAAGTCGATGCCTAACATATCATGAGAGTTGTCAATCCAACATTTTTACATTTAACGAGCTCTATAGCATTTACCTCGAATTACTGATTTAGTATTTGTCACGAGAGTATCATTAACTTTGGTTAGTCTATGTTTTTTAGAAACTGAATGTTTTGTCGTGTTAGCGTTCTTGATGTTCGCGGACGACTGATGACTTTTCGGCATTTTTGATTCCTTGTATACCCTGGACCGTAAACGATACCAATCACGCTTGTTTCAGATGCAATCTGATTGTTATTCTTTCCCCGTGAAAATTAACTAAATTTCCGTTTTGATTGACTATGCGAATTTGAATATGATCTAAGCTTTTAACAATGATCTGAAGGTAAATAACTTGCGAAGGAACTTCGATAATCTTGTAGCCTGGTGGTACTGCAGAAAGAAATTCGTGTATATTATGCACTATCTCACCGTTTATATAGGCACTAGTAGTGATCTTGCACTCAGTTCTTGACCTTGAGTATGATACAGGTAGATCGGAGTTATGAATAATGGGAAGCCTAGCAAATGACCTATTGAATTTTTGATACCAAAATCAATCGTATGACTGCACTCTATTGTAATAATACTACGAAGAGTATTATTATTTGGCTTGAGACTGATAGATTTATTTCTCGCAGCCAATATTTCATAAAGATAAGTGACTATGTTTTCGATCTTGTAACTGCCCGTAGGTAGGTTGATTACTTCTTTAACAACGTAGAACTTGTTATCGGAATCGACGTTGGGAATTGAATTAAATGTTAAAAGTTCAACTAATTCAAGAACGTGGTTCTTATGCGCTGAGAGTCCAATTGGCGGGAAGAATTGAGCTTCAAGTATAGAAGATGTGCCTGTAAGACTTAACGCCAATGTATCACTCATCATAGTTAAAGTGGTAATGTGATGATTATTATTTCTTCACTACTTTATATTGTCTAGAGAAATCAAGGTAAAGATGAGTATAATTGAAGGTATCATAGTCTTAATATCTTTAATGGATGTACTTTATCTAATCAACATCCAAATACAACATCAAATCTAGAGGTGGTTCAAGGCCACCAAAACTATATGCCATCCAATGTATGTCAGGACCCGTACCATCATCCAAATTAACAATAGCAGATTCACGATAATGTGGTTCATCACTAGGAAGAGCATTACGCATAAAGACACCACGGAAATATGAAATTTTCCTGATGTTGTCTGTCGCACTCAAACCAGCGAATAATGGTATGAGGGAGGGTAAGAAGCACATTCAGTGGAAGTGGTAGAGTACGAGGAATAACAATTTTTCCTTCTCACCAAAATTTTTGACAGCCTTTCGAGCCTCTTTTAGCGCAGAAAGAATGACTTTACGAGCACATTTGCTGGGAACGATTGACTTTGACACTGTTAAGTGTGATGAGTCACACGTCTATAGCGTCGCTAGTTCACCCCGAAGCCCAATTCTGCCGACTCAGCACGACATGCCTTCCACGTATCCGGACAATCGTCCGACCAAGAGCCACGCCACAGAGGATGAGTATAAAAGGGGATGCAAGCAGAAGCTCGTGCATTTACTTACTTCTCAGTCCCCACTTATTGACGGAATTCTTGATCCAGGACAAAACCGGTAGTTTAGACTCGTAGACCACATAGATTAGTATCGTATAGCTATAAATGTAATTATTCCGAGTCTAGTTTAACACGCGTTAAACTAGTTTAACACGCGTTAAACTAGTTTAACACGCGTTTCTCTCTTTCATAAGTTATTCATTTATTATTTGTTTGGCTCTATCGGTCTTCTCGAGGCAGGATGGTGGAAGGAGAGAAGAAAAAAACTATATCATTTTTTTCTTATTCTCAACATGTGGCGATTAATGTCGCCCTCATCAGGCAATTAATGTGAAAAGTTGTGATATTATATAATTTACAATAGAGAAGAGAAAAATACTTACAATTATGGAAATAGACCTCGGTACAGTATTCAAAGAATCGCTTCCCCGCCGAGCACCGGGGAGACGTAGGTAACAGTGTGTGTCTTTCGGCTACTCCATTATAATTTAACGTGAGTCGATGTTTTCACCGGCTTTATATGTACAGTACTGAGCAGCTAGAGAAAGAGAATCGGCGTGTTGACATTTCGCTACTGACGGCAGAGCTATGGCTATATTTGTTTTCCTTTCAGGTGGTGTATAAGATGTGTATACTAGGCTGGTCGTTAATTTTGTTTTATTTTTTTTCACTCGGGCCAGGCAAAAATAGCATCTTTATACCTCAAAAACCATGCGCATATAGGCTTTGAACGCATAGCATCGATTTTTCACTTGTCTCAAAGCACCCGAAGTTTCTTATGGGTTTTACATGTAAAAAAACGGGTTAAAACGTTTATCGTTTTGAAAACATGTGAAAATATTGGAATTTCAACTTCGGAAGTATATTTTCCCATGTATTTTGAGCCGCTGAATCAAATGGTGCTATTAGTTTTAGCCGTAATAGTGAAATAAAAAAGTTATAAGCCAAAATCGTTGAAAAACTCGAAAAATATAATCAGTGAAAAGTTAGCCCTTTTCTTATCCATAAATACATTTTAATGTATTTTGAAGCCATTAAACGAATGGTGCAATTGGCTTTTGCCGATTGAATCGAGAAAACAAGTTAAAATCATCAAAAAACTCGAAAATTATGGTAAAAAGGTGAAAAAGCTGATTTCTAATATTTTCTACTAAATTTATACTTTGAACTACTGAATAAAGAAAAACAATCTGTCAAAGCGAGATTCGGAAGATAAAAATTAAAAAATAGTACAAAAATGTTCTAATCGTATATTCAAACAAAATATTTATTCATATGGTCGCATTAAGGTTTCCTTGTTACTATCTGAAAACAAGATTCGATAATCTTTTATCACAGCTAATAGGTATTGTAATTGCTCATCATCTTTAGTCAAAAAATTGTTGAATTCAGTTACCAAATAGTAGAGTCAAAAAATGCTAGTGCTGTTAGTTGCGGAGTCAAATACCACAAGTAATTCATGAATTTCCTAACAGCACAGTCAGATATTCTTTCATCAATTCATCGGTATTCGTACAAACATTTTAAAAACTTTAAATCTTGATTTGGTGCTTAAGCAGCAAACAGAGTACAAAACCAGGCTTGAAAGTAGACTCTTACTATAAAAATGCAAGCGCCTTTACATTTTACTTCAACATCCTTTTTATCTAGCAAATTTTTTTTCCGAATGATGAATATTTTCAAACAATATATATCTTTGGCCTTCCACCTAGCATGGTAAATAGCTCCAGGTGGATAAAGTTATACCACTAGGTAATTTTCCTCCTAGAAAAATGATGACTAGTTCCAAAAATTCTTTGAAATCACTTCTTTTTAAATCCTTTTTTAAATACTCCGAACAAAAGTCTAAAATTTCTTCTTTTATATCTTGCAGAGATTCAATTACAAAAGTATCACAAATACGAGGTTCGAATTGTTTGATCTACGGATTTCCAAAACTCCCCAAAATTTTTAAACAATTGTACCTCCGGAGCAGTTCTCTTACCAAATTTTATTTCGAATGTACTTCTTAAAACAAGCTCGTAAATATGCTGCCGACAGATAAAATAGAGAAGATCTTTATCTTTCAATCTTTCTAATAACACAAGCTCCATTTATTCGACCAGTATTGCTAGCTGTTGAATCACAACAAAGAGCTTCAATATTTTCTAACAAAGACCAGTCATTCAAAGTATCGAATACTGCTTGAGCTTGATTTATTCCACTACTAGAAGAGATATTTGGAACACCTAAGAGTTACTCCATTCCATTACTTGTAATGATAATCCGTAGTCTATCAGTAGTTTCTCTTCGTAAATATCCTAGAAGCAACTTTCCATCTCAGTGGATGTTACTCGGTAAACCAGAAAAAAGAGATGGAGCAAGTTTTTTAATGGCCTCATATCGTTCTTTGCGAAAATTTTGACGAGCCTTGTGAATAGATGAAGTGTTTAATACTAAATTGCGCGTATCAATGCTGAATGCTTCTGCAGCGGCCATCAACAAATGCATTACGTCTCTTTTACTAATTTTACATTCATCTAATACTATAGCCAATTTCGCAGTCATAATTGGTTCAGTAGCTCGCCTTTTCAAAGGAGGTGTTCTTTCAAACAATGGAGATTCAAACTCTGTTCTAAGCAATTTCTTCTGTAAATAAAATTAAAGAAGAGATTAAATTAAAGGTTAATAAAATAAAATTATGCTATAAATACATTTTTCTCTAATAGTAAAAACTGATATCAACTGACTATTCAAAAATGCAAATCTTTTGTCGTCATATTACGAGAATCATCCGTTTGCATTTTTGATGAAGCATCGACTACCTTGTCCTAGTCAATGGTGTCCGAAATTTCATTCTTTACAATATTGAGGCTTTCATAGTCCACTTCCATTAGTGATGGCTCACTTGTGTCTGTATAAATTGTAGAGGTACTCGAGCTAAGAGTTACATTTCTTTGCAGAGCTGAAAAACAAAATTTTGTAAATCCAATCTAACTTTCTGTATAATCAAGGTCAGTAATAAAAAATAAAATAAACATGTTAAAAAAAAGTATTTTATCATTAATTAATAATTGTGTACATATACTAATTGCAAACTGTATTTTTAGAAAAAGCAGAACACTTTAAAAATTAAAAAAAATTTTTTTTAAACATGATCTCGAAAACCATTAAAAAAAAAATTGTTTATTGCAAATGCATGGCGTGATCGCTATAAAGCTTTAGGCCGTGGTCCCATCGATGGAACAAAAATCCGGAATGAGAATTCCGGAACGGTGACAGGCAATCACAGCCATTATGGTTTATCGTTCCGGTATTTGAATATAGCCCGTATCTGATAAAAATAATTTTTCAGATATATATATATAACTATACTTTTTATGTATAACAAAATTGACTTCGTATTAGTAACGTTATAACAAACTCTTTTTTGTTCACTTTACCGTCATTTTCGACCGTTTTGACGATTTTAGCTTATAACTTGTCTTTTTGATTGAATCGGCAAAAGTCAATAGCACCATTCGTTTAATGAATTCAAAATATATAAAAATTTTTAAGCTATCATCACTTTGCACGTACTCATTTGTAAACAGTCAACTGCGCCATACTGAAAAATGTCACTTCATTATCAAGCGAATAAAATTACTTGGAATTGTGTATATTTATTCATTTCCTAATGTACTTCATTATTAAATATACGAGCAATATTTTAAAGATAATCGTAAACTATACAGTGAAATACCCTTTATATTTACCCCTTATTATTTTCATGAGTATAATTTGAATTTGTTCAATTTTCCCAGAAAATGATCTTCTGCAATTCATATTATGCAATAAATTAATAATAATAAGAATAATTAATTAATCATATATTTTTACTCACAAATTAACTTGATAGTCATTTGATAATTACTTGAGATCTTACTTGATTATCAATTGACATTTTTCAGTGGGTGTGAGCTATCAATGTTGCCTCATCACGAAAATAGTGAAGATAACAATCACAGAAATATTTTTCTCCTTATATTTTGATACTTATTAATAGACTAATCGAGATGGAAACATTCATTCTATTCTATATAAGTGTCTTCGCATGTGAATTCGCACATCAGCGAATTCACATACTTATCTTTCTTTAAAGCTGTCAAGTAACACAGTGATATATCAAATACATTCCCTTCTTCTTGAGGATGAAGAGATTCACAGATAAGTCGTTCTCCTTTTTGAACTTGGGTATTTCTTATCTTCTATCAATATCTTTGAAGTTCATTTCATTTGAATAAACGTGATACTTCGAGATTTGTTGTGCATTTGTATGTACTGGATCTAAAGTTGAGAGAATAGCCCATTTAAAGTAGTTGTTGTCTTGATTTTAAATTCAATGTATGAAGCAGCTTTCATACGACTACATATTTTCATATTCACCGTTAAGTTGAGAATGTTCCTTAGAGTACAACTAGAAATTCGTTCTCGAAACTCTTCCATGTCCCGTTCAATCGGTTGCTTGACGATAGCTGCAAACTCTTCTTTTAAGTCTGCAGTTGTGTAGATCGAACCATATTTGGATTGAAGTATTTACCTTCCACTATTTCTTCGTAGTCTTTGACGATCGTATACTCCGCAGCGAGAATCGTGTCAACTTCCAACGCTTTATGGACTAGTAATGTTTCTTCGATTTTTAAACCAAAGATGGCGCATGTAGTTTCCATAAATGAGGTTATGTCTAGATGATTCACATTTGTGATAACACTGGTTTTGAGGTTATTCTTGAACGCTGACTTTATATCGTCCCACGTCACACTAGATCTAACCTCATCAAATCCACCTCCAATGTCCTGCATACAGTCGTTGAGCAAACGACAGATGCTATGCTATCAATTCACTCACTTTAGCAATAGCACCTGAGGTTAAGTAAAGGTATCTTTGGAAGTCACTAGATTCCGCGACTCCATCGTGAGCGTACTTGAAACAACCCCCACAGCATTTTTACAGCGTTCATAAAATAGTTTGTTTGATTGACTTGATTCGTCTTAGTTAATGAGCAGATTTTCATTATGAAATTAAGCATATGAGAGGAGAAGAGCTCTGTCTACAAGATTGTAAATAATGTTGGATTTTAATTGAATTGTGTGGTTTGAATTAAAATTTAAAACTCTATTAGTGTTTGTGGGTTTTTGGTACCAATTTATAATAATACTATTATTATTTATTGTCAATGTGACGTATAGAAAAGAAATCGTGCTATTGTTTTGTAATTCATGTGTAAATTGTAATATTGCCGCCAAGAGGACGCGTACTCTGGCACAATCTTCGAATTCTTTAGTAATCGTTGTTTATACCTCGATTTAGCAAAAATCGATATTTTTGCAACGTAGAAGTCGAACGTCGGAGGAGAAACTCTCAGCGCTGTGGGGGGCAGTAAAGTGTCGCCAAGCCCAAAGCGCATATGACCAGAAGAATAACAATGGATCGAATGACGGTCCACCTGGTCAACAAAGAAACTCCCGACATTGCCCAAGATTGCAAGTGACCTGAAGAAAATGAAAAGAGGAAAGCATAGGCGAGGTCACTACAATTCTAGATAAGGCGCGCGAGACTCATCAACAAGATGGTAGGCGCGTAACGAAAGACGTAGCCTATAATTCGCGCGTGACCTCAGAGAAAAGATTACGATCGCATCATCAACTTACTGTCTACCGCAGACGAAGACCCAGCGGTAACATCGGATTGCGATAAGTTGTACTGATCAGTACTAGCAGGATCAGAGGATTCTGAGTAAGAGCGATGTATTGCCCAGGCACAGCACTCACAGTGATGGGGTTTCTGGGACTCCAAATTGCCAGCGCCTGTGGACGCTGTCGACAATCATGCAGCGACCGTCTAGCATTATGTAACAAATTGCTTGATCCTACCGATCATTGGGTACGTGGAATTACCATTTGGCGTTGTGGGAGTACAACGAGAGGTGAAGGTAGCTATTATGCCTGATACTACGAATAAATGTCTTGTAGAAACCAATATTGCACTGGTCTTTTGTTAAGCGATCAAAGTGTTGCAGCGAGCGAGTTTATCAAAGCCACTCTGCGAACGACGCAAACAAAAATCGCACGCATACCAACCGCGAACCCAGCAACTAAGAAGAGAGATCGTCTATATGGGCAAGCGTACGGCACCTATCGCTACACGATCTAGAGCGGAAGCAACTGCTCCAAAGAAAAGAGCTGAATGTCCTAAGGGTTCCAGCAATCGAAAACTTGAAACCAGTAGTACTAACACCGTGTTGTCTCCTAGAAGAACGCTGACACAATGGGATAGAGTCTTATCACAGGCATTTTTTTTTTGTTCTGTTTAGACATGGATCCCAGTAAACTCTAAGAGGCATTCAAACATGGCTCGGATGGCCAAGGAGGACGCGCGCCTCAAAGCGCTCATCTGGGAGGTAGACGAAGAAATGCATTCGTGAGATCTCTTTTTCAACAATGAGGAAGGAGGAGAAGGTATTCCGGCGGAGAAGTCGCTGGCGCTGGAGGTAGCGCCGTGATAACGTAGTGCTGTCCAGAAAATCGACGCTTAACCTCAGGGGACGCCGCCAATTCTGCGATGCCCGAGAGCCCCTTCATCAGTAATCCAAACACGAGTCGCCCAATCCCAGCGCGACTGCAGCGACTTCCTATTGAGGATGTCAACGCTAAAATTGTTTATATTAACCTTTAGACCGCTGGGATGACGCCATATGGCGCATACAAATGTTCAAAATCTGACCTCAGATTCGTGATTAGTGACCACAAAAACCCCTTATAAGAAGTTTTTACTAATTTTCATATGCCGTCGCCCGGATGCACCATATGCCGCGCACTCCTGACTCGCACATATCGATCATTGATTGAGTCTTATCTAGTAGGACTCAAAACACTTTTCTATGGGAAAAATCAAATTTTCCTTTTTGCAAAGTCTAAGGGTTAAAGAAGTTGCGTTTAGTCAAGTAAGAAAATCAAAACTAGTAGCAAATAACATGCTCAATTTGTACGTGGCAAATAATTTTTTAATACTATCATTAGTCTTACAATAAGAGATAGACGTACAAACATACACATCCATAAAGACGTTGTGAAAAAATAACATTTTTCAGTTCAAATGGCCTTAAACCACATCCCCAACGAGTTTGTACGTCAACTGCTAAATTCACCATTACAAGGCTTCCTGAGAAAGGAAGAAAAATATTAAATTGTTGAGTCTTTTCTTCCAGTATTATGTGATTTTAATTTTTCTAATAACTTCTGGGCTATGGATTAAAAGTACATGATTGATTTCATTTTGTCTATGATTGAATAAAATGCCAAAGATTAATCAGTAATTTATAATTTTACTCATGCTTTTACCATTGCAATAGGTTGAAATTCATTTTCTTCAAAGATTCTACGCGTCCTCGTTTACAATCCATCAATGGTAGGTTTTTGGGCAGATGTCGAAAACACTATCTTGAAATGCAAGGACCCTTTTGACTATCTTATAGTCATAGGAGATCTTAATATCGAATAGCACCGTCACTTAACAAATTGTGGTATTCTCGAGTAATCGCCACGCACTTTTAGTTTATCACTTGTACCATTACAGCCAATGCATCATCATCGATTCGATGATTCTACAATCGAAGCAGTTCAGGAATTCGTGAATATCTGAGGGCGACGCGATTCTTGTCACGATTGCGGCAATGACTCCGTGCATAGTCCGACCAAATACTATTACACGTAGATCTTTTAATATTGTTGACAAAAGCAGCTTTTTGCATGACCTTGACAAATTGTAGAAGCTATCACAGCGGATCGGCGAGTCGATAAGTGCGCCTATTTTAGCCCGTAATACAGTGTGGTTCGTTTATCGTCATACTAAGACGATCGCTAATTGTAATTTACAATAAACTACGAAATAGAGTGAAAACCCTGATTAGGTAGACGTTTAAAACTTATTTTTATAATAAAATGTTGAGATGTCAAAATTCGAAAGACATATAGGTTAATGTAGCAGAGTTATGTCTAACGTTCTAAATCAAAATGAGACTGCCTCTCGTTAGACTGTCTTGACGCTCTTAATCGCTTTTTCTTTAGTTCAGAGTCACCTGTCATCCTACACGACAATGGCCCTACAGCTCCCAGTGCTGCCCTATTGAAAAATCTCACGTGAGATCTCACATGAGATCTCACATGAGATCTCAGGTGAGATCTCATGCCAAAATCTCATCTGACCAATTCTTTGCTTATCATAGGTTGTAAGCCCTTCTTAATTGTTTAATAACATTTTTTGAAAAATTTGAACTTAGAAAATTTTTGGGAAATTCGGACTTAGAAAATTTTTTGAAGTCTATATTTTTTTCTAAGTCCAAATTTCCCAAAAATTTTCTAAGTTCAAATTTTTCAAAAAATGTTATTAATCAATTAAGAAGGGCTTACAACCTATGATAAGCAAAGAATTGGTCAGATGAGATTTTGGCATGAGATCTCACCTGAGATCTCATGTGAGATCTCATGTGAGATCTCACGTGAGATTTTTCAATAGGGTGCAATATATTTCCGATGTTTCATTTCAATCTGGAATTTCTCCTTGTTCGTGAAAACTAGTGACTATCCGCACGTTGCATAGAATTCATCATCCGTATCAGCACCTTCTCCAGACCCTCCAAAATATTCGCGTGTTCTAATATGTCGACGTTCTTAGATGATTGGAACCTACTAGCTCCTTCCAGTTATGTTTCAAGATGGATTATAGTACGCATACAGCCTTGCTAAACATCGTAGACGACATCACAGTTGCAGTTGACAATGGCCAAATAACGCTATTGGTCTCGATCGACCAATCGAAGGCGTTTGATCTGCCCAATATTTTTTTTGCTATCAAAAAAGTCGTGCGCTCTTTGGTTTTTTTCGACTCGTCGTTGCATCTTCGGGTAAATTTTGATTAATGAACTTTCCTTGTGGAATTTGTATGATTTTTGAATTTCTGATATTTGCAACTATCATTTGTATACCAATGATTTTTGTTTTTATATGTTGCCCCATTTCAAGCATAGAGACTATGACTCACCTTCTCGAGCTGGAGGTGCCTGAGATCCATCTGGATGAGTAAGTAATCGCTCCGTGCGAATCATTCAAACTTCTTGGTATCATCCTGGAAAGCTTCATCACCTCGCCGAGCACTGTATTGGCATCGTCAATGAATGTTTCGCTACATTATCTAGATTTCGAAAATGTGGTTGCTTTTAATCACAAAGCAAAATGTGTTTCGCAAAAACGAAGAAATGTAAAATTGAATCTCGAATTCGAAATTCAAAAACGTAAATCCATATCCTTGTTGGGTCTAGGTATTGAAATAAAACATGATATTTATAAAACGCGTTTCTAACATGTTTTTCATGAAGCTGTATATTTTACTATTACAAAGATTCCTTTAGGAGGAAGCAAAACTGAATAGAAAAATCGCACTTTAGAGATTAGCTTATATAAAATTTGAATAGTAATTACTTTTTGCTATGATAAATCACCAAATTTTTTTTAAGCAGTCTATGTTTAGTTTTTTAAGATATAAAGAATCGAAAAATGTTTTTTTTTTTTAATCATCCATATCTTACAAGCTATAAGGTTTTAAAAGCTCGCAAAGAACTTAGCAAAGATATAAAATATCTAAAGCCTTTTTACGTCCATAATCGAGGAACAAAAAAACTCATTTTTTCAGTTTTCGATTTATTACTAAATAAATATGTAGTGAAATAACTTGAAATTTTGAACATGATTTTTTTTTCGAGGTTATGTGTTTTTGAGAGTAATTACAGACAAGAGAAAAAGTAGGTAATTTTATTCTCTTTCAAATGCATTATAGCTGAATTGTTTATAATAATAGAATGATTTAAAAAACCCAAAATAGTGTTTTTCAAAATTCGAAAAATGGCCATAAAATAAAAACTAGTTGACAAAATTTACAATTTAAATATATGAATACGATATCCGTCTATCAACGTGTTAGGTAGGCACTTTTTCTGTGAGATTATTGTAATAAATTAGTTACTGGAATGACGATATTATACATATTATTAAACAGTATTATTACGTAACACGAGTGTTTTATTTTTGCGTGCGACAGAAAGTGTAGCGTGTTCATGTACAGACACGGAGTTCCCTGTCGTCGGCTGACTGCAAGTGCGTATCATTTAATCCTATGTTTGTATGGTGCCGTCTTACATCATCTAAGCGAAGGGGTTCAATAAGCGTCACACCGCTTTGGTGATGTAGGTATGGCATTCAGTCCATGGGTCTTTCGTAATCCGTATTCAAGGATTGTTGAAAGACACAGATTATATTAAGCTGTGTATGATCTACTCATGAACTCAGAACTAGAAATACATGTCTTCTGTGCGATAGGTAAAGTAGAGACTGGTATGCCATTAAAATACTATCTTAACTGGTGCGATAAACAAATAACCTAAACATTTTCACTCTGACTAATTTAATGTTATTTATAGTGCTCATCTAAAAGAATAACTCGTACATTTTTTAAAGAAATACATTTTTTGATAGCTAGGTCGGTTAAGAAAAACGTATTATTGCCAATTGATTTTAATTTAAATTCTATTGTAATTGTAAAAATACAAAAGACATGATTATCCATTATGAGTTTAAACCGAGTTCCAGTGATTCTCGAGCTAGGTACTCATATGTCACGTCACAGCCGGTTACATTGCATTTTTACACATATATACTCGCTCTTTTATTCCAATTAGACACCATGATGTTTCTTATGATAATAGTTATCGTTTTGAAATTCTGAAAGGTTCTATTTATTTTCTTATAGTCAATCATTTTTTACTAGTACAGGTCATCGCAGTCTTTATACATTCATACTACAAAATAACATCCAGTTACTGTAGGATTAAAATAAATCGATAATTATTCATATGCTAATATTGCTAAAGTTAGTTAACAAAGAGAAATTTACTAACCCAGCAGAGTATCCAGACTTCACCTATCGAATAAATTACGAAAAACCAAATGCCAACTTTTAATACGTTGACAGATCGACTTGAAACTTTCCACAGATAAGTACCATAAAACGAGTAACTATGTACTGGTTTGACGTAATTTGAACAAAAAAAATAGTTATCATCCAAGCGAAGTCGAGCACCTGTTTATGGGCTCTGGAGAAACGAGCTCGAAGACTGCGTATACATTAGGCGCATCTACCTGGCCAGACCATTCCGCTCGACACAATTAATCTCTGATGTGATCAATCGAATCAGCTGTTTGCAAATGTTTTCTTTTATACATAATGGAGAAAGTATGAAGACCTAGTTCACGGAAATAGCAGTAAAGAGGAGATATTCATGTGTCGATTCAACAAGGGCTGCCAGAAAAATATCCTATCAGAGTAGAAAAATTAATGCCACTTGGAGGATATTTTAATGTGTCATTGTGACTTCTTCTGTTAGTGCTGGCGCCCCTCGATGATAATACTTCTTCTGCAGACATGCAGATACTAATTTTTGAGAGTGATATATTGTATATCGACATCTGAGGGAAATATCGGTTTATTTCAGGAACCGTTCCAAGAACGGCTTATCTGGCGACACGAGTCGAAAACGTCCTATCTGTAGAGCCATTTCGAAAACCGTCTATCTGGCGACCCGCTTTCAGAACGGCCTCTCTCAAGACCCATGTCGAGAACAGCCTATCTGGCTACCCGCTTAAAGAATGGCCTATCTCGGGATTCACTTCGAGAATGACCTATCTCGAAGCAAACTTGTTTTTTCCTGCGTCATTTCTATTCCAGATGCGATTAATTTTCTGCAATTTTGTTAAGGTAGTCCTAACATAAAGTTTTCAGATCAGTGTGGGATTTCAAGAATAATTTTGATTGAAATAGCTGTCTACAATTTAATAAAATATAAGTTAAAAGACGGATAAAAAAATATTAGGCTTAAATTGTAGACAACTTTAAAACAAATGAACTTTTTTTAAAAGCCCGCATTCATCTAGAAATTATATTTGTGTTATTTATTTTGATAAGTTTAGAAGAATTCTTCAAAGCTCAAATATTAAAATAGCCTGCGGCAGCTGCAAAAATCAAATTGATTAATTTTAATCTTCAAAAACATTAATAATTCTCCTAAAAATATTAAAAATGTTTGCGTTCATTAATTTGTATGTGTATGTCCGCAGGTCAAATTCTATAGGCAAAAATCATGAAAATTTTGCATGTCCTACAAAAATTAATCAAGGTTATTTTCAGTAATTTATAATTTTGAAATTATTTTTATCCATACGATGTACCAATATTCATAATAATATTTATTATAAATATTAGTACATCGTATGATTTAACAATACTACATATTGACGGATACTTTATTCATGAGCGTTCATAATCGTACAAATAACATGAAAACCTAGATTATTATACTATAATTTTCCTGACAAGTTTTCCCATTTTAGAAATTTAATCGGCCTATATTTATAAACATTCTCTATTTTGCAAGTCTTTGATTATACAAATGTTCTACTATCAAAAAAAAAGTTCCCTAAATACAGCATTGTTAAATTATCATTCATCTTTATTTTTTTAGGTTACTGGTTATTTCATTGCCACTTCCTATTCCATATTGTCATCGGTATGAATTTAATTCTACATGTTGGAACGCATGCAGATTTACCACCTGTTCCGCCTAATTTTCCAACATGTGGAGACCATTTACCTCCAATTACACCACCGCTGCCGATCGATACATTTCATTAACTGGAATATTAAATGGACTATTCAAGAATCATTATTATTCAACAGACTACACAAAATAAAATGTATATACAGATCTTGTAAAAGTGAGGTCGACGCTTGAATAGATTTGTTTTTCAGCTTTTTTATCTTTTCAGTGACTTAACATAACATTTGCTTACGAATTACTCACGTATTTTGAGAGTTACAAATGTTATAAAAAAAAGCAAATTCGAAGAAACTGTAGGAAAGATGTATGTATGTGATTATTTGTAAATACAATTTCTTATTGGTATTTAATTAAATCGAATTTTTCTTTTTCACTATATATATATATATATACATGGCAGTTCGCTGTTAGTTACAATCGGCCACGCAGCGCGTGGCAGCGCCTCGGCACTAGTCGGCGAGCGCGCGTTCGGCCGTCTTCGCGGCGCACAGTGTACTAATTCGAGAAATTTTTGGACAAAATCGTAGAACTCTGTTTAGAAATGTGACAGAGATATGCACATAGCAGTATTGTAAAGTGGATGTAATGTGTAATGGAGGAAAAATAAAGAAGATTAAAAGAAGTGGCCAATTGACCTTGAAATTGAAGGTCAAATGTGCCAATATAAAGAAAAAATATGTTTCTCTCTGGCGTTTTGCTAGAATTTAATATTTTGATCAACTACTATTTATCATACTATGCGACTATTTTTTTATTTATATTCATCGGTTTATCAACTTAGGCTTACCTAGGGTAATTGGCTAGTCATCAATCGTTAAAATATATAGTGAGAAGTCATCTATAAGTATTTAAAAAAAAAAAAGAATAATAATAAAGTTTGTTGTATAATTTTCGCAAAGTATGAAAGAATATCTTTTATTAAAGATTTTTGGAATTTATTCGATGTTAAATATATTTTCAAGGCCAGATTTCAGTTTCTTATATAAGAATTAATAAGAATAAAAAGTTGTTAATGAAAATATTAAATTCAAGCAAAACGTTAGAAGAAACATATTTTTTCTTTATATTGGCACATTTGACTTTCAATTTCAAGCTCAACTGGCCACTTTTTTTAATTCGCTTTATTTTTCCTCCATTACACATTACATCCGCTTTACAATACTACTATGTGCATGTCTCTGTCACATTTCTATCCAGAGTTCTACGATTTTGTCAAAAAATTTCTCGAATTAGTACACTGTGCGGCGCCTCGGTCGACATCGACTAGGCCCGAGCGCACGGGAGCGGGAATAACATGGAGGAAGAGAGAAGGAGAAGCAACTTAGTACCCAGAAACTGGGACGACTTTTCCTCCAGAGATAGCGAGACCACCGAACCCTCGCTGGTTTCAGCGCCATCTATCGAGAGCCTAACGATTTGAAAATATGTAGTTCGTACTGATAAAACTTACAACCCCTTGTCGTTTTTTCAACAGCCATGTACTTTACAAAATAGCTATCATACACAATCTTTATAATTTGTTTATTTATAATGTACATTCAATTATTTCTCAATATTAATTGTTTCTAACATCCCTAGCAATAGCTGCACATGCAAAACTATTATCCCAGCCAATTGCAGCAGTCGGTAACAGTAAAATAGGGAAGCTTCTGTCTTCCGCCCGTCGGATGGCGCTATAACCAGTGAGGTTACGGCTCGATCTCTGGCGAAAGCTGCGACCCGCTTTTGCTCGCCGCGGCCTATGAAGTTGTTTCTCCTTCTCTCTTCCTTCATGGGGAATAGGGTAGGTGAGCGACCCAACCTAACGTCGACGGCGAGAGGGATCGATGCGAGCGCTGCTCAATACCTCCTCCCTTTTTGCGTCGGACCACCAGCAGTGCAACAGGTTTTCTTTTTGGCCACCGGCTCTGCCGTTACTTTTCCGCTTCTTGACTGCCGGACGATTTTGGCGACCTTTTCTTCTAAGGGAGTGCTTCTCGACGGACTGCTGCGTAACTGTTAGTAGGGTGTAATATTCTTGCGAAAAATAGTGTGGCGATTGCGGAGTTGCACGAACTCGCGAGTATATAATCCGACACGTGGCCAATATAATGGCGGAGTGCGGCGAACCATGAGTGTGGCAGTAATATGTTTCGTCGATTTAACAGCAAAGACATGTTAAATAAACATCAAGCCTCTGGCGATTTATCGTATACCGTAATTTATCGTACCATACACGGACTGACGAATAGTCTTGACGACTATTTCTACCGACAAGCTATCGTTCTCGCTATCGTTTATACCCCAGTTGATCGTACCCTGGTTGTATTTTGCCGAGACTGTTGCAGCAGGGCATCGATATACTGCTGCCGACCCTGGGAAAGCTGTTTCGGGTATGCCTAGTATTCGGATATGTACCGGGAAATTGGAGGTTGGCTAGAGTAAACTTCATACCCAAGTCGGGTAAAATCCAGCATTCGATGACAAAGGTCTTTAGGCCAATGAGTCTCACCTTATTTCTATTGAAAATGCTAGAGAGACTGAAGGATCGTTTCATAAAAGAAGCGGCGTTGGCAGCAACTCTTCTACATTGTAAGCAGCATGCGTACCAAGTAGGTAGATTGGTTTTTCTCACAAAGGAACAAAGAAGTAGTTTTGACGTCCTTCCTGGACGTGGAAGGAGCTTTTAATTACGCAACGAGTGAGGCGATAGGAGCAGGCATTTTGGAACATGCTATTTCAGACACTGTCGCCAGGTGGATCATAACTATGCTGGTCTACAGGGCTATAGTGGCGAACTGGGTGGCTCTCTCCAGGAGAGGCGGGATTAGCAAAAGTTACCCATAAGGCGGGGTACTATGGTATCCGGAATGAGGCGAGAATAAACGCGCTTGACGATGAAAACGCAGTGGCGGGCGTAGTGCGATATGCGCTAGGAATAGTGGAGGAGACCGGTGTGAAAGAATAAGATTGGAAGTAAATCCCAGTAAGGTGAGAGTCATGCTCTTCACGAAGAGATACAAGACTAAGGCCGTGGATGGTCTTTAGCTATAAAGCACACCATTAAACCTGTTTAAGGAAGTTAAGTACCTTGGTGTTGCCCTAGACTCCAGACTGAATTGGAGCAAGCACATTAAGTTAAGTTGCACAAGGTAATAGGCACTTTGTGGGATTGCAGGAGGTCCTTTGTAGTAAAGTGGGGAGCTGGAACCGGAGAAGATTTTTTATTTATTTATTTATTTATTTATTTATTTATTTATTTATTTAACCAGAGTACAAATACATACATGATAGTTTACATCAAATTATACAATAAAATAATCGATAAAACTAGCACCCAATAGAGGTAATCTAAGTTACCTGTTCATAGGTCCGGATTAGATGGCAACATGAGGCCATCATAAAACCCAGACTCATAGTAGCACGGCTCCATAGTATGGAGTTATAAACGTGCACTGCAGGCAAATGTTAAGGCGCTGACAAGGTTCAGAAGCTAGTGATGGGAGGAGTAGCAGGATCCATGTGGACCACACCAACGGCTACGCTGGAGATTTTACTGGAAATCCCACCACTGGATAAAGAAATCAGAGCGCATGCTTGCAGGACTCATGGAAGAACCGGCAAAGTATTTAGCGAGGCGAGTTTTGGAGACAAAGAGTTAATGAACAGAATACTGCCAAGTCTTCCCAAAACCGTATACTGTCATATTCCCAGAAGCACAGGAATGGATAAGTGGATCCCACACCATTCAGGAAGAAAGCATGGTGTGGTTCACGGATGGCTCTAAAAACGAAAATGGAGTCAATCGGCACGTTAGATACTCTTTCAAGCTGAGGTCAGGGCTATAGGAGAAGCACCCAGAGAGATGTCGAACCGAGGGACAGTTAACATAACGATTGCCTTTTGTTCGGTCAGCAGGGCTGCAAGGCTGGCTCTGGGTAGTATTAGCATTACCTCGAAGGAGGTCTTAAGGTGCAAACAAGAACTGGGCTCACTGGCAAGAAGAAATGTCATTAGACTATTGTTACACCTGAGTCCTAGGACAGGCTAGTCTCCGGGAAAGAGCCGCCAAGGCCCGTCTCCATTATAACTAAAATATCCAAGATGTAAATCTTCATATAAAAATTGTATATAAAATTTTACTTAATAATTTTAATCCTGATGATGTTAAATGACGTAGTTTCTCGTTTATAAAATCAAATAATATAAAATAATACAAAACACGCGTAATAGAGAAATCGAAAAACTTCAATACTTTACAGTTAAACCTTGGGAGAAAAATATCAAGTATCCTAAGAAAATTTAAAATAAAGCTGCGCACCATAAAACCTTTCCTCCCTCGAACCGAGTACGCGTGGACCCCGACGTAGCAGTTCCTAAGCTTGCGCAACGCCCATAAGACCTTATAATTATTATTAGTCTTAGGACGCACTTATACATTGCAACATCAGAGAGGTAAAGAAAGTTACGTGCGCAGGAGAAACCTGCGAAGCTTCTCCAACGCAAGCGCAACAGGTGGCGGCAGTCCGAGGTCTGACAAGCTAGTGATAGGTCTATTTACCAAATTTTTTAGTTAATATTTATTAGGCGTTTTAAAATCAGTTGTTCTCTTTTTGGTCAAATGAGATACCATATACGTGGTTTTGTAGATTTCAAAAAATTGTCAGATTTTTTCTCTAAAAAGAAACTTGAGGATTAATCATTTTGCATTCGTTTATCGATTTTTTTAATTGGTCCCACACTCAACATAATTTCAGTTATTGAGACGTCTGCTTTGATTGTGTAAAGCAGACAGGAGACTAGGATATTTGTAGATGTTGGCTATAATGCAGCCATCTTTACAGTGATAAAAGAGAGATTGTCATAAGGCGTGATCACGATAAAGCGAGATATCTGAAATTAGAGAATGCGTGACAGTGAATATATGCATGCATATGTCCTGCACATATTGGCGCGCATGGCGCGAAGACATATACACGCATACACGCTATGAAATGAGTAACAGGGTGGCAGGAGCCGCGCGCGAAGCAATGTATGAAGGGTAAGGTTAGGTAAGAGAAAGAGAGTGGCTAGAAGAAAGTTGCGCGACATAATAGCCGACGCCGCAAGAGACAAAGGCGGCTAATTAAGCCGCAATGAGAGAGAAAGGGACAAGAGGCAAGGAAGTCCCAAATCGCTTACAAGGACCCAGTTACCGAACAGGAAGGAGATGCGCGACTTGCTCTATTGACATCGAGCTCTGTTAGCGAACACACGTGCACGACAGCCAGAGGAGCTGGCCATCCGATGAAGCCGCTCGCCACCAGTAGTGCGACTCCGGGCTAGGCCAGCAGTCCAGAGCGAGATCAGCTCGAGTAACCCAGTAGACAATGGGGCCATATGCAACAGCCCGATCAATATCGCCGAGACAAAAGTTTGATGGGCCGCCAACAGCCAGTGACAATACAACGACTATTACATTAACGCGCGCTCTCTCTCTCTCTCCCTCTCCTTCTCCCTCTCCCTCTCTCACCGGTGGTCTGACCCGTAGACCCGCAGATCAAATAATAGTTAATATCAGTGTTTAACCAGAATATATTTCTATGAATTTGTTTGTGATCTGTTTGTGTTCTGAAAGCAAATCAAGTTAAAAATCAAACAAATTATGATTTTTAATGCAACGAAGGTTGTTTCATTAAATTCAGCAATATCATTTCTGAAAGGATTATTGGGGGCCTTGATGGGAATGAATTTCTGACCATAAGTTTTTGACACTAATAAAAAAGTTAAAAGTTCTCGTTGAAAGTAAGCTTGATCCGCAGATGAAAAAGATAAAACGATGCAAAGGAAAATACGTTGAAACCGGAATATAGATTTTCGTTTTGGTTCATTCTTCTTGGATGAATTTATTAATCTCAAATGACATTTACGGTTGTAAACAATCCAACCAAATAATAAATCTAAAACAACATCATGAGGGTAGACTATATCTTATTAAAAAAATTTTATGTACAAATGAAAATTTACTAACTATTCTCAAAATACTGGTAAGTGTAACATTTTATCTGCATATTTTCTTCATTCTGCAATTCGGCAATTCTAACAATAACGTGCTCACTGAATTTATGATTATTGGATAAATTGAAAACTACATAGTAATTATTGCTGATTGACGTCCGAATGAGCATAAGCCACCAATATACTTCCTAGTTGTAGAGTTCCTCTTTAATTTTTGTAATCGTTATTATAATTGATATGAATAAAGGAAATTATCTACCGCAGACGCAGTCACTGCCTTCCGGCAAAGGGAGCCGGATAGCGAGATCACTTAATTGAACACAGGGTTAGGATTAGAATAACTGCTGTTGTTTTATTTTGGTTGAAAGAGAAAAGTACCTCGTGTGTATTTTGTAGATGTAGGCGTGTGTAGCAGTAGGAAGTTGCAGCTGTGAATCTTCGGTCTTCATAGCCTCGCGTTGGTGGTTCAGATCAGGCCGTCGGCTCTCAGCTTCCTTTATGACAATCAGGTACAGGTAGATAGGCACCTTGGTATATTGGTCGTCCTTCAGAGATGAGAGCGCGATGCGTTGCGAAGAACGTGGACACTTGTATCTTCACGGAATGCGACACAATTTCGTTTTCTTCCTGATCGTAATTAACTTTTGTCTAGGATGATTTCTGGTCTGGCGACGGGTAGGACAACGAACTGAACGGTTAGTTTTTAAAAACTGAAACTGGCAGCCCTTTGCTCTCGGGGTTTATATCCTAGATTCTCATATTCTTTCTCATTCCATATTAGAAGTAGATAATTTGAAATATTCTTTTAGTATCTAGCTCTAATAGAGCCGTGACAGGTCAATTCATAAATACTTAGTTTTATTACTTCCAGTTTGGGGAATCGAGCTCATAACTAGCTCTCTCGCTGCCCTTTATTCCCTGCGCTATTGTGAGAGTGTATATTCATCATCGTTTCGCTTCCGTTCGGTCATTTGCTCGTGAACCAAAATTCATCTGCCTTGATTTCTATCGTGTTGCGGCGTATTTCATTTCTATTAATTGTCGCCGTTGACAAAGACCGTGATCTTTATGCGGTTTATGTATTGACTTCTCTCTCCATTTTAATGTTTGTGTCGCTTTGTATGTCTGGTCGTAATGTATGTGCGTGTGTGTACGTATAATATTTTTATATCTGTTTAATGCATAAAAAATTGAGGATTCCATTACACCTCCCCGCCCGAAAAAGAACAGACGAATGAAATTCCATGTTCGTAAAAATATTGAAAATTGTCATTTAACACGAAAAGGTACTTTTCGTGTTAAATGACTCATTTGTTCAATATTTTTTTCTTATTTGTTAAACATGATTCTTTTTTTATTGTTTCTTAGTTTCTATGATGTAATTTTTCTTTCGTAGTTGAGATGTATATACATATTCTTTCTTTATTTTACACCAATGGATATTTCAGTATTTTATATATATGATATTGTTTAATGAATTTCTTCGTTTTTCTTACAGTGTATATATATAAAAAAAATTTTTCTCTAACATGATAAGGATATGGTAGTAGGTATACATATTATTTAAGTTTGTGATAGTTTCTGGCTGTAATATAAAGAATATTGATTAGTTAATGCGGATATTTATTTGGGTTAGAGCAATGTTTAAGAATACTTTCTACAAATTGTTATATGTCTTTTCAATTTAGTTTTATGCAATAAAGTCCTAGCCCACCTGAGAAAAGCACTAGTTTTGGTATGAATGGAGAAAATTTAATTTAAATGAATACAAACCTTTTTAAAAATAAAACAAGTAAAAAATTTAGTTGTTTTAGCTTATTTTTCATTATTTTTGGCTTGTTTTATTTTTAAAAAATTTTCGATTCATTTAAAATAAATTTCCTGCATTCATGCCAAATGTACATTGTTTTGGAATCGTGTGACCGTGCTTTTCGCTGTTTGATTTTTCATTAGGGTAAATTAGGACTAAATAGACCAAAAAAATTATCAAATAAATATAAAGTTTTGTTACGTATGTATAAAAAATTTCAAATCAATCCAACTTCTCTATAGGAAATTAAAAAAAATTATTTTTTCGAGTTTTAAAGGTGGTGTGTCCCCTTAAGTGTTTGAATTTTCATTCTATTCGCGTGATACGGGCTGATCCAGCATCAGTCTGGCAGGAAGGTTAGTAGTGTACAGTTCGTTGGTGTATATTTATTTTTTTAATTCAACGAAAATGTACGAGGTAAATTTTTCTTGTTTATTTCTCCTTTTGGTTTTAGTAATATATTTGCTTTTTTGATTTATTTACTAATGATATTGCGATTATATCTTTAGATAGTTGATGTTATTGATCCGGTTGTGGTGAGTGATCTAACGTGGGAGCCCTGTCATAAATCGGGTTGGGGGTGGTGTAGCACCTGTTTTCATTTTGGAACCTCCCCTTCCCAGATTTGGGTTAAACGGTCCCGTTTCCAGTGTATTTATCGAGTAGTCTCGATTTTATTTTGATGGCTTTATTTTAATTATCTGCTTTTTTATTAATTTATTATATTTCTTTTCTAGTATCGTTACAATGTGCAGTGAGTTTGGACCCCTGCAGAGTTCCGGTTGTTTTATTTTGTGCCACGTCGAGGCCAATGATGCTCCTGGCGTGATCGGAAGGTGTGTTATTTGTGGCCTAGGATTTGATACTGCGCCTCGTTTGTTGCGATGGGAGCAGGAGTGTGCATGTGTTTCCCTATCTTTTTTTATTTATTGATATATATTTCTAATCCTTGCGTTTCATTTTTTTGTAGGATTGGATTCCCGTACCATCAGTCTCTTTTCAGTTAAATATTTGAATTTAGACTAATGTGATTATTGTATTGTATTTGTATTCATATTAGTTTCAATAATGTTATAAGTAGGGGAAGGAATCCTTGTTATTTTTAAATAAAGAAATGTAGAAAAAATATATATATACATATATATATATATATATATATATATGGTTTTCTTTATTATTATTGATTTTAGCTATCACTAGTGGTTAGTGTTCTTATTATTATTGATTTTAGCTATCACTAGTGGTTAGTGTTCTTATTATTATTGATTTTAGCTATCACTAGTGGTTAGTGTTCTTATTATTATTTATTTTATTCTCAGATAATTCCTGTTAATTTATCTAGTTCCTTCCATATTTGATCTTCTTCTTCTTCGGTTAGTGGAATCATGTCCATTTCGTTGATAGTGACCTCTAAGAATTCCATCGTTATCTCTTCTATTATAGCTTCTGTTATTTCTTGTCCCGTTTCTCCTTCTGTTGAGGTTGTTTCTGATATTGGAGTATCATCTATCACGGGTTCCATATATTCTCTCATGGCTTTGATTATTTTTGTATTTATTTCTTCTATTGTAAATGTTAAATGCGGCTTCGTGGTTTCTTGTGTCATTGAGTGTTTTCTTTTTTTTAAATGGCTTTTCTTCTTGCTTTTTTTCTATGTTTTATTCTATTGGTGGCACCTTTGTATACGTATTTATGGTATTCGTTGGTGAGTTATTTGTTATTTGTTTTGTTTCCTCTGATTCGACCATCTCCGACCGTAGTGTAGATTTATTGAATCTTATTGGCATTTTTGTTTCCCCGAGTTCTGGATTTTCTCTACTTATTGTTGTTTGCGGTTCTGCTTCTATTATGGCTTTTCCAGCTTTCTCTGTGGATGGTTCCTTCTTTTTGCATGAATTTCCTATTACTGTTACTATTTCTATAATCCTGATGTCATTTATTTCGCGTTGTTTTTTGCTTGACGATTTTTCTACGTCTTTTGTTACTTCTAACATTTCTAATTCTTCTTGGGTGATATTTTGTTTGTAGTCCTTGCATATCCTGATTATTTTTTTGATATGTCTTTAAAATTTACGTTTTTTATGAATATCATTCCTGCTTCTGATTTGCGCAAACAACCTTTACAAATTTCTCTTCTATTTATCCTTTGATATGTTGTTGTTTTGATCATACTGCTCGTCATATTAATTCGTCTGTACACCTTCCGCACTCAATTATTGCTCATGTACTTACTAACGGTGTCAGACAACGCCCACAGGTAATTAATAGGTCAGTAGGGATTCCTAAGGCGTGTAAATATCTTACGGTGTTTATTTCTTCCTTCTCTTTCGTAGAAAAATAGCGTATAACAGTAGTTGCAGAGTATCAGTTTGCATAGTTGTCCCACGTAGAAACAGGTGATTTCCTCTTTCAGTCTAACGCGCCTTGAACGTAGCAGGGTACGGTAAACTTCCGGATGTCCGCTCGGGATAACTCCGACGAATGGAGTGTATCTTCCTACATAATTACAATACATTTTTTTATTTATTTTTTTTACCAAATTTCTTGTTAAACTTTCTTTTCTCTACTTTAATTAATTATACATTATATTAGTCACTTCTTTTACTTTAATTAATTATATATTTTATTAGTCAGTTCTTTTATAATTTGTTCACACGATATAATCAGATTAATACTAAGAAAAATATTTGTATCGTGTGAACAAATTATAAAAGAAGTGAGATTAATAAAATATGGGTATAATTTTTTCTTTTGTTAGTTTTGTTTCTTCACATAGGAGCTTATTTAGTTTTTATCCTATTTCGTTTTAGTATTTATTTTTCACACCATTATTTATATATATATATATATATATATATATTATATTATATATTATATATAAACACTTAAAAAAACATATACACATATATATATGTTTTAAGTTTTAATATGGAATCTGGTCTTTGCCTGTATCATATGTCGGAATTTCAGTATATATATAGCTTGAGGATGGGTTGGAATTCGATACGCAGGTTCGATCTGTGTTCTGGTAGGTCCTTTTTCCTTATTGTTATTATTTTTCCTATTTTCTGTATCGCTCTTTTGTTGTCCTGAATGCAATAGTAGCTATGAGTAATTTAATAAGTCTACAGAGCTTAATAAACCCAATCAATCCTGCGCTTGCGGTTCCGAATGCTCGAAAACCAGACCACATTCTATTTCGTGTATTTTTTGCGATTACTTCGATAGCTCGTTCATTAAACATATTTGTTATTGTAATTCCTTCCTGGTTTACATTTTTACCAGCCATTCCCAATGCTACCTTACTTAATACGGTTGTTTTTTCGATCGGAAATAATATCATGTCGCGGAGTCTATTTACATCTTTTTCTCCGTATATTGCTCCTATGGCTAGTGTTTCCGAACTCATATACTTCTACGCCGGTTTTGATTGTGGTTTAAGCGTTTCTAGCTCTCTCCCAATTATTGGTATAGGCAACATTTTATACCAGTAGTTATCTATTTTTAACATCGCGGGAATTCTGCTATCGCACGAAATATGTGTACCGGTTCTTACAAATATCCGGGTTATATGAGTTAGGAAGAGCTCTTCTTCTCCACGCTGGACTGCGAGCTCTTTGTAGCATTTAGTTGAGTTTCATATAGTTACTTCTACGCGCAGACATTTTAAGAGACGCCTGTACCCGAACTCTTCTGGGGATATGGTCGTGATTGAAATTGCATTTTTAAGCACTTTCCTTTCAAGTTCGCATTTTTGTTGTAAAATTTTATAATACATTTCTTGGAACTGTCCTATTATGTGCTTTTTGAATACAAAAATTTTGAGTGTACGTAGGCAAACATGTCTAGGTTAGTGCTTATAGGAGACTTTTTAATTAATTCTCCCCAATGTGTATCTTCTAATAAAAATAGTTTGTTAACTCGTTTGTTTTCCATAGAGTAAAAGTTATATCTTCAGATTCTAGTGAGTACATGACTTTCGGAGCCTCCTCCTCGCACACTTTATTTAAATATCCCTCGTAAACCACTGAGTACTTGTTGAGTCCGCAAAAGTCATCCAGGACATTTATCCAGAATATACGGGCGCCGTCATGGTTTACGGATTGTTGATCTGAGAAAATACAACGCACCTCGGTATTTAGTATGATTTTGTTTGAATTTAAATATATTAGTGTGGAATAATATTGAAGTGAAGTTTTGAACCAGCCCGCAACGTATACATCATCCCATCGACCATATGGATCAGAGTACGATCCTTCTGTGCATTTCCCCATGCCGTCACTTCGATTAGAAAATATTCGGTTTGTTGCATTATATCACATTCTCGCGAAGATAACTCTTTATAGTAGCTAATTTCGTCTGCTGTTACTCTCGATACTTGCAAGTGCATTTCGTAGTGTGTAATAATGCGCGTTATTTTTACCGAGCATTTATATACATGCGCTGAGGAGTATTCATTTAGTTGTAATAATTCAGCGTACGTTCGCGTGACGTTAACTTTTGGTATTTTGATATCTTCTATGTTTAATAAGGATATTGTTGTTAGATTTGAAAGGTGATGACCACAATCAAACCTATACAATAAATTCACGGTATGAAGGGTGCTTATAAGGAGCTAGGGCAGCCATGATATAGCCATCTGTAAAGAAAAGAAAATACCAGTGTTGGAAAATACATTGAATATATATATATATATATATATATATATATATATATATATATATATTGTAACGGGGTGAGACAGTCTTTGATAGGAGGAAAACACAAAAGGAGACGCCGGGATTGAGAATCGATCCGGCGCTCCCGAGATCTCTAGGCGCACGCTCTATCAATTGAGGCAATGCCGCTTTATTCCATCACTCTGATTCCTGCTTCGATTACCGGCATAGCGAGGACTTGAACTTCGTTACTATATATATAATTTCCCATACGAATCTTACACACATATATAAGTTTTTCGATACACATGTTTACAGATAAGTGAACAAAAAATTCTCTTTTTTTTATTTTTCTAACCCATTTCGATTCTTTTGCCTCCTACGTAACTGCTGTGATAATGTCTTCTTCGACCTCATAACCGTATATATATTTAAAGCAGATGATAATTTCCGATGTTATGAAAATGATCCCGATGTTATAAGTACGATTGCGATGATTACAGAGTATGATATTAACCCAGTTTAATATATAGATTGCAGTTATTGTTCTTTTGCCATTTCTCTTGGTTTGGTTGCCTTCTTCTCGGCTTAATCCTTTGAAAATCTCACTAGTTTTTTTGTTCTTTGAAAACTTAAGCTTAAGTTCTCCGATGTGTAGTGTTTTCACTAGTAAGATAATTTGTTATTTGGATCCGTTTCTACAAATTATCGTTGTATGCTAATGCCTTTGAATTGGATGTTCATTCAGAGTAATATTTTCTTGATTGTCCTGACATTGATATTAGATTATATTTGGCTTGTAAAGGCGTATAACATATTACCTGTGGATTTGAATAATTCCATATAGTCTAGGTGTTCCCTTTTGTAAACGATCCGACAAGCACTGTAGTCTGTTTTTTCTGGATTCGTTAAGAATGTGCTTACGTTATTTCGGAGGTTATCGACGCTGCAACTTCCAATTCCTTATTTCAGGTTCGATCCAGCCTTCGTTTCCTTTATTAGTCCGGTCGCGAGTTGGTTTCTGCGCGTCCTAATCCGGATACGGTCTCTACTTGGGTCGACGTCCGCCCAATGGATGAGCCATTCTCGGGCAATGAAGTGGCGTCAAGTGAAGGGACTTGGAACTCGTGGGGCCCATCTCGCTGCCCAACTCCGACGCCGCCTAGTCCTACGGCCTCTGTTCCAGACGACCTGTTGGGAAATCTATTCTTGGATCCGCCGAATGATGTCGATTCGGCTGCGGCCCCCGAGGCTTCCGCGGTTCCCGACCGTTTCTTGGCCAGTGTGGTCAGCCCGCAGAGAGGTTTTTCCCATGCCTTCATCACGATCGATGTTGTCCAGAGGTGCCCGTGGCTCATGATTGGCATAATCACAGCGCCAATTGTGTTTATCGTCCGCGGCCTCTGTCACCCGACACTTTTCGTTCTATTGATATGCGAGCCTCCGATTATTGATGGTGTTATATTATATATGGTGTTTTTGTTATTTCATTTGTAGATCTTATTGTATGTTTAATTATTTTGTGATTAAGTACATGGCTTATATTTGGGAGGCCTTGATGTTTGTTTATTTAATTACCCGCTCTTTTCCAATAATTCTCCTTGTGTGTTTTGCCTTGTTTGCCATGACGCGCATCCCAATCCGATCTTTGTATCAGGTTACTTGATAAATTTGCGTCGTCGGGGGGTCGCTGATGTTCGAGTGTTACCTACTTATTTATCTATTTTTATGTTTTATCTAATCTGGCGGGTTATTTTTTTACATTAGTATAGTAGACATCTAAATTTTCTTATGACTCTCTAATATTTTGCGTATTGTCCGTCACCCTTAATTCCCCCTATCGACATTCGTTTAGATGTCATTGACTTATGTCTAATTATTGTCTATCCTATTTATTCTCGTGAGTCTTAACTTCCTCTACTGCTAATCATTATTATTTCTGTTATTAATTAGGTATTATTAGTTGTATTTTTTTTCTAAATATTGCGTTATTCATTTGTTATTTATCTTATATATGTCCATGGCACTCATTCCCTTTATCAATATATATATATATTCCCTTTATATATCGTTTAAGTTTATTTAAGTTTACTACTCGCGTTTTGTATCCTCTCTGGATCTTCGCGTTATATGTTGAGTAGCTTATGCCTAGGATTTCGCACGGGCCCTTGTATTCGGGCTTGAATTGCCCCACTTTTGGATCCTTAAAGACATACACCATTTCTCCTTCTCTAAAGTATATTACGTTTAGTTTTCTATCATAGTAATATTTTGATCGATGTTTTAACTGGACTAAATTCATTGAGGCCATTGTTCTGAGTTGCGCGTAAACTTCTGTTGAGTCAGCAAGATAGTCGTTATATGTCTGTAGATGCTCACGTCGCGAGAAGCTTGATGGTGTTCGCGCGCGTTGCCGAAAACTAATTCGTGCGGTGAGTAACCCAATCCGTCGTGTACCATCGAATTATATGCTTGCTGCTCCAGCGGTACGAGCTCATCCCAGTTACTGTTGCCTTCAATATACATTTTAATGTATTCTTTTAGCGTGTGATGCACTCGCTCTATTCCACCGTTTGACTGAGGATAATATGCTGTTGTTGAATATTTATTGACTCTGGACACTCGTGCAAATTCTTCCACTACTCGGTTCATAAAATGTGCTCCCTGATCGGATGTTAGTATTACACGTAATCCAAAATAACAGATCAAATTTTGGCGAAATTATCTTGTATTGTTAAAATATAGCGGTTCCCTCTTGCGGTTGGGGGCACCAGTCTACAAAAATCGATTGATATTTTGTCAAATGGGTACGATGGTGTCTCTGTTATCAACATTGGCAGTTTTGTTTTTACACGAACAAGTTTATTTTCTTGACATCCCGCGCAGCCTGGAACAAGCTCCTTCACGTCTGCTTGCATGTTCCGTCAGTAATACTCGCCCGCTATTTTGTTACATATCTTACTTGTCCCCTTGTGGCCGCCGATTGATCATTAATATGATTGCTTGATGAGCCGGTATCTGTCTTCCACCTTCGGTACCGGTAGATTGTTTTTAAATAACACGATGGATAGTGCCTTTCCTTTGAATATTTTGTTGCATTGCTCGATTACTCGTTCCCAGTCTCTGTGTGTTATTAGTCCTAGATCTCTAATAAATCCGAACGTTGTTGTTTTGTATTTTTCAATCAGTGGTTGTAGCGTCTTCATACAAGTAGTTATGTCGGGACTTAAGGGTTTATCATGCGTGTGTTTTTTCAGAATTATGCCGAATATATACGTGTCCTCGTGTCGAGTTACTATTATTTCTCCTACTGCGCGCCGTGTCTCTAGCAGTTGTTCTCTGTTTATATATCATCGTTCTCTGATAGCATTTAGAACCTCGGTGTCCAAAACCATATCATCCGATAGCATGAAGGCGAGGTTACACTTATGAGAAAGCGGGTGCTCGTTTAGACTTTGTACACCAGTAAATAAATGGCTATCGTCACGGCCTCTTTCACCTCCTGGTGCGCTTTGATCAGGTCGCGCTTCTGCTATTAGATAGCGCGCCATTGCCTCTCGTATATAAGGGCTTCGTTGGAAGCTCGGCATTGGTTCATATTCCTCTGACTCTGTGTCTGATTCTGCATCTGTTTCCTCTTCTGTTACGGCATACAAGGTAAAATGGTTGCCTGTGAGATATAAATGTACCAATTCCTTCGCTTCATTTATGTTAAAGTGACAGTATCTATAACTTCTTTTGGTTTGGAAATGTACGCACACATTGTAACCAAATGTTTTCAAGAAGATGTATATGCAGACCGCCTCTCCGCACTCTACTTCCGATAACAAAATTCGGCGCGCTTCTTTTGGGTTCCCGCAAGTTTCCAGATGTGAGCTACAAAGAAGCTGATATCTTAGTTGGCTTGCTGTTGTTTGTAAGTTTAAAGCCCTTATCAGCGAATGAAATAAGCAGTTCCCTGGCGGGTCCGTTGGTATATTTCTGTCTTGGATCAGTCATTTATGTGGTTCCGCGCATGTGCCTTGTTCAGTGTATATGAAAAATCGTTGCGCTAGCTCGTCTGTATCCGCGGTGCTATGAGATTTTGGAGATTGTTGAGACCTGGGTGGCATTTCCATACTTGCACCGATCTTATCTATAATCACTTGATCGATAGAGAAGTATTCCATTTCCTCTAGGAAATTAGACATACTGCTTGTTTTTGTGGAGCTAGTTTCCTTATGCGTACTTCAATTGTGGGCGCTTGAATTGTCGTTATTTCTGGGTTCATCTGCATTACTGCTGCCAGGTAGCGGTCTTGTGTAAGCCTCGTTGTTCGCTTGTGGAGTTACGGTAAAAATCTTTCTTTGGTTCTTAATCGGGAAGGCGTTGTTTCGACTTCTTAAGTTCATCGTCATCAAGAGCGGCGTTGGCTCAGTGGTTAGCGTGCTAGGCACAGAAACAACACTGTTCCAGGGGTCAAGGGTTCGATTCTCAGTGAAGTCACTTGGACTTTTTCTGAGTGGTTTTCAGCAGGAAAAGTACCCTGGACACCGACTGTTTCAAGGCGAGTTTTTTCCCGAGATTTCCTTTCAGTGGATTTTCGGGTTTTCCCTCGTCTTGCAGGTGCAAACCTGGGTGAATGCGAAGCAGTGGTGGGGACTATAAGAGGAAGATTGATAAAGAAGGTGAATCGATCCGATGCACTAGGAGAGGTTTACACTGGAAGAGGGACCCGATTTCCTCTCAAGGACAGAGAGGGTTGACTTAACCAACTCGGTGCGAGCCTGCAATATGTTCTCACCGGAAATGTCTTCCAGGAAGATTATAAGACAGGATGGAGTTGAAAAGGAGATATAGGATAGGATGCACGTGCAGGGCAAAAAGTTTAGGAATAAAAAAGGTATAGCATTGGGAACTACTTCCACACAGAGGTGGTGGAAGGCCCCCGCCAGCTGGGATTAAAGGCTGCGGCGGTAATAGATGTAAAAAAAAAGTTCGTCGTCCTCCAGTATCAAAAACATATGAGTATCAATGATAGGCTAGGGAGAGTCTATACTTTCGTATGCGGCTGTCTTCTGTACTAGGTTTTCTCTTGCTAGCGTTTCCGTAGTTGGGGCTACTGGCGCTTTCCTGATTTCTTGATTCCCATATATCTATTTGCATACCCAATTTGTCTCTCTTACTTATTTCTGCCACGTTGACTACGAGGTGAGTCCTGAAATTATTTTTCTGGCCAAAGTGTGTTTGTCGCAGGTTCCTTAACGATGAACTTGTGTTTGAAGGCTTATTTTCGGAGTTTATGCTCTCTGCTTATTGAGAGCTCGGTTTTGGATTCTTCTGGCTAGCCTTCTCCCGTGAGCCATCTTTCAGTGTTTGAGGCCGTAGTATGCTAGGCGGCTCTATAGGGGTTTCGTCTTTAGACACGTTATACGACTTCTCATTCACTTGATCCGATGTTATTCGTTTGTTTTGCAACACATCGTCATCCGAGTCTGCTCCCAAACTACTGTCACTATCCTTGCTGACTTCCATGTCGACCCTGTGAAATCTTGGCGCGCTCCGATTAATAGATTGCTTTCCTGTTGGTTTCCTTGGATCGCTTTGTTCCTGGCGTTGCGGAATGCTCGTTGCTTACATTGCTACCGCCATATTATCTTCTCTGATGAGAACATAATATCCGTTTCTTTTCCGCGGGGACTATAGCCAATAGCTCTCTATCGTAAGTGGAATATCTCGGTTTTGCTCCTTTAAGAACCCGTGATGCATATGCGCAGTGATGGTCTCTACCTGGCTGACCCTGGCTCAGGATGGCTCCTATCGCGTACTCTGATGCGTCGGTTATTACTAGGAAGAGCTGCGTTAGGTCTGGTGCCTTCATTACAGGTTCCTTGCACAGTACTGTTCGTAGTGCGTCGAAGGCTTGTTGGTGTTCCTCTTTCCACACAAAGAGTTAATTCTTCCTAATTTTGCAAACCCTTTAATGAAGCGCCTGTAATACCCCGTGAGTTCTAAAAATTGCTTTATCTTCTTGGCATAAGTCGGCACTGGGAAATTGTTCACCGCCTCTATTTTCTTAGGGTCGGCTCGAATTTTTCCTCCTCCGGCGATGTGTCCTAGGAAGTGTGCTTCTTTTTGCAAGAATTGGCATTTCAGTGGTTCAATTGTCAAGTTAGCATCATCTAATCGTTTCATTAGGCGACGAAACTTCTTGCCGTGTTCCTCGAGGTCTCTTGCGAAAACAATCATATCGTCGAGGTGAATGATTCGTGCGGGTATGATAAATCGTTCATCTTGAGTAAAAGGTATTATAGTTTGACCAAATTCTATACATCTATCTGCGGCATTGACCTTTCCACCATATTTCGTAAATACGTCCCGTCCCAGAATACCATATGTGTCCATGTAAATTCGTCGGGAACTACGTGTACGTCGCACTCTAGTTACTCTAAGCTCATCTTCGTTTATCTAAACTTAGACATTCTCCCGCCGTAACTCCATTAATTGCTATAATATATTGTTTATCAATTGACGTCCACTTTGTGACGTTACTCGCCTTAATTAAGGTCACATCCGCTCCGCTATCGGCATAGAATCTCGCTTTTCTCCCTTCTAACGTTTCACTCGTCAAACCTTATCGTGTGCTTTTTATTTTCGTTTTCCTCCTGCACGTGGCCTCTCCTCTCTAGCACCATTTGCTCCTTTAGCTTGTTGAATTGCGCCGCTATCTCCTTCATTTGTTTCCTTGCGTCTTCTTGTTTCTCCATCCTTTTATTGCCCATGCCCTCTGCCTTTTTCTCTCGTTTCTCTATCGGTTCCGATTTTTGCTGATCGCTATTCATTGGTTATCGGATACCCCCGACTGGTACCGAGCATTTTGGTAGTTCAAAGAATTGCTTGATTGGGTCCTGTAATTTCCATTGTCTTGTCGATGATTATTATTATTATTTCTGGAATCATAGTTACCACCTCCATTAGACCGATTATTAGTATTATTATAATTGTTGTTATATCTGCCATCGTCGCGTCGATTATCAAAGTCACGATCATTGCGTTGATTATCAAAGTCGCGATCGTTGCGTCGATTATCAAGGTCGCGATCGATACGCCGGTTGTCAAATCTCCGGTCGTCACGTAGGTTATCATAACCCCTATCATCGCGTCGATTATTATTGTAGTTGCGGTCTTTCTCCTATTGTTGTATCCATTGTTGTTATTACCCCGGTAATCCCTACTGTCGCGCTCGCCTGAATATCTGCGTACATTGTTTCGCCTATACCCTACGCCACCTTGCTTTCCAGTGTTATCTAGCAGAGAGTTATTCTGCATCGTATTATTTGTCTGCGTTGCAGGTACGACGTACGGCATCAGTGCCGGGCCGCTATTGGGAAGGGGGAGTAGACCACTGGAGGCGCGCCAACAAGGGGTGCTGACGCTAGCTTCTCGAGTTTCTCCTTACTGAATGACCCATTACTTATCGCGTTCTTTAGTGAAAAGCATTCGGTGTAGACGTGGCCCCAAAGGTATTCGTACTTTTGCCTGTCAAAATTTTTATTTTTGCATGCCTCTTTTAGAAGTGTCGGCTTGCGACAGTAATTGCAGATAATTATGCCCGCGGTGCATCTAACGGTTTCCGCAACGGTTGGCTTCGCTTGCGAGTTAGCTTATACCTTTGATTCTAGTGCGATTTTGGCTCAATTCACAAGGCCCGAGTCCCATGACGGAAATTTAATGTTATTTGTCGGAGGGGCGTCTGTTTGTGGGCCGTATGCGCGACGAGCGCTGGTGCGATGTTCGAACGCGACTGCCTCTGTAATGGCTTCTCGCAAGCAACCCGGGTTCTTGGAACGTACTTGATGTTGCAATTCCCCATTAAGACTGAACAAGAATTGTTCGAGTACCTCCTTGCCGGCCTTATTCTTATACGTGACCCTCTCCCAATCGCGCATGTCGCAACTTGAGTCGTAGGTATTCAACAATCTATTGTGTGGTGTTTGAACATGTAGTCCGTAGTCCCCTGCGCTTTCACCGTCATATTGACGAATTACCTTTAGATCAGCTAAAGCTTTATCCACGCCTTCCACGCCGCTATATTGCGTAGTTAGACCGGCTAGCAGCCGCTCGACGTTGTCATATTGCGTCAACCGTGCAGTATAACCATCGGCCGCCCAACCTCGGAATTTCGTCGCCAGCAAGTTAAGTACCCAACACACGGCTGACGGCGCGAGCTCGTGTATTACGTCGCGGACTATGTGACAAAATAACGCAAGCATGTCTGGATTTCCGTCATAAGGCGGAATCGTATTCAGTGCTTGGTGCAGTGAAAACATCCAGCCCCCGTCTCTTGAACGGTGTCTGCGTAGTTGTCCGGTCTGTATGCGTCCAATTGTCGGATTTGGGTTTGGGTTTATTGTTGGGTATGGGTTTAGGCTCACGTTGAGTCCTTCATCTATCTCATCCTGCATACACTTTTTGAATTGCTCATAACGTTCCCTAAAACCCGTGTCTTGCGCTGATGGCCTGTGTTGCTGATTTATAAGACTGTCGAGGTAATTTTCTACTCCCGGCAAGGGACGTTCTTCGAAATTGACTGATGCGTTTAGAAGTGTTGGTTCTATGAACGCGATCGCGGTATGGTGTTCATTAACGAGTGTACTATGCCGCGGCGGATTTAGCACTCCGTGGATGCGGTCCGAAATTGCGGTCCCTTACTAATAGGAAGTTGGTCTATCCTCATGTGGGTTGAAAACCTTTGATGCCCCGTCTGGGAAAGTTAGTCTACGGCATCTCGCTGTCCGTTTCGAGTCGCATAGATTGGGTTTCGAGCGATAATAAATGTTCCGATGCTACCATTAATATACATTTCTTTTCCGCGGGGACTAAATTTCCTTGCCGTAGTATTAAGCGAATCTGTTTGATCGCGGTGTCTATCGTTACTACCGTGGAACTGGCTAGCGCTGATTCCGCGAGTTGTAGTCCTAGCGTAATTTGAGTATGCAACACGAGAGCCGGGTCTTCAGAAATTTCGAGTTCTTGCAGCCGCCTGTAACGTGGTGGCTTCGCTAACGCTTATTCTACAACGGATTGTACCGCGAAGCAAAGGGGACGGTCGCACAAAACCACCGCGCCGACAAAAAGATCGTCTTTCAACAACAGAAGAATCGCTCCGGCAGCTCAGCTATCTCCGCCTTAGCGGACCGCGAAGAGTGGTGGGAGCCTTCTCTGCTTGGCTATCTAGGAAATGTTTGAATTCGGGATGGTTTGCATGCAATTGATTATTACTCGGTTTATATATAACACTATCGGACTAAATCTCCCCTTCTACATTTATTTACTAATTAACAATGGTTTCGTGGATCGCTCGGCTTGATTTCATTCGCATATTCTATAGAGAGTGTGTGTGTGTGTGTGTTTTTTTTTCTTTATAGAGTGAGAGGTTAAGGGCAAATCCATTATGGACGATATGGCACCGACTGGTACCACCTGTGTGGGACTCTCACCCACTAAACCCTACGTTTACCGTTAGCTTTTGAATTCCAACGGCAACAGAATCCTCTCCGTCCTCCTTACCAACCCTAAGTAAGTTGGACCTGGTTCTTTCTCCAATAAGTCCCCCCCCCCGCGATAAGACCGTCTGAGTATTGCTTCGCGGGGGAACTTTGGGCTACCGCCCTCGTCTGTTGATGTGTTCGTCATCACGTTTTCCTCTGCCGTCTACTTCTTACCGCATCGTCCGGTCGTCTGTTTCTGGCAGAATCTCACGTCTTCTTATTCTTTTTTCTTCGTCCTTTCGGACCTTCCTAAGGATGTCTGCAGCAAAATTGTTTATTGTGCTCCATCCGTCGGCCGAAGTCATCATAGCTACCATAATAGACTCAGGCGTTACTCTGATCTGCAGATAGCACTCAAGTTCTTCTCGTTCCTGTTCATAGCGTGGACATTCACTGAATATGATATGAATGCTCAGCGCCCTCGATTGCATTCAAGCACGTCGGGCAATCCGGGCAATCCTCCAATTTAAATCGATGCAGATACGTGCGGTAGCATCCATGTCCACTCAGAAACTGCGTTAGGTAGAAATTTACTTCCCCATGTCTTCTTTTTGTCCAGTCTTCTACACTTGGTATGAGGCGGTGTGTCCATTGTCCCTTACTACTAGAGTCCCATCGCTTTTGCCACTCCGTCATTGTTACTTTCCTAGCGGCATCCCAAATTTCTATCTTGGTTTTGCCGCTGTCTCGTCTTTTTTCTTCGTCGATTGATTTTCTCTCCCTTGCTAATAGGTCTATTGACGGGAGACCTGCAATAACGCAGACCGCCTCGTCCGATACCGTACGGTAAGCAGACGCGACCCTAAGTGCATTTCGCCTGTGCACTGAGGAGAGCTTTCGTTCATATGCCTTCACCAGCAAGGCGTTGCCCATATCGGGGCTCCATACAACATGATTGATGTACTAACGCTTACCACTAGCGTTCTGCGATACTGTGTGGGACTACCCACATTTGGCATCAGCCGCGCCAGCGCTGCGGTAGTTTTTACGGCTTTCTCTTCTGTTGCTTCCAAGTGCTGTTTAAAGATCAGCTTTGCGTCTAACGTTATACCTAAATATTTAATAGTCGGTTTGAAAGTAATTTCATGACCGCTTATTCTCAAGGTAATCGTCTCCGTCTTCTTTCTGCTAGATATTAGGATTGCCTCCGTTTTATGGCCTGCAAGCTCTAGATTCGCATTATTTAGCCACTTCTGTATTTTAATGATAGCTTCAATAGCAATTTCAGCTACTTCTTCTTTCTCTTTTGCTACCAATACCAAAGCTATGTCGTCTGCGAATCCTACGATCATTGCTCCTTCTGGTAATTCTAGCTTGAGTACGCCATCGTACATAATGTTCCACAACGATGGGCCCAGTACTGATCCCTGTGGAACTCCCCCGGTAACCTTATAGTTCACCGTGCCCTCCTCGGTCTCGTATAAGAGAGTTCTGTCCTTGAGGTAGTCAGACATTATTCTTCTTATATACGGAGGGACTCCTAGTCTCACTATTGCTTCGGGAATTTTGCACCAATTTGCAGAGTTAAATGCATTTTTAACGTCAAGTGTAACCACCGCGCAGTACTTTTTCGCCCCGCCTTTCCATCTTTTCCCGCTTATGGCTGTCCGTGCTGTATTCACCACTAAGCCGATAGCGTCTAATGTTGAGCGGCACTTACGGAAACCATATTGGTGTTCCGCAAGCCCCTCTGGCCCCTCGGTTTTGTCTTCCATCCTAACGTAGATTATGTGCTCTAATACTTTTACCCTGCGTATCGAGCATGCAGAGCGGTCTGTATGACGACCCTTCTCCAGGTGGTTTGCTACCCTTTGGTAGCAACACAAGCCTTTACTTTTTCCAGTTTAATGGAAACGTTCCTTCTTTGAGACAAGTGTTGTACAAGTCTATAAACTCTGCTGGGTGAGCCTGCATGGCATGTTTCAATGCGATATTGGGTATGCCATCAAGTCCTGGAGCCTTATTGTTTCCAACCCTCTGGCAGGCTCATAGTAGCTCCTCCTCCGTAATTGAGGGTATATTATCTACATCTATTTCTTCTACCATAGCACATGGAATGTCCGGCTGGTTTGGGAAGAGTGTTGTCACTACCCTCTTTAGTACCTCTGGGCACTTTGGTGGGGGTATATAGCTTCCTTTGCGTGTCTTCATAACTGTTTTGTAGGACCTGCCCCATGGATCTTTATTGACCTCTTCTAGCAGCTCCTTATGACATCTCTGCTTGCTTTCACTGATGCACTTTCATTCTTCTGCTGCATTCTTCTACAGCTTCGCTTCCAATACCGATTCGGTAAAACTTTTTCTTTGCCCGTTGCTCCAGCCTTCGTGCTCGGTGGCAGGCGGAACGCGCTGATCTAATCTTCTCGTTCCACCAATATACTGGTGCCCATCTTTGATTGGCCACTCTTCTTGGCATAACTGCGTCACAGGCTTGGGTGAGCCATTTTGTCATTTGTTCAGCCTTGTGTCTGCTGATCCCGTCAATTGGATATTTCCTAACATCATCAGAAATAGTTCCTTGTCGTACTCCTTGGCTTTCCATTCCATTTTCGTACTTATAGGGTTAGTACAGTGTACCATGTTTTGTGTGCCCAGCTCCATTATAATGGCGTGGTGATCACTGTTAGTGAAGTGATCGCTTACGGTCCATTTACTCACCTCTTTTACCAGACATCTACTAACAAATGTTAAGTCGATCACTGATTCAGCGTCCACCTTTTTATAGGTTGGTACGTTGTCTTCGTTCACCAGCACCAAGTCCAGCAGTGCGAATGCCTCTAGTAGAGCCTGTCCTCTTCTATTGGTTTTTCGGCTGCCCCATTCAACCGCCCATGAGTTAAAGTCCCCAGCTATAATAGCTGGTATTTTAGCCCTGACATCTCGTACTAGCCGGTCCAAGAACTGCTGAAACTGATCGATTGGCGCACTGGATTGGGCATAACAGCTGTATACCTGTATACCCTCAATCTTTGCGCTGGCAAAACCTGCTTCTTTGTCTTTCATCCTACTTTGAAAGGTAAGGTCTCTGCACGCCCAAATAGCTGCTTTACCGGAGCCATCGGATTCCCACCTTGGCTGTTCAAGATCTCTGTACTGCTCACTGATTATAGCGACATCAATATTCTGCTTGCGGACGTACTGACAGAGAAGGTCCTGAGCTGTCTCACAGTGGTTCAGGTTTAACTGTACTATTCTCATCTTCTTTGTTTTGTGGCTTTCACTGCCGCTTGGTACGCTGGGCAATCATAGCTACCTGCGGCATGGTCGCTTTTCTCTACGTCGTCCTTTCCTCTGCAGAGAATGCAGCTGGGCTGGTTTGTGCAGTCTTTCGCTACATGTCCCGCTGAGCCACATTTGTAGCAGCAGCGGTTTCTGTCGTGCTGCTCAATGCAGCTTGCAGCAGTATGGCCGAAGCCCAAGCATTTATAGCACCTGAGCGGGCGGGTGTCTCGCTTTATTGGGTTCTCACCCTATCTTTATCTTCTCACCCTTGATAAACTTCTGAGCTATCTGGGCAGGTAGCTATACTATTGCTTTCTGCGTATCTCCATATGCTTTACGAAGCGACTTAACCGCCATAGGTTCGAAATTTCTGTTCTTCCTCGTTATTTTTGCGTAGTGCGTCCACTATGTCCTCCTTAGTGGTCAGCATGTCAAGATCATTAATCTCGAATGCCTCTTCATGATGCAGCGCCCTGATTTTAGCAGTTTCCACTAGTACTGCTTTCACCGCTTCCTGGAGCTTAGCTGTTTCCACCTCCTTGGAACGTTGTAGTTCGAGTAGCAGATCTCCTGCTGTCGTTTTGCGTATTCTATGTACGTTGTTTCCTAACTTTTCTAGGCTAGGCTCTGCCTTCATTTTCTTTAGGATTTCGGCGTAGCTTTTTCCACCCTCGGCCTTGATGACTAAGGCGTCAGGTCTAGGGGGTCTTGCTCTTGCCGTCCTACTTTTTCTGGTGCCTTTTTGTCTTGGTCACGAGCACCAGTGTTATCCTTCCTGTTTACACTTTTTTCTTTTTTCTTCTTTGCCTACCTTGTCACCACCTCTTGCCCCGAGTCTTTCTCCCTCTGGTGGACATTGTCGTCGGCTACTCTTCTTGCAGAGCTCGCCCCACTAACGCGGCTAGCTTGCTGTGGTTTTTCCTTGCCGACCGGCTTAGGGGTCACTTCGTTCGCCTCTGCTAGGCTAATTGCCCTTTCCAAAAGGCCAGGGGTTGTTTGGGTCACCTTGCCGTTAGTCCCTGGCCGTTGGCACTGCATAAGGTTATCATCTGCAGAGCAGAGAACCCTTTAGCTGGCCCTTATGCTCCGGGCGAGATCCTTAATTTGCTTGTGCACATTGTGTCTGTCCCTGATATAATCGATCAGCTCATCGATTTTACTGCCAAGGCGATCTAGGTGCACGTTTTTGGAGGTCGCGCTTTCTGCTCGCTTGTCGCCATCTGCGTCCACCTCCATAGTCTCTGCCTTCTTTCCTGTAGCATTACGATTGCCTTCCCGTGCCAGGTTACCTACAACGGGGCTGGTTGTGTTGTGAGTCGAAAGCGTACTTTCGCCTCTCCCAGATCCAAGGGGTTTATCCCCAAGGAGGCGCGCGTCGACCACCGGGGCTGATACCTGATCGGAATCGACGGCAGGATTAGTAATGCTTGCCTGGGTACTCATATGTTTAAGAACGCTTCTTGATTGATTGCCCTTGCCACCCTAAATACCTGATGTTTCGGTAATTCTAAACAGTGCTGGGGTGCCGAGGACTTTCGTGGCAGCACCGTTAGCTCCTGTACCCTAGGAAGGGGCAATTTAAAAAAGTGCTAGCATCCGGGCCAGATGCACCTTGGTTTTTTAAGCGAGGTTGTTACTCCTCCCCCTCCTCCTACCCCACCTCTTGGGTAGTGGGGCCCCGGGCTTGGGACCGGTGTAGCGGAGTTGTGTGTGTGTGTGTGTGTGATTCGGCGAGGCGGCCATCGAGATCGGCCGTCGCGCGTGTGCGGGATTTTCCTTGGCCCAATCCTATTCTAATTATCGTGCTCGATAGTACGCAGTGCTGAGGGTGAGAGGGAGGGAGGGAGGGAGGGAGAGGGAGAGGGTGAGAGAGGAGGAGAGGGGGAGAGGGAGAGAGAGGGAGAGAGAGACGTGTTGGCTGTTTGTGTATGATGCGTGGCTGCCGTTGCTGGTCGTGGCTCTCTCGTGCTGGTCGCCAGATGCAGCCTCTCCTGTCCGTTTGTCCTTCGGGCTAAGACTCGCCCTGGAGTCTTAGCCCGATCTCGTACTCTGGAGTCTCGTCGGTGGCTCCGACGGCTCCTCGTGTTCGCCGGCTCTCCCCAGAGTCGCCGGTTATATCCGTTCGCTACCACAGCCGAACGTGAAAAGCCCGTGAGTCTTGCTGATTACTCGACTCATCCCCCGTTCTTGTCTCGAGCCCTTTGTGTTAATTTGTCTCGAGACACTTTCTCTCTCTCTTTCTCTTATGGCGCTGCTCGACGCCGTATTATCTAATATATTGTTCTCTCTCCGCGCTAGTCTCTCTCCTACCTTGTTTATGCTTCGCGTGCAGTTATTGCCGCCTCGATACTTGCCTCACCACTGGTTTGGGTTTCTTTTCCATCTTGATTACATGGTTTTGCATGCATTGCATAAGCTGCGGGGTACTCAGTTCGCATTTTGGTTGACAACTTCTAAATTAAAGCATTTTCTGTAAATAGTTCTGTATGTATCAGAAATACTTCTGCGATATTTTGGCACTTCATATGTTCCACAAACGTAACATAAATCATCACGTGTTTCTTCATACGTATCGAATCTATTCTTTATTCTGGTACTACTCTTATAGCATTCAGATGACGCTGCTACCATCAAGCGTCTTTCTGAGGAGTTATCTCGTCAGATAGTCCAGCATGGTCCCACGCATCACACATCACAATCTCACACGTGGATTGATCTGAACATGACCGTCGAAAGCGACACGGTCATTGACTCAAATAATGTGTGGTTGCCCAGTTTCGGCATGCATTGTGGCATTGATGTCACCCTTGACATCTACTCTCCTGCTCCTCGCTTTTTATATTCTATAATTGTTCTGTATACAACGCAGTTGCTTTTTGTGCTGCCTTAAATATTGTATTATTTTTTGCTGTAAGCAAATAAAAATCTATCTATCTATCTATATATCTCTCGCGCGCTCTGCTCGCAAGCCCCGCATTGCTTGCGTACGTACTCTTGGAAGCCATGAGAGCAAAAACATCAAAATACATATCTATACATAAAAATTTCTATCCTTTCAGAATCTGCAGTCAGAAATTAATGTTACGGAAAATTAAAGATGTTTGACCTTTAAATGACCTTGATCTCGATCTCATAGGGTCAAACAGAACTTGGATTCAGACTCAGCGTGTCGAGATACATAGGAATATATTTTGTATATATCTAGTTTTTGATACAATCCACTTTTTCGTACGCCTGTGTTATTATTCATTATCCCTCCATGCAACTAAGGCCGTTTGCAACCATCAGGAGATACGATCCCTACTCTTAGGCAAACGTCCCTCTATTCAGATATGAAATGAGATAGTCGATCTTTACAGGCCTTATCTGCGCCTCCCTGGTGGATGGACACCTCTCAAATGGAATTTGACTACTGAGGGTAGGGACGACCCAGAATCACGTAGTGTATGAACGAGTGGTATTCGGTTCTAATACGGTTTTGGACAGCATCTTCCCCTCTGACTGATATTCGGATCTCGAACTCTACGCGGATTTCTGTTCTTCCTTATTAACCTTTCCATGTCCATCACACTGCTAGCGTATGCTTGTATCTAAAATCTAAAAACTTGATTTCTTTTCGACAGCATTTATTCTTGTCGCGATTAATCGTTAATCCGGCGCCGTTTATGCGATGAATTGATTTTCGTATCATTTTCAATGCTCTTCGAATAATGTTTTCAAACAACTTCGCATCCTATACCAGGTCAGTGCAATTATACAAAACATAAAGGGCACGCTCGCCTACGTACTTGGCTAGATTGAGCTGTACGCCAAGATATACAAAAAGACACGCATGCACTCGATGGCGGTGGTAAGGGCTGGTCCCACTGAAGGCTGGTTCTGTTGACACCGCTCGGGGATGATGTTGGACGTCGTCCTTCCTTATCATCGCGTCTCGTTTTCGCTTTCTTTCAATCTCTCTCTCACTCACACGTACTCGCAATGTTGCTGTCAACTAGGCCGGAGACTCGCGCGTTAGGACCTGAATCCTGCCTCACGCTTGCGTAATGGCACTCTATACGACGCGCGAGTCCTCGCTAATTCTCGCCTCGTTATTTCACATGGTGGCCCAAGGCTCGCCCATGCTGTCGCTGCGGTCTCCTCGACAGCAGCTGGGACAGAACCTCGAGCGCTCCAAGCGAGCAGAGGCCGGAATGACCTCTCGAGGCCCTTCAGAAGCACGCGGTCACCGCAAGAGCGGGGGAGGGTGCACGGGCGCTGGCCTCCTCTTCCTTAGCCATGATGTCAAGGACACGTCATAGCGCAACCTGTAACTCGCGTTCGATGGTATCATCCATCCCTTTAAATGAAAGACAGACATTATCCCTCTTTATCCCTTGCGCGCGCATTTTTCTCGGAAACAACGTGCTATTAACATCCGACTCGCTCGGGTTCCGATTGCGCGAATCCTTCGGATGACCAGGCTTCTTCTTTGGCGTAATCGCTTCCGCGCAGGGTTGTACTACCCCTGGCGGTACGCTTCTGGCTACGTAGACCTTTTTTGCTGGTCGGCCTCTCCTATTGGGTACAGGGTTCGCATCAGTACGCACGTGGTTTGTTTGTCGCGATCTTGAAGTGGCTTCATCAATCCCGGACGCTACATCACTCTGAGCGCAGTCAGAGGTTCGCTCGACGTCACGTGGGGCGCCGCACTATGGGACATTTTGGAAATTTTTTTCAAAATAAAATATCTCCTTCCAGTATTGACAAAATTGGATGATTTTTTCTTTGTTTTGCAGGTTATACTCTACAGAATACGAGAAAAATATAGAAATTAAATTAGCAATTGTTGCTGGCCCAGGAAAAATCGTAATATACGCAATTTTTGAAAAATTCGACATTTTCGGCTTGCAGATGCGAGATATTGCTCACATATTCAGAACATGATTGAATTAGCAATATATATATATATATATATATATTGCTAATTCAATCATATCCGGTATATAGACATTTTGACTTTCAGATGCGATATATTGCATATAGAATCAGAATATTGATAGAATTAGCTATATATATATATACATACGCGCAACACGGGCGACGGATTTCTTACTGAATAAACGCCTTTTTAGTAGAATTGGTAGTGTGTTCATTTAATTGTCGTCCCGATCCCTCTTGCTATTCAAACCGCCGAATACCGCCGCCTCCGCGGGCACTACACAGGAGTATAGTGCATACTGAGCACCGGAGCATCGTCGCAGGTAGGCGACCACACGAGCGAGTTCATAAGTAGATAAGCTAGGATGATACTGGGGCAGGATGATACTGGAGCAGGATGATACTGGAGCAGGATGATACTGGAGTAGGATGATACTGGGGCAGGTTGATACTGCAGCAGGATGATACTAATTCAAGTTGATACTACTTCACCTGCGTTGAAATTCACAAAATGATTTTTCCTTCCTAATTCACTCAGAAGTAAAGTAGAAAAAAATTTTTTGGTTTAGCGGGGACTCGAACCGGGAACCTTTTGGTCGACAGTAGGCCGTCTTACAGACTTACCGATACGAGCTCTTCGAGGATGTATTTTTCAAAATAGTCTTGTTCTTACGTTAAATTATTTTTATAGCCCTGAAAAGGGCTGTTTGAGTTAGACTTGAAAAGTACTGATCGAGTTAGTCCTGAGAAGGACTGTTTGATTCGCAGATGATGAGATGCCCTGGTGACTCGTCGTCAAAACTCTCGATTGAATAGTCTTCATCACTGCTGAATATCAAGCGCCTCTTCACAGGCGGGCGCTCCGGTGATTCATGATCGCTGTCGCTCATCCTCTGGTCCACAGATTTCGGTGGAGAAACTATGTCTACAACTTTTGGTAGCACCTTCTCCGGCGTTAGTAAAATTTTCACTTCTGGTGAAGAAAAAATTTCGATGATCTCCGGAGAAGAGTCAATGTCGATGACCTCCGTCGACGGCTGGTTGTTCGGCGTGCTTTTGAAGAACGGATTGAACACCAGCTCTTGCTGACCGAGCGCATCAATAGATGAACCAGGAGATAAATAAATCGGCGAAGGAGACTGGTGGTACACGAGATCTCACGACGGCGAACTAGGAGGTAAACTGACCTCGTCAGAAAAATGCAAAAGGTGTTTCGAATACATGATGATTCTCTTTAATGAGAGTGATCCAGAATGACTTTTTTCGAGCTGTTGACCACTCTCTTATCCTGCGAGATTCCATTCTATTGGCTGTAAGATTCATGGAAGGGGAAAAAGTGTCTTTCATTACCCCCTCCAGTAGTTAATATGAGCAAGATAGTATATTTTCTTTGACTATGCAATAAAAACTGTTTGGTATAGATCCAAGTACAAAATTAGTCCAGCGAAGCCATAAATCTCAAAATTTCATAAAACATGAGTACTCGCTGATAAGACTTTTTGCATTTTTGTTCATATCTCTAAATCTATGATAGATAGAGATATGAGATTTTACACACAGTTGTGCATTAATAAAGCAGAAATAACTTATTCTATGTAATTTCAACCATTTTTATCATTTTCTAATTGAAAAATGTGAAATTTTCATACATAGCCAAATTGCTGCTAAGTGTAATTTTTAGTTTCAGATTTTATTGGCTCTCAAAGAGCTGTTCAAGAACTATAGACTATTTTTACGTTTATCATATTTTGTAGTTCTGAAAAGAACTTATTAGTTTTAATAGTACATTATGACACTGTTGTGGGAAGTGTTTTTCTACCTTGCTTGATTTTCGCACGAGCGAAGCTCGTATTTTATACCATGAGAGCCGAAAATTGCAATTAAAGTTTGCATTTTGAGGTTAGTGTGGTATAAAATAATTTTTTTTTTCCAAGGATTAAGAGGTAGGTTGAGTGTTGAAAACAACTATTAAAAACAATAGTTATACATACGTTAAAATAATATGGTAGCCCTAAAAAGGGCTGATTGTTTTGTATGTCCTGAGAAGGACAGTTTTGGTCTTTAAATTATAACTTCCTGCGCACAGCAGAATGATCGTCGTCCTCGTCGTCGTCGTCATCTGGCTCTTCGATGGGCTTCTTTATTTCGCACAAAACTTTTACCTCCGGAGAGAGTTCTGGCGACGAAGAGATTGTAATGACTTCGGGTGAGCAGAGATCGACGACCACGGGCTCTTGCTGCGGCTGCTGCAATGGAGGCTGCACATTAGGTAAAATCTCGATAACTTCGAGTTCATCCTCCTCCTCCTCCACCTCCATGGCATCATCGCTGCTGTCGATGGCTGTTCGTTTCTGGTGGTGTCGGCATAGCTGCTAACCACCAAGGCAAGTCGTCGTCTTGCAGCGGGTAGGCCTGCATCTCCCTGTAGAGCTCTTCAAGCTCTGCCAAGTCCATGAGGATAAAGTCGTCGAGATTTTCTACTTGCTCCATTATTGTTATTCAGATTAAGATTTCGAAACTGAATGTGCTTTCCACACCAGATTGCCTCGCTTACATACCTGCGAGATGGTACGCTATTGGCTATAAAACTCGCGGAAGGGGAACTCTGATAAAAATATTAGATTTCATTGGCTATCACCGTGGGGGTAATTTTTTTTTCTTGTGCAAGTGATGTTTTTAGCTCTTAAAATATTATATATTTATGATGGTCTTGAAAGAAAAAAGAATATATATCGTTCTGTAAAAAAATGTTAAAATAAATTTTTTCTACGTTTTAAAATTACAATGGCCTTGAAAAAGACTGATTTGGTTTCTGGATTTCTGTTTGTTTGAGAAAAAGAAACTTTTAAAAATTTATATATATTGTTCTGTAAAGAACTGTTAAAATAATTCTTTCTACGTTTTAAAATTATAATGGCCTTCAAAAAGACTGATTGGTTTTAACGAGTTCAATTTTATTGGTAAGTGTGGGAATAAGGAACTTTTAAAAGTTCTATTTTTCCTAACGTTGAAAAATAATGTATAGTTCTAAAAAGATCTGATTTCAAAAACAATAATTTATACCTTACATTTATATATAATATAGTAGCCCTGAGAAGGGCTGATTGTTTTTTTTTGTTCTTTTTTGTTTTAATGTCTTAAGAAAGACAGATTGGTTTTTGTCCTAATAAGGACAGATTATATAAAGAGTTTCCTTCGAGCAGCATGAAGGCTGCCTCTGCAGTGATCTTCATAGCTGTCATCTCTCGGCCGCTTCTTAGTCTCACAGAGAATTTCCATCTCTGGAGACGATGGCATTTCTTCGGATAGATGGGCTTCCGCAGGCTGTCAGTATGCATAGACTCGTCGTCTTGCCGCTCGGGAAACAGCCACCATTGGGGATGCAGAATCCTCTCATACCGCTAAGAAAACGGATTGTAGAGGTAGATCGCTTCTTCTTCTTTCCGATTTTCAGCGGTATCTGAACTCTTGGTGTCAATCGGCGGCGGTGTTGGTGGTAGAGTAGGCGAGAGTTCCATTCTCTTCAGCAGCTCTTCTTCTCTACCTCTATGCCCCGGTGCGCTTCCTCCGGCCTGACATAGTCCATGCTTTATACCTCGCGAGATAGCACGCTATTGGCCATCAAACTCGCGGAAGGGGAAAGATATCGTTAATTTTTCCCTCACCCGACGGCCTATACTGCGCGGTGGAAGAGCCTTTCCGCTCGAGCGCGAGACTCTATAAATATAGGCCGCGAACTCGCGCTTTAACTTATTTTGCAATCTCCCGCACGTACATATCGGTAGTAGTAGCGGCAGTCAGGCAGAGAAGATGGCTTGCAACAAGGAGACGACTACGAGAACGATGACTACGACCTATCAATAGTAGTCGGCAGAGATGGTCGGCTACAAGAAGAAGACACAACGAAGGAGCCAGGACACGGGAGAAGTAGCAGCAGTGATCGTCAACAAGAGCGTGCAAGGCTCTATAGAGAAGAAGTTTTGAGTCGAAAGCGTGCAATGCTCTCGACTCTTCTTCTCTCTTCGTCGCCCCTCACTTTCTTGAGGATGACCGCGGCGTAGTTACTAACCACGTGCCAGCCCTCAGCGGTGGCGAACATAGCTACCATAATAGACTCAGGAGTTACTCTGGTCTGGAGGTAGCGTTGAAACTCTTCACGCTCCTGCTGGTAACGCGAGCAGTAGCAAAAAACGTGCTGAGCGTCCTCGCACATGTCCAAACATGCTGGGCAGTCTGGACAGTCTTCTAAATTAAATCTACACAGGTATGTTCGATAGCATCCATGTCCCGTCAAAAATTGCGTGAGGTAGAAGTTTACTTCCCCGTGTCTTCTTGTGATCCAGTCTTCAATCTTTGGTATAAGTCGGTGCGTCCAGCGCCCTTTCAGGCTACTGTCCCATCTTCTCTGCCACTCAGCTACTGTTTGTTCTCTGGCAGCGTTCCAGATTTCTGCCTTCGTTTTATCGCTGTTCTCCTGTTTTGCCATGTATATGGCCTTCCTCTCTAGTGCTAAGAGGTCGATGGGTGGCATGCTTGCCACGACGCTTATTGCATCGTCCGATACCGTGCAGTAAGCAGACGCTACTCTAAGCGCACTCCGTCTATACACGGATGACAGGTTCCGCGCATAGGCTTTTATTGCCATTGCATCTGCCCAAATTGGTGCCCCGTACAGCATAATCGATGTACTGACACTTGCTAACAGCTTCTTTTTCTCCTGAGTAGCTCCACCGACATTCGGCATGAGCCGAGATAGAGCAGCCATCGTTCTTGACGCTTTTTCACCTGCTAATTCAAGGTGCTGTTTAAACGTCAACTTTTCGTCTATAATAACGTTCAAATATTTGATAGTCGATTTAGAGGTTATCTCATGGCCGTCTATCATTAGGGCGACCGTCTCCATTTTCTTCCTGCTAGATATCAGGATCGCCTCGGTCTTGTATCCAGCGAGTTCAAGTCCCGTTTCTCTCAGCCACCTGTGGATGGTGGTGATCGCTTCATTGGTGATTTCAGCGACGTCTTCTTTTTCCTTCCCTACTACTACAAGAGCTATGTCGTCTGCGAATCCTACTACCATAGCCTCCCGCGGGAGTTGTAGTCTCAGCACTCCGTAGTACATAATGTTCCACAATGGCGGGCCCAGTACTGATCCCTGTAGAACACCTGCCGTGACCTTGTAGGTTTCAATGCCGCAATCCCTTTCGTACAGTAAAGTTCTGTCCTTCAGATAGTCGGCCATCATCCTCCTGATGTAGGTGGGCACCTCAAGCTTTTCAAGCGCTTCATGTATCTTCGTCCAATTTGCAGAGTTGAATGCGTTTTTGACATCCAAAGTAATAACTGCACAGTACTTCTTTGTTCCGCCCTTCCACCGTTTTCCACTGATGGCTGCTCGGGCTGTGTTTACCACTAGGCCGATCGCGTCCAAAGTAGATCGGCACTTCCGAAAGCCATATTGGTGCTCGGCAAGCCCCTTGGTCTCTTCGATTATGCACTCCATCCTGCTGCTGATAATGCGCTCCAGTATTTTTCCTTGAGTGTCCATCATACATAATGGTCTGTACGATGTCTCCCCTCCGGGCGCTTTGTTACCCTTAGGTAACAACACAAGTCGCTGCTTTTTCCAGTTCGTCGAAAATCTCCCTTCTGCTAGGCATGCATTGTAGAGGCCAACAAATTCTTCAGGTTTAGCCACGATGGCATGCTTCAGCGCCACATTTGGTATGCAGTCAGGACCGGGAGCCTTATTGTTTCCTACCCTCTTGCTTGCTACGAGTAGCTCCTCAACTGTAATTGGAGGTATATCTTCTTCCCGCACTTCCTCTGCTATAGCATAGGATGCGTCCGGCTGACTTGGAAAAAGTGTTGTCACTACCCTCTTTAGTACCTCTGGGCACTTTGGTGGGGGTATATAGCTTCCTTTGAGTGTCTTCATAACTGTTTTGTAGGACCTGCCCCATGGATCTTTATTGACCTTTTCTAGCAGCTCCTTATGACATCTCTGCTTGCTTTCACTGATGCACTTTCATTCTTCTGCTGCATTCTTCTACAGCTTCGCTTCCAATACCGATTCGGTAAAACTTTTTCTTTGCCCGTTGCTCCAGCCTTCGTGCTCGGTGGCAGGCGGAACGCGCTGATCTAATCTTCTCGTTCCACCAATATACTGGTGCCCATCTTTGATTGGCCACTCTTCTTGGCATAACTGCGTCACAGGCTTGGGTGAGCCATTTTGTCATTTGTTCAGCCTTGTGTCTGCTGATCCCGTCAATTGGATATTTCCTAACATCATCAGAAATAGTTCCTTGTCGTACTCCTTGGCTTTCCATTCCATTTTCGTACTTATAGGGTTAGTACAGTGTACCATGTTTTGTGTGCCCAGCTCCATTATAATGGCGTGGTGATCACTGTTAGTGAAGTGATCGCTTACGGTCCATTTACTCACCTCTTTTACCAGACATCTACTAACAAATGTTAAGTCGATCACTGATTCAGCGTCCACCTTTTTATAGGTTGGTACGTTGTCTTCGTTCACCAGCACCAAGTCCAGCAGTGCGAATGCCTCTAGTAGGGCCTGTCCTCTTCTATTGGTTTTTCGGCTGCCCCATTCAACCGCCCATGAGTTAAAGTCCCCAGCTATAATAGCTGGTTTTTTAGCCCTGACATCTCGTACTAGCCGGTCCAAGAACTGCTGAAACTGATCTATTGGCGCACTGGGTGGGGCATAACAGCTGTATACCTGTATACCCTCAATCTTTGCGCTGGCAAAACCTGCTTCTTTGACTTTCATCCTACTTTGAAAGGTAAGGTCTCTGCACGCCCAAATAGCTGCTTTACCGGAGCCATCGGATTCCCACCTTGGCTGTTCAAGATCTCTGTACTGCTCACTGATTATAGCAACATCAATATTCTGCTCACGGACGTACTGACAGAGAAGGTCCTGTGCTATCTCACAGTGGTTCAGGTTTAACTGTACTATTCTCATCTTCTTTGTTTTGTGGCTTTCACTGACGCTTGGTACGCTGGGCAATTATAGCTACCTGCGGCATGGTCGCTTTTCTCTACGTCGTCCTTTCCTCTGCAGAGAATGCAGCTGGACTGGTTTGTGCAGTCTTTCGCTACATGTCCCGCTGAGCCACATTTGTAGCAGCAGCGGCTTCTGTCGTGCTGCTCAATGCAGCTTGCAGCAGTATGGGCGAAGCCCAAGCATTTATAGCACCTGAGTGGGCGGGTGTCTCGCTTTATTGCTCTTATTCGGCAGATAACCCCCCCTATCTTTACCTTCTCACCCTTGATAAACTTCTGGGCTATCTGGGCAGGTAGCTGTACTATTGCTTTCTGCGTATCTCCATAGGCTTTACGAAGCAACTTAACCGCCGTAGGTTCGAAATTATGTCCTTCCTCGTTATTTTTGCGTAGTGCGTCCACTATGTCCTCCTTAGTGGTCAGCATGTCAAGATCTTTAATCTCGAAGGCCTCTTCATGATGCAGCGCCCTGATTGTAGCAGTTTCCACTAGTACTGCTTTTACCGCTTCCTGGAGCTCAGCTGTTTCCACCTCCTTGGAACGTCGTAGTTCGAGTAGCATATCTCCTGCTGTTGTTTTGCGTATTCTATGTACGCTGTTTCCTAACTTTTCTAGGCTAGGCTCTGCCTTCATTTTCTTTAGGATTTCGGCGTAGCTTTTTCCACCCTCGGCCTTGATGACTAAGGCGTCAGGTCTAGGAGGTCTTGCTCTTGCCGTCCTACTTTTTCTGGTGCCTTTTTGGTCTTGGCCACGAGCACCAGTGTTATCCTTCCTGTTTACGCTTTTTTATTTTTTCTTCTTTGCCTTCCTTGTCACCACCTCTTGCCACGAGTCTTTCTCCCTCTGGTGGACATTGTCGTCGGCTACTCTTCTTGCAGAGCTCGCCCCACTAACGCGGCTAGCCTGCTGTGGTTTTCCCTTGCCGACCGGCTTAGGGGTCACTTCGTTCGCCTCTGCTAGGCTAATTGCCCTTTCCATAAGGCCAGGGGTTGTTTGGGTCACCTTGCCCTTAGTCCCTGGCCGTTGGCACTGCATAAGGTTATCGTCTGCAGAGCAGAGAGCCCTGTAGCTGGCCGTTATGCTCCGGGCGAGATCCTTAATTTGTTTGTGCACATTGTGTCTGTCCCTGACATAATCGATCAGCTCATCGATTTTGCTGCCAAGGCGATCTAGGTGCACGTTTTTGGAGGTCGCGCTTTCTGCTCGCTTGTCGCCATCTGCGTCTACCTCCATAGTCTCTGCCTTCTTTCCTGTAGCATTACGATTGCCTTCCCGTGCCAGGTTACCTACAACGGGGCTGGTTGTGTTGTGAGTCGAAAGCGTACTTTCGCCTCTCCCAGATCCAAGGGGTTTATCCCCAAGGAGGCGAGCGTCGACCACCGGGGCTGATACCCGATCGGAATCGACGGCAGGATTAGTAATGCCTGCCTGGGTACTCATATGTTTGAGAACGCTTCTTGATTGATTGTCCTTGCCACCCTAAATACCTGATGTTTCGGTAATTCTAAACAGTGCTAGGGTGCCGAGGACTTTCGTGGCAGCACCGTTAGCTCCTGTACCCTAGGAAGGGGCCCTTTAACAAAGTGCTAGCATCCGGGCCAGATGACCTTGGTTTTTTAAGCGAGGTTGTTACTCCTCCCCCTCCTCCTTCCCCACCTCTTGTCTAGTGGGGCCCCGGGCTTGGGACCGGTGTAGCGGAGTTGTTTGTGTGTGGGTGTGCGTGTGTGTATGTGTGTGTGTTGAATTCTACTTTGACATCGTCCTCATCGGAGCTTGGGAACTTCAATCTCTCTCTCTCTCTCTCTTTCTCTCTCTCTCTCTCTCTCTCTCTCTCTCTCTCTCTCTCTCCCTCTCTCTCCCTCTCTCTCTCTCTCTTTCTCTCTCTCTTAAGATAGCATCAAAGACTTCTTCTTTCGAGGATCATGGCTCAGTACTACAAGGACTAATCTCTCCACCTATGGAATTGTTATCTCAATGTGTTAGCTGGCAATGCTGATTCCGACGACATTAGAAGCCATAACTAGTGCAAGTGATTTTGCATATTCTCCAACTTTAACATGGCAGATTAACAAAAACTACAATCTGCTATTGTTCTCATAAAAAGTGTTGTACGTCTGTTGCGTGAACATGAATTTAACGCTGAAGTTTTTGGCGCAGGTGTTAATGTAGGTGAAGCGAATGTGAACAATCCAGTAAACGATCGGTAGAGTGGGATGATGTTATCAGTGCTTTTAAAAATCGGATAAAAACCGGATAACAAATCGTGAACACCTGGACATATCCAAGTTTTTAAAAGATGCGCGTCATACTATCTACTCATACTATCTCCGGAAGAGTCAAGGAAAGGACCTACCTCTTCTTATCAATCGCCGCCGACGAAGAAGAGAAAGAACAACTACGATCTCCAGTAGAAACATAGCTTATATATATATAATTTTATATTCTAGAATAATTGTTAATAATTGTTAACTTCTGTGTGTTACAGATGGACATGGAAAATCTTAACAGAATCGCCAAGGGAGGATTCCTTCCCACAAAGAAACTGTCTGAGCTAGAGAAGGATCAGAATGGTCACGGTCTTGAAGGAGGTGAGGACCAAGTACGGGATCAAGATCATCGCAGAGTTGGATAGGGAGTTTGATATCTTCTTGTCGATGAGGGTCTCTGATACCTTCTTGGCCAATGAAACCTTCTTCAAGAGCATGCAAGATGCAGCTAACAAACTAGGACTGTTTATAACATACCGTGGAGGCTCCATCGTCGAGTTCTCCGGTAAATAGTGTGTGTCGAACTTTTACAGTGTCAAGCTAGTATCAACTAGTCTCAACTAGTATCAACTAATCTGAACTAGCTTAAACCATTTATGTGCGTGTTTCATCCGTTTTTCTTAGTGTTAAAACTACTTAAACGTCACATGTAGTTGAAAAATTTTTCACAATGTCAAATTGTACTGCGAAGTGTGTACGCGTAGGTGCCTGTGTATATATGTTCGTATGTGCGTGTGTGTGCGTGTTCTTGCCTGCATATAATAAGATAGTTATAAGTCAAATATAATCAAAACCCAACCATTTTACCAATACTTGATTTCCTCTTCTCTTTAAGACTTTTTCCACTAGATATACATCAGGATATTTAGCTTTTAATATTTCTTGTTCATAGAAACATCCAGAGATAGGTTGATCTTGATAGTCCTTCAGATGATACGTCGTTGAAATAGTAGCTGCTACTTTGATAATCGTGAAAATCTCACTTGACCAGTTTGGTGTATATCCTTTTCGAAGACTTGTTTCGCATTGCTTACTCGTACTTTGTCACCGACTTTGAACTTTGGCTTCTTCTTCACTGGTATACGTTTACGAGTGAAACGTTTCAACAAAGCAGCTTCGTTAGTACGCGATAAATCTTTAGGCTTCATACCGATAGTAAGATGTTTGCTTCCATTATATGTTACTAATAACTCAGGTAAAATGTCTAGCCATTTGTAGTTGCCACGTAAACTAAACTTTTTTCACATAGCTGATTTTAGAGTGCGATTGAAATGTTCGCAAATTGAAGCTTTCATTTTGCAGTACGTTAAGTACAGATTAATCTTATATTTTTGTATGAGATTTTTAAAATCAGTATTGTAAAATTCTTTTCCTCTATCCATGTGTAAATTTTTTGGTCCTCGACCTTGACTCAGTACTGATTTAATGGCAGCAGCAACCTCTTTTCCAGTTTTCTTTATCACAGGAACAGCCCAGTATACTTTGAAAATACATCTATTACAGTGAGCAAGTAATTGCAGCCTTTGTTCTCCTTGGAATAAGGTAGCATTTCCACCAAATCAGCTTGCCAGGTTTCACCCAATCCTCGTATGATAAACTTACGACGGGGATAGTTACGTCGAGCAGGTTTGTGAAGTTCATCTACAAGCCTTTTATGTTCCATTATTAGCAGTTTTGTATAGTATTGGCACTTTGACGGACACCAATGCATTACCTTCAGCAATCTCTGTGAGAGTCTTTTTTATATGCTTCATGTCTGTGTGCTTTAATGAGAGAATCCAAATTCTTTAGTTCTTCTCTCAATCCATCCGAGACATTGTGCACCTTCTGAATTTTAATTTGAAGTATACGATGAAAAGTATTCAAGTCAACAGCTTCGTTCAGCTGGTGAGGCGCTGCTACATTGCATAGTTTCTTATTATCCAAGTCATACTGACCATCTTTTGTGATTTTGAAGCCGAAACCAGGAGGGCCACGGCTGCCCTCATTCTTTTTCAGATTACCTCCGAAGACGTCGACACTCATTTTGATAATACCGTTTACGAACGATTCTCAATATATATAGCCACCTTTGCAGAGCTCTTCTATGATTGAATGGATCTCGTTTACGTGACTAGGATTACCAGCTGATTGTTCAGCAATCAGCAAACGTAGACGATCAACCAGTTCATTTGGGTCGTCCCAGTAGACGTAATCCATATGTGTGTTTATTCTAGCAATTTTGTATCGAGGCAGTGCTCCACCCTCCTTTTCTTTCTTTCCGAAAAGAGGCACTATATAGTTCGTATATTTTTAGCTGTATCATAATTTGTCTCAAATCCGTCATTTTGCACAGTAGAATTCGCCCAATGAGATTCATTATCCTCATCAAATTTGTAAGTCTCATCGTCAGCATCACTGGGTTTGATCTTTTTTATTTTTTGTATAAAGGATTTTTATGTGAGTTACCTACTGGTAATGCAACAGTTAATTTCTTATTTTCCGATTCAACTAGTTTTTCCAGAGGCTCAACGATTGGTTTAAAAGTTTCTCCAACGGCTTTCTCGAAATTATCCTTTCCAAATTTTAATAAGTTGTACTTTCGCTTAACAGCGCTCCGTGCTTTGACCAACCAATGAAGTATATTTTTCTCTCGATGAAAATCATCATCGAGAGAAAAATATACTTCATTGGTTGGTAAGTGCCAACATGTCACATTGTTTTGTGACATGTTGGCACTTACGCATTCAATGCTATACTAAGTATGCAGTACCAAGCACGAGAATTTACATGATCGTCGTACAAGTGCTTTAAATTCAGATCATCTTGTCGAAATACGACCAACAGATTGACGTTATCTTTCACAAGATATTTAGGGACTTGCGCATACGACTGGCAAAGGTAGAAACAGTCAACCTTTTTGTGTCTCCCCATACAAAAGAATGCTCTGACGTTGTTCTGCTTTTCGCATGCTATATCATCGAATATCATTATTGAATTGGGAAGTACACTATCCGGTGCTATAACTTCTTCGTGTTCGCTAAATGGAAAATACTTTATACCTTTGAGAGGCTCCAAGAGTTGTTTTAAAAATGTATACTTTGGCTGATTAAGCGACTTGGAACAGACGTATACATTTTCAAATCTAACGCCATTGGGATTCGTTATGAGCGCCAGCAAGCCGTTAGTTTTACCGTAAATTGATGGCCCGCAAAATACAGCCCTTATGCTGTCAGGGAGTAGGTCACCATGCCGTTTTACTTTTTTATCTCGCTCAACGACGGAATCGAAGTTTGGCACTGGGAGCTTGACAGACTGTTCCCTAAAATTCATGCTTTTAACTGTTCGAATGCTCAGTACTGACTACTCGATTAGCTATAAATAGAGGGCTTATATACTCTCGGAGTCAGTTAATCGTAAACCTTCAAAGGGTAATGATCATACACAGACAACAACGACGTGGTCGTGGTTTAGTAAACAAAATAATTGACAAGCTTCCGGTAGAACTTCACTTGCCAGGATACCGATATTGCGGACCAGGTACTAAATTAGCAAAACGCTTAGCACGAGGAGATCCAGGAATTAATTCTCTCGACGAAGCCTGCAAAGAGCACGATATCACATATTCACAGAATCATGATAACGACGGAGCTAGAACCATAGCTGATAAAATTTTAGCCGACAAAGCTGCAAAAAGAGCTTCATTGAAAGACGCAAGTATTGGTGAGAAAGAAGCTGCTTTCACTGTTTCAAAAGTCATGAAGTTAAAGACGAAACTTGGAATGGGTGCTAAGAGAAGAAGAAGTAAGAAAAGTTTACGGTTGAATAAAATCGTCAAAACTGCTGCCAAATTTATGATCCCAAGCAATAATGGTCCCAAAGCCATTCTTTTTGCGTTGATAGGGGTTCGCGATGCGGTTAAGAAAGCAGGCGGTAGGTAAAGGTTAAGAAAGCATAAGGTAACAAATACCACGCGTTTTACCCATACCCTCTAAAGTAGGTGGATTCTTGCCATTCCTTATACCTCTTTTTGCTGGGTTGAGTGCTACTGGTGCACTCGCAGGAGGAGCTGCTGGTATTGCGAAAGCTGTCAACGATGCCAAAGCGGCTAAGTTACAATTAGAAGAAACTTCGAGACATAATAGAAAGATGGAATATTTGGCTCTCGGTCAAGGTCTCTACTTGAAACCGCATAAAACGGGAATGGGTCTTCACATAGCACACGGTAAGACATTGAAAAAAAAACGTTCCTCAAAGTAAGATTACCACAGAGACCACTCAGTGACTCCTACCTCGTAAAGTATGCCAAAATTTTGATAATACCACATTTTCGCGCTGTATTCATGAAAAACGATATGCCTGCTAGCGGTCCTCGTTACAACGAATCAGCTATCGTGAACTTGGACGATGTCAGTGGTCCTGGAACGCACTGGGTAGCATATCGCAAACGAGGAAAATCCATAGTCTACTTTGATAGTTTTGGCAATCTTCAACCACCATTGGACTTGATGCTATACTTGAACGTAGACAGCGTCAAGTAAAACCCCGAGATATATCAAGACTATGATACATTTAACTGTGGTGACCTCTGTCTCCAATTTTTGAGCAACAAGCTCGCTCGCCCTCATTGAACTATATAAAGAAGTGAATAGTCTGAGTTGATTCATTTTTAATTCAATAGTCATGGAGAATTCATTTACTCTGACTCTCTCTGGTACTTCATCCATACTCGAAATTCAGTATTTTCCTCCCATTGAATTATCACCGCACAATCAGTACGTTCTCGAATTGGTTGAACTTTTAACTTTCAATTCGATACCCAATATCGATGAAGGAAATAATAAATTTTACGTTAACGAGGAGGAAATTATTTTACCTACTGGCAGTTACGAGATTGAAGATATTGAGAGTTATCTTCGCGAAACTTTGACTAATAAGGATATTTTAATCAGGATACAACCTAACAACAATACATTGCGTAGTATCATAAAGTGTGATCATCAGATTGATTTTCGGCCGCGAGATTCGATTGGTACGTTACTCGGCTTCACACAGCGCGCTCTTCAAGCCAACTTCACTTATCCCTCTGATTTGCCAGTTGCTATTCTAAAAGTTAATGCTCTGAGAATCGAATGTAACATCACCAGTGGTGCCTACGTAAACGAACAATCAGCGCATACCATTCACGAATTTTTTCCTGCAGTACCACCAGGGTATAAGATCATTGAAGTCCCGTCGCAAGTCATATACCTTCCAATCACCGTCAAGAGCATAGATCACTTACAAATTCGCATAGTCGATCAAGACGGACAGCTCGTAAATTTCCGAGACGAAACTATCACAATCCGATTGCATTTAAAAGCAATGTAATGGGAATAGTGTATAATAATAGAAAAGTTGGTGCAGGCTATATAAGCAAACCAACATGTCGCTCAGTTATCAGTCGTCGGCAAAACGCCAAAGCGTTAACACGGCAAAACATTCAGTTCCTAAAAAGCCTAAATTTGCGAGTCATCGCTCCTGGTGGAAAATAAACTGCATACTATTCTGCTGTTTAACAAAAAATGGACGAGATTCTAAGCATACAGTCGGCAGTAAACTTTGATGAGTCGTTGGCACACTACGAGCTGCACGCTCATCAGCCCTACACAATTTAATCCTACAACAACAGCGACGAGATTCGCATCGCCATTCAACATCTAGATTTGAGCCTTTTGCCATCACGTAGTTCACTGCACATTTGCGGTAATTTAACGAAACCAAATGGTACTGCACTAGCAGATACTAAGTTAGTCAACAATGCCATCTGTCACATGTTCGAAGAGATCAGATATGAAATTAATGCTGTAGAAATCGACAAATGTAAAAATGTCGGTTTAACTACTGTCATGAAAGGCTGGATTTCACACAACCCAAGTCAAAGTTTAATACTGGAAAATGCAGGCTGGTTGGACATTGCAGAGACGAAATCGTTGACCAATGATGCAGGCTACTTCGATATATCTATACCGCTGAGTATGATATTCGGGTTTTCCGAAGATTATAGAAATATCATAGTCAAAGTGAAATACGAGCTTATTCTGACTAGATCGAGAAACGATTTGAATGCAATCATTCAGACCTCAACTCTTGTGGGAAATGCCGCTACCTTCGAGGATTATAAATTAGAATTCACTAAAATCGAATGGCCCATGCCGTACGTTGTGGCATCCAATATCAATAAAATTCGACTTCTAAATTACATAGAAAAAAATAGACCGATTAGTATGAGTTTCCGAAGTTGGCAGATATACGAGTATCCGGTACTTCCGACCTTAACGAAAAATGTGTGGACTATAGAGACGCCCAACCAGTTGGGAAAACCACGCTTTGTCATCTTGGGATTTCAAACAAATCGCAAGAACCAAAAAACTATGAATGCTAGTCAATTCGATCATTGCGATATAAGCAACGTCAAGCTTTTCCTAAACTCGCAGTATTATCCATACGGGAATTTAAATTTAGACATCAATCGTTATCAATATGCCATTTTGTATGATATGTTGGCGCATTTCCAGAACCTCTACTATGACAAAGTTTCAGAACCTGTCATAAACAAGAACGATTTTATTTCACACTTACCACTCATCGTGATCGACTGTTGGAAGGAGAACGAGTCTTTAAAAAGTGCTCTTGTGGACGTTCGTCTTGAATTTGAATCTCGAGACAACTTTCCAGCTGGAACATCAGCTTACTGCTTGATCTTACACAATCGCATAGTTCACTATAACCCGGTCAGCGGTGATATCAAGACGCTTATATAAGTCGAGATGGAGTACGCAGTGGACATGCAGGGCTTTAAGAAACCCACCAATGACTTCGTCTTGAAGGAGCTGGCCATACTACCTCTCCAGCAAGACGCTGAACCTGTTGTACTTTTATTCAAAGAACCATTTCCTTGGCGTAAGTTATCTCAAAAGTATAAACGCCAGAATCTGTGGCTCGAACTTTATCATCACGGATTGAGCTGGTATCAGGTGATCACGAGTACACCGAAATAGGAAACATTCTTCGAGAAGCACTGCAAGATGCCAGCAAGATTTTCGTCATTGGTGATGTAAAAAAGGACTGGCTCGAACGTTTCAACTTTAAAGTCACAGACATCACTGATTCCGGCTATCCATCCACTGATCATCCAGCAAAATTAGTTACCATAAGCACAAATCATAACGGAGCGCACCAAGCCACCTGCGCGCTGCAGAATGTCAAACTCATGAGATTATTTTATCTACATGGCATGGAAATCGAGTGGAAAGACATCTCATCCGACCAGGTATAAATATCCATCACAATCGCTCATTCGAGTCATTCATTCAAGATGAGCTCAAACCAAAGCACCTCCGGCTATACGAAGCTGAAAGAGGACTACGATAGAAAGAAAAAGGATACGTCGTCCTCAGTATACACAGAAATATTCATCAAACACTAATTCCTTTCCGCAACAAAATGGTTATAAAAGATTTAATTAAATAAGTACATAATTCAAACCTCTTCTCACAAGAAGTCACAATGGGTAAGTCGATAAGACGAATGACTTGGGACCGAAAACCTCGAGTTCAAGTCCCAATGACTTTTTTTTTCTCAATAAAATTAAAAAAAAAATTTTAATCACCTCGAAGTATATAAACAATAATAATTCATACATGCAGTAGTAGTAGTAGTAGATAAGCTTATAAGGATTATCAATACGTAACTTCTCAATGAGCATCTCGTATCGGTAAGTCTGTAAGACGGCCTACTGGCGACCAAAAGGTTCCCGGTTCGAGTCCCCGCTAAACCAAAAATTTTGTTCTACTTCACTTCAGAGTAAATTAGGAAGGAAAAATCATTTTGTGAATTTCAACGCAGGTGAAGTAGTATCAACTTGAATTAGTATCATCCTGCTCCAGTATCAACCTGCCCCAGTATCATACTGCTCCAGCATTATCCTGCTCCAGTATCATCCTGCCCCAGTATCATCCTAGCTTATCTACTTACATATATAAACGTATCAATGCTATGGCAAACTGCTACTAATATTAACATTATTATAATAAATGAAAAAATGTTTCATTAAACATATTTTGTAAATACAGTTTCCAAAAATTAGCTTCGATATACATCTATGTTCTTGTAATCTTTGTATAATTAACTAACAAACTATTTTAAGGTGTAGGATATAAAATTTAAACTCATTATTCAAACTTGATGAAACTTTATGAAACTTAATTAAATCTTTATTCTACATATAGTTTCCATAAAATATTTTATTCTATTTAATATTATCAATAAATAAATAAATATAAATAAATATTTCGTAAAACTACCCAGGGGAAAAAATCCTATGCGTATAAAACTTATTGAAACTTATCAAAACTTTTTAGCTTTTATTAGATTTTAATAATAGTTTATAAAGTGTGGAATTTGGAATGTTATGATGGTTTATAACATTTTATAATGTCTGTGAGCATAAATTAGCATTTTGAAATTGTGCATAAACTTTAAAGCTTTTATTAGATCTTATTAGTTTTTTTATACGTGAAAATAACCGAAAGCAAAAAGCTAATAACTATTATTAAATGTTACTCAATTTTTATAACTTTTATTACTATTTTCAAACATTTCTAGAAATGACGAAAACAGGTGATTATAAACATAAGTTTCAAATCATGATATAAGGAGAGAAATTAAAATTTATTTTATAATAGTTCTTAACAGTTATAAGATTTTTAAAAACGTTTTAATATATTACTAATTAATCAGAAGAATTATAAATACCTGTAAATCTAAATTCTTATGTGTAAATATTTTTTTAAATTTATAAATAGTTATTAGCTATTTTGGAGGTCGCGCATTTATTTGCATTTTGTGCTAGAATATCGCAATGTTAATAAAAGCTTAGAAAATCTAATAAAAGCTTTAAAGTATTATTAATTATTATTCGAATCCAAAATCCATACATTATAAATTTATTAAAAAATGTCTCAGCTTTTATTAACTGTTTTTAAATAAATGAATTTTCGCCTGGGTACATGTAATTAATTGTGTCAATCATATTTTTTTGTTTCATCAGAAAATATGATTGTTTAACTATCTAAAAATGTAAGTTATCAAAAATTTGACTATACGACAAACTGCTATAAATACTAATCAATTGAAAATTGCGAATTAAATATTTAAAAATTGATGAGGGCCGAGATTATACACTATAACTTTTTTGTTTTACAAATCTCATTATTATAAACAATAAAAAGTTCTAGTAAAGTTTTTTGTATAAATTTTTGTTACTTATATAAATTTTTTCTCAATAATCGTCAAATTATCAAATTTTGATGCAATTTGTATTTTTGACGAATTAGTAAAATATGCTAAAACAAGGAAGTATCAAACAGGTCGACCAAAAAAACTCAAGACATTAAATAGTAATAAATGTGGGAGAAAACAAATTGATTTAGAAAATTCTTCACTAAGTACCGTCTATCGACGTGCTCATAAACTTCTTGATCAGAATGATATTTCATTATTAAAATTAGCTATAAATATACACGAAAAAAAAACAAAAGTAGAATCAAATAATACTGATACAAATAGTTTACGGCATACTAAAGATACAGCTAGAAATAGGTATTTTGCACATCCAAATAAAAACATTTGAACATCTTCTACAATTGTCATATAAATAATCTGTTAAAAGTTGGAATATTTCAAGAGCACTAAAAGGTATAACTATATTCTTTTTTAAAAAAGATGGATCTTTCTTATTTGGGAGACAGGAAGTCGTAGGAAGTAATCGGGTGAAATTAAGCTAAGTCAAGTTACGTTCGAACTTAGAATTTATTTTTTGGCGATAGAGTGTGCCGATGTGTTCGGGTGAGTGTCTCGAGAGTGAGTGAGTGTCCGTTCGGTCGTTTTCGATCGGCTTCCCATCCGCCCCCGCTTCCGTACCCGTCAGCTGGCCGCGGGCCGCTGGGGGTAGGAGAAACGGTACTGCGGATTAGAGCGAAAGGGACCGACGCGCATCTGGCCGTCCCGCGTCCGGCGGGTAAGCCTTTTTATGGCCCGAGCGTTGGGGCCCGGTCGCTAGGCTTTTTATGGCCGCACAGCGTCGGCGCGTTCGTGTTAATCTCTTTTATGATTTTTGCGTACAGCGAAAACCGAAAAAGACTACGGGGAGAAAGCGGGGAAAACCGAGCTCTTCGTGTATCTGCACGTGTACATCACAGACACATTCTCGCTCGGGAGGAGAGTATGGGCGACCGCCACAGTACCCCCCTGCCAGTGATGAAGTCACGAGAACAATGCGTCTATTATGTACGTGTGTATTTGTGTGTGTATATGTGTGTGTGTTCTTTGAGTCTACAATTTTGTATAGGATCTGTATGTATTACAATCGACGATTACAAAATTATGAAAATCCCGCTTGATAGCGTTCCGCGAATCGGACGCGTCTTCCAGAACGTGTCTTGGGTTCGCTGGTCGTCCTCTCGTCCTGGTTTGGTGGTGCAAGTGGTCGTTGTTCCGACGCTGGTGGTTGGTCGCTCGGGTTGTCGTCGGCTGCTATGTACGCCGGTTTTAGTCGGTCGATGCTAACGGTGACATCCTTCCCGTTGATCCGAACTATGAACGTCTTGTTGTTCCGGTCGATGACTGGGTATGGTCCGTCGTATGGCATTTCCAGAGAAGTTTTCACGGCGTCGTGTCGTACGAAAACGTTCTCTGCGGATGTCAAGTCTTTGAAGATAAAGGTCTTCGTCTCTCCGTGTCGCCTGACGTCTGCTGGTCGTAGCTGCTGGAGATGCTGTCGGAGTTCCAGAGTGAAGGTCGACTGGTCGTCCGCTGGGCGTTCCGTGCTGACCAGGAACTCACCGGGAAGTCGTAGTGATTCGCCGTAGACCAGATCTGCAGAGGTCGCCTGTAAATCGTCTCGCCACGCTGCTCGTATGCCCAGGAGTACCGTAGGAAGGACCCGGGTCCACTGGTTATCCTGGTGGCAGCGGATCGCTGCTTTGAGCTGTCGGTGTAGACGCTCGACCACGCCGTTGGCCTGAGGGTGGTACGCCGTCGTCCGGAGATGAGTTGTACCTGTCAGTCGACTGAACGCCTGAAAAAGGTACGACTCGAACTGTCGTCCTTGGTCGGTCGTCACGCGCAGCGGTGTGCCGAAACGGCAAATCCACCCACCGTAGAATGCGCGAGCGACGGTCTCAGCTTCCTGGTCTGGCAGGGGGAAAGCTTCAGGCCAGCGAGTGTAGCGGTCCACGCACGTGAGACAGTATCTCTGCCCCTCGGATGTCGGCAAGATGATGATGTCAATGTGGACGTGCTCGAACCTCGCTGATGGTGGCTTGAAGTCCCCGATCGGCGATGTTACGTGCCGTGAGAGCTTGACGGTAGCCTTGACTCCTGGATGCGCAAGTCCATGCACTGCGTCGAAAGCTGTTCTCCGGAACGGCTCGGTCAAGAAAGGACGTGCGGTGCTCGTGGACACGTCGCAGAGGATCCGGGCGTCGCTGCCGGGAAGCTGCACCAACTTGAGCTGTAGGCCGTGATCCGTTGACTTCATGGCACCGAGCTCGGCGTCGCTACGTTGAGCGTCGGCCAGCTTGCCATAGTCGAGTGATGCGGTGACTCCCTCGATGCGGGATAGCGCGTCAGCTACCACGTTGTCCTTGCCAGAGATGTGTCTGATGTCGGTCGAGAACTGGCCGATGAAATCCAGGTGGCGGGCCTGTCTCGGTGAGGCTTTCTCTGGCTTCTGCTTGAAGGCGAATATCAGCGGCTTGTGGTCGGTGAAAATGGTGAACACGCGAGCCTTTACCACGTGGCGGAAATGCTTGATTGCCAGGTAAATGGCAAGTAACTCGCGGTCGAAAGCGCTGTAGCGCGCTTGTGCGGGACTAAATTTCTTAGAAAAGAAACCTAGCGGCTCCCACTTACCGCCTATTCGCTGTTGAAGGGCTGCGCCGACGGAGGTGTCCGATGCGTCGCACACCAGGGCGAGATGTGCGCCTTCCTCCGGGTGCGCGAGAAGCGTGGCTTGACTGAGGTCGGCCTTAGTCTGCTCGAAAGCCCTCGTTGCTGCCTCTGTCCAGGCGATCGGATGATTGCCCTTGATGTTGCCCTTCAGGAGTTCGTGCATTGGCGCCTGCGTCTGTGCTGCGTTCGGCAGTAGGTCGCGATAGAAATTGACGGCGCCGAGAAAACGCCGAAGCTGCTTCGCCGTCTGCGGCAATGCGTAGGCGGAGAGAGCTTCGGTTTTTCGCGTCGTCGGTCGGATGCCGTCGCTCGTCACGAGGTAGCTGAGGAACTCCACCTCCTGTTGTCCGAATACGCATTTGGCCGGGTTGATGACGACGCCATAGTCCCGCATGCGCTCGAACAGCTGTTGAAGATGGTCGTGGTGCTGCTCGTCGCTGTTGGATGCCACCAGGATATCGTCGATGTATGCGTAGCAAAATGGCAAGTCTCGGAGCATCTCATCTATAAAACGCTGAAATGTCTGGGCCGCGTTGCGCAATCCGAAACTCATGAATGGGAATTCAAAGAGTCCGAATGGCGTGGTGATCGCGGTCTTGGCTATGTCTTCCTCGGCGACCGGGATTTGATTGTAGGCTCGGACTAAGTCGATCTTGGTAAAAATCTTCTTACCCTGGAGCGACTGCGCGAAATCTCGTATGTTCGGCACGGGGTAGCGATCTGGTACCGTGCGAGCGTTGAGACCCCGGTAGTCGCCGCATGGTCGCTTGTCGTCTTCGCCTTTTGGGGCCATGTGCAGCGGTGCGGACCAGCTGCCTTTTCCGCGGCGTGCTGTACCCAACTGCTCCATTAAATCGAATTTTTGGCGGGCTATGCGGAGGCGTGTGGGTGAGAGTCGCCGAGGCTTGCACGAGACCGGAGGTCCTGGCGTCGTCTCGATGGGATGACGTGTCGTATGTTTTGTCACCGGTGCTCGTCCGTCGGGTCGGGTGATGTCCGGATACTTAGCTAGCAGCTGGTGATAGCTCGAAGTACCGGTGATGACCTTAACTCCTGGGCAAACGGCGGCGTGCAGTTGGCCCCGAGAGGCGACGCGTGTCTCGCGGTCGATCAACTGGCTCCCGTGTAGGTCGACGAGGAGCCCGTAATACGCTAAGAAATCAGCGCCGATGATAGCCTTCGGCACGTCGGCAATGACGAACTTCCACACGAGTGCTCGTCGAAGTCCCAGGTTCAGGGAAAGCGCGATGGTGCCGTAGGTGTGTATCGGCGTACCGTTGGCGGCGGCCAATTCGTAGTTCGTCCTCTTGAGTGGGCCGCGAATCGACGTTCGTGGGTATACGCACAGGTCAGCACCTGTGTCAATCAGGTACTTGATCTGGCTCTCGCGGTCTGTGACGAAAAGGCGGCGCGTGGTGGGACTAGGGTCGCTTGCCGCCATTAGCGCCGGTCCGTCGCGTTTCCCGAAAACGTGCAGGGCGATCTGCAGCGCGTGGCGTCGCGCCCGAACTTGTTATGATACCAGCAGTAGTCCGGGTTGTCGCTCTCACGGAACGGAGACCGCACTCTCGATGAAGAGCGTCCGCGTTGCTGCGAGCGTGAGCGGCGCGCCTTTGACTCGCTGACGTCGCGTCGGATACTCGCGATCTCTTGCTGCATCGTCATGTTGAGCTGCCAAACCTGCAGAAACATGGCTTCCAGACTCAGCGAAGAAGCATGTATCGGTGCTGGTGCCGGAGTTGGTGCGGGTGGTGTAGCAACTGCTGCGATCTGTGCTTGACCGAACGGTTGGGACGCGCGTATCGTGGACATGATCGCGTCCGCGAGCTCCGCGACGTCGTCCAGCGAGGAGTCGTGGCGAGTAGCGAGAATCGCCTGAACGTAGGCTGGCAAGTGGCTCAGCCATAACGTCCGGACGACGTGCTCGTCGCTGCTACTGCCAGCGAGGTCGCGTAGGTGGCGTAAAAATTGCGTCGGTTTCCGATCACCGAGTACCTGTGTTTCTAGTAGTTTCCTCGTTTTTTCTTCCTGCGATACGTTGAGTCTCTTGAGGAGCTCCGTCTTCGTCTTCTTGTATGGCTCCACAGCTGGCGGCGTGGCGATGAGGTCCTTGATCTCCCGGGCGTGTTGGGCGTCTAGGTTGCTGCAGAGGTAGTTATACCGGGTCATCTCGGTCGTGATCCCCGAGGCGTCGAAACCACGCTCGAGCATGTTAAACCACAGCTCCGGGTCGGTCGGCATGAACGGAGGCACGCGCATGGCGACGCGGTCGATGGCCGGTCGAAAGTCGTTGATGGAGGCGCTGGCTCCGGCGGTGTTGTTGGTTGCTTCGCTCGTCATCTTTCGGATCGTTCGTCGCACAAAAAAAACACAAATTCAGAACAAACACTCGCGTAGTTCCTTATAAACCTTGTCTCGCCGTTCGAGAGAGAGATCACGTCGGGGTCACCACTTTGGGAGACAGGAGGTCGTAAGAAGTAATCGGGTGAAATTAAGCTAAGTCAAGTTACGTTCGAACTTAGAATTTATTTTTTGGCGATAGAGTGTGCCGATGTGTTCGGGTGAGTGTCTCGAGAGTGAGTGAGTGTCCGTTCGGTCGTTTTCGATCGGCTTCCCATCCGCCCCCGCTTCCGTACCCGTCAGCTGGCCGCGGGCCGCTGGGGGTAGGAGAAACGGTACTGCGGATTAGAGCGAAAGGGACCGACGCGCATCTGGCCGTCCCGCGTCCTGCGGGTAAGCCTTTTTATGGCCCGAGCGTTGGGGCCCGGTCGCTAGGCTTTTTATGGCCGCACAGCGTCGGCGCGTTCGTGTTAATCTCTTTTATGATTTTTGCGTACAGCGAAAACCGAAAAAGACAACGGGGAGAAAGCGGGGAAAACCGAGCTCTTCGTGTATCTGACGTGTACATCACAGACACATTCTCGCTCGGGAGGAGAGTATGGGCGACCGCCACACTTACATAAGAAAATGTAAAATATTCAGTTATATCGATTATGCTATAAAAAATAGTATATTGTGCAACTAGGGCGGGAAATTGGCTTTTTCTTGCGAGGGTGATGTTTTGAGTACGAGTGGGAGTCGAGGGTCTGAGACGGGCACGAGTGTTCAAAACATCACCCGAGTCTGAAAAAGCCACTCCCCCCTTGTTGCACACTGTGCTTTTTTGGACAAGGGCAAGAAAAATAGTTCTTTTTTCGTGTATGAGAAAGAAATAGAAAATTGAAAACTGTATAACTATTAAAAAATTTTTTTCAAAATTTTTAAAATTTTCATGTTAAACTTTTCATGTTTAAAAAGCTATATACAGCAAAATAGATAGCGAAGGTTTATATACAAAATTCAGCAGCACATAGAAGGAAGGCGAGCGTAAGCGAAGATCAAATCCAAAACATAATATTGGAGCAATGCTTGAAATCAGCTATTTAACATCGGAGGAAAGCGAGCGCCGGTGAGGAACACATTCAAAACGAAAATGCTTCAACCCACCTACCCCACTCGCAGTGAGTTTAATAAAAAAATACGTCGGCAATACGGAGGAAGGCAAGCAACAGCGGGCAACAAATCAGAAACAAAAATGCCTCAACCCACGTAATACTCCACGAGCATCAAGTTTTAATAAGGGAATGCTTTTTTAAAAGTACATCGGCACATCGGGGGAAAGCGAGCGGTGGCGAGCAAACAAATCTAAAACTAAAATGCTTAAATCCACCTACCCCACGCACAGCCAGTTTAATAAAAAATACGTCCGCACATCGAAGGAAGGCGAGCGATAGCGAGGAACAAATCCAAAACGAAAATTCTTAAACCCACCTACCCCACGAGCACCAAGTTTTAATAAGGGAATGATATTTTTTTTACTTTTATACATCGGCACATCGAAAGAAAGCGAGGGGTGGCGAGCAAACAAATCTAAAACCATAACGGTTAAATCCACCTACTCCACGCGTAGCGAGTTTAATAATAAAATACGTCGGTACATCAGAGGAAGGCGAGCGGTGTTGAGCAACAAATCTAAAACTGAAGCCCCTAAACCCACCTACACCACACGTAGCAAGTTCAATAATAAAATACTTCGGCACATCGGAGGAAGGCGAGCGATAGCGAGGAACAAATCCAAAACGAAAATGCTTAAACCCACCTACCCTACGAGCAGCAAGTTTTAATAAGGTGATGATGTTTTTTTACTTTTTTACATCGGCACATAGGAGAAAAGCAAATCTAAAACCAAAACGGTTAAATCCACCTACTCCACGTGTAGCGAGTTCAATAATAAAATACGTCGGTATCTCAGAGGAAGGCGAGAGAAAGCGAGCAACAAATCTGTACCAGAGCCCCCAAATCCACCTACCTCACGAACAGCGCGTTTAATAAAAATATGTCGGCACATCGGCGGACGGCGAGCGATAGCGAGCAACAAATCCAAAAAGAAAATGCCTAAACACACCTACCCTACGAGCAGCAACTTTTAATAAGTGAATGCTTTTTTAAAAATACATCGGCATATCAGAGTAAGGTAAGCGCAGGCTAGAATTATATCTAAAAGTAAAACCCTTAAGCCCACTCACAAACAAGACCCCATGTATGGGTGATTCCGCTGTAAGTTGTTAAAAACCGACCCCAAAATGTTCATGTAGCAAAATCAATTATTGACAACTTCTGGAACGATTTTCTTAACTGTTATAATATATAAAACAAGTACCTAAAGCAGAACCACAAACAAATTATTATGTAAAAAGTTGCCTTTTCTAATCAATGTTAATTTGGTTACGAAACTGACCAAATTTTGACGGTTACGGAACTCACATTTGACCTGTTATTCGCTTGTACAGCCCAACTAAGTGATATATAAAATGTTCTCTCATATAGATTTCGAAGTGCTAACTATTTTCTCGATAAGTTTACACCTTATTTTGATATATATTGTATCTAAGCAGTAGTTGAGTAGAGGTACGGAACTGATCGTTTGTGCTTACACTTAAGTTTCGGAAAAACAGATCCGCTCGCATTTGGATAATTCAAAATTTTAGGAACTCCAACCAGGTACTCTTGGTTCATGATAACTTATAGTTTGAGAATCTATCGGTAACTGGTGCCCGATAATGCCCGATAAAAAGTGTAGTATTTCACATTTTCGCGCAAATCCATGGACAAAAAGTAAGCCCCTCGTTTCAATAATAAATGTCACTTTTTTATTATAAAACCACGAGAAATATGTTGTGATAGCTCTATAGTTTACACTGGAAACACAGGAAATTTTTAAATGATCGTTACTTTTCTGTAGAATACCATTTTGCAGCGAAATTTGAGTTACGAACATGTTACGGAACTGACATTTGAGGCCTATTTTTTGCATTCCTTTTAAATAAGGGCAAATATACTCGGATATAACATTTGCTGGTTGTATATAATTTTGAAATACACCAGTAAAAATTATGGGGAATTTTTTTCCCTAATAAATAAACGCTCTGCAGGCTCGTACACAGTTTGAACAAGTTACGGCGGAATTACCCATATGTGACAATGATATTATTGTATTTATTATGATGAATACTTCAGGAAGGAATATAAATTTCATCAAAGAAATTTTTTACGTTTTATTATAAATGTTTTTTTTTATAATAATCTATAATTATTTGGTAAATGCAAGATTAATGATTTGATCTGTTGCCTTTTATTTTGAATTAGTTCCTGTGTGAACCATTGCTCTAAATATTCTGTAGGCAAACTTACGAAATTGTTTATCGGATTCTAAAATAAAAATATTTCCTATTCATATCATACATTCAATAATAAGTAATTATTTTATTAAGTTTTTCTTTTATTTTTGTTTTATTTAATAATTTCTTATCATTAGGAATTTGTCTGCATATTGTAGTAAATAAATACCGCAAGCATATCCATTCTGTTGCTGTGGGACTCGTGGATAAATAGCGGGAAGATTTTGAGAGGTAAATGAACTATCTCGCCCTATTTTTTTCTCAAATTTGCAATTGAGAAAATCTCTAGTTGCCTCGATTTCATATTTGTATCCTCTTCGCATTGTATTAAATACCAGAATGGAAGGCCTAAAAGAATATGTATCAGTGTATAATTATATTTATATTTTATTTTGAGTATAAAGATGTCATGGCTGAAAGATGTCATGGCTGAAAACGCTGCTTTTCTTTAACTCTTTATATAAAGGTTGCAATGAAAACTCAAAAGTTAAACGTTATTGTGTTGAGTATAATAAATGATTATTTGAAAAGTTAAAGTCTTCTAACTTTTAAGTTTTCCAAGAAATTTGAAATACGAACTAAAATAAGAAAAATAATAAGCAGCCCTTTATTTCACAGTGTTTATCGAACTCGCAACGGTGGAAAAATAGACTGCTTATTCCACGGATACGCGTGACAGAGGAATTATTCTAGTCAGTGCTATAAAATATGGTACGATACACGCGGAATAAGTCGTTCTTCAGGGCACGGCGTTAAGGGGTCCAGCCTGGGTTAAATCCTGCGAAAAAAACAAAAAATATTCTTCCTACTAAAATTATTGTTTTCCAATGTAATTTGTAAAATCCTTTTTTTATTGAAAATATATATATATATAATGTACACCATTTTTACCGAAAAAAAATCATGTATATACCTTATAAAATCATTGACTAAAATTCATGACATTTCACTACATAAATCAGCGTTTTTAGTCACTTGCCACGGCATTCTGAAAGATCCAGACCATCTTTTTTTACTCTACTTAGGGTTAAAATGTTCCTCAAACATGCATCCTCAGACCTAATAAGAGACATTTTTAAAAAACATTAATTAAATATTGTTAGCAACAAATGTTGTTGCTAACAATATTTAATTGATATTTTATAGATAACAAAATTTGTTGCTAACAATATTTAATTAATATTTTATAGATAACAAAATTTGTTGCTAAATTTGTTGCTTTTTTTTGCAGGATTTAACCCAGGCTAGACCCCTTAAACGCACTCGCTAATATACTATTGTAGTAGAATAAATTTTACATTTTGCCATTTGCAGGTTCATGTAATAAATATCTGTAATAAATATATTTAATATTACATGATTGTAAAGAAACATTTGTTTAATTATACAAGTATATTTTCTTACTTCAGATTTATAGGAATTAAAATAAATTCTTTTTCAAAAATGTTCGACTTTTTGGTCCATTTTTTAACAAGCTCGTACCGTTGCCTAGCAACTACATCCGCATTTCTTTTGATCGACATTAGACGCTTGAAAAAAAAAGAAATAAAGAGATAAACTTTATCTCTGTTTGTGACTGGGATGATTTCCGATATTATATAGAATAAATAGAAATCTATTATGATGTCACTAAGAAATCGCCCCTTTTCCAGACACTTCAAATGTATATTTTTTATTTCTAAACCACCTGAGGCTGGTGGATGTGGATAAATAACTATTCTGTAAATAAATCAATGTAACCAATTTTAAACATTAAATAATTGTCACGTAGGTTTATTGAGTTAATTTATTAGACGAAAACTACACTTACGTTAGGCTCAATTCCTTGCTGTCAGAATTTTGAGCTTCAAGTGGAGCTGTTTCTGTACTTGATATACTGTTAGTATTATCGTTCACGTACACATCAAAGGGATTTAACAATATTTTCTCCACATTATCAGGCAATTGTTGCTTACATCGCGTACAATATTTACAATCAGACCTTATTAATTTGCACGTAGGACACGTAACCAGCACTTGTTTTATTTGTGAAGACTCCTCAAGCGATATATAAATTATTACTATTAATATATTACTTATAAGATAAACATTTATAACTTTTTGCTATACTCACTTTTCTTGGCTTTTGTGAGTATCGAGATATAAAGCTTGAATCGGATTTTGTACTTTAAATCCTCAAAAAATTATGTACATTATTCCCATTATAATATCGAAATATTTACACTCATCAGTAGGGTACTTTTTTACAATACACGTCTTTCTTAATATGTAAAACGCTGAAAATATGCTTGATTATAAATATTATTTTTATAATTACCAACGAGCGAAAAGACTTTTTTTTAAACTTTAAACTAAAACTTCTGCATATTTCAAAAGACATGTGATCAAAATAACAAGCTACTTTAATGACTGTCGTAATTAGGGTGTTATGTCTCCTAATATGGACCTGTGGCTAATTTACATCATCGCGAAAAAATCTTTTATTTGATGCACTTATGAATACTAATCATCGCTATGTGTTTATAAAACTATCAATTGACGTATTGAAATAGAAGACATATTTTTACATTTTATCCAGCAGTCTACAATAAATAATAATCATATCATTAATGACCCATTGTATTTACGTCCAATTCATCTGTAAGTCCATATCGGGAACTTTGTCCTGTATTTCTGTCAAATAAAGTCGATAGTAGCCGACGATCTATGCCAATAAGATTTCTTATTAACTTCAATGGTGAATCTTAATTGCCTTTTTGAATTTAAAACTTCTTTAAATGCGATATAACCTCAATAGGAGTTCCAAAAAACTTTTCCAAAAAAATTACAATTAAAATCTATAAAATTTCAAGAAGATCTCGAGTCTTGTTTATATTTTAATTGTGCTTTTTCGTATTTCCTTTTTATCGACTTGTACCAATCTTATTCCATTTTATCAAATTCTTATGCAAAACACATAATTAAGATTTAGTATCGACTATCGACTTTTTTCAGCAAGGATTTTATAAGAATATAATAATTACTAAGAATGTAAACTTACGACTTTTCTGATTTGATATTGACACGATCACTATCCACTTTACAATCAACATTAAGATTCTGTAAAAATGGTTGAGTAAGATTTAAGTAGGAAGCGAGTAGCGCTATTCAGATTGGAGCGGAAGTCAGATATTTAAAACAAGACTAGCACAACTCAGCATCTGCCGTGAAGAGTAGCACAACTAGCACATTTCCCGCGAACCCTAGCACAACACAAAAGTTTAACAATGCATTTTTCGCTAAATTTTCAAATTTTTTCATAACGTAATTATCAACACATAGTATTTACATTTTTTTAAAGTTTTTTGCATATTTAGATTCGTCTGCTTTTTTCCAATTTTTTAATGAATTTTATAAAATTTAAGAATATAAAATAGTAATACAGAATAAATTTTAAGTATTCAGTTGTGCTAGTTTTCGCGGTAAGTGCGCGAGTTGTGCTATATATATATATATATATTATGACGCATATTCCGTCAATGCATCGGAAATACGGTGAGGAGGATTATCTCCGAAACTGTCCACTCAGTTTGACTACGTCCGACTAGAGTGGTTATTCTAGAGCGCAACGCGTTACTTGAGCACGAGTTCAAGTATTAAACTCTTTGTCGCTACGCTTTAACATTTAAACAATTTATCAGACTAGTGTTCGCAATTAATTTTATTCTTGAATTACTTAATACGTGGTCGTGAGTGTTCGTATAAACAGTGATGTGTTGATAGCGACTCGCCTGCGGAGTATGACCTCAGCACGTGCGTAGCGGTCTTTTCTCACGGGCTCGAGCTGCACACACGAGATACACTCCGCGACGTCCTTCGCAATTCACATATAAAGTCACCGCGAGTGTTATTTTGAAATCCTATGAACAACAAATATCTTGTGATCGGACTTACTGCTTCTCTTTTCTTTATGTTCTGTATGTTGCCAATAACTTTAAGATCATTGACATTATGCAGACGAAAGTAAGATCGTCTAAATATTGCATTTAGTTATTATTTCCCATTCAAATAAATAAACGCATATTTGTGTTGTATACCCTAAAATAATTAATAACTGTGTACCATTATTTTATCACACTGTCGTTACCTCAAGTCCTGTTTTCTCTAATAACTATCCATTGAATAGACTAGTAAATTATATGCTCGTTCTGTGTGACTTAAACACACAAAATATATTGAAGCAGTCTATGTAAGTTTTCTATACAATTTTCAGAGGACATTAAAGAACTCGCAATATATATATATATATATTATGACGCATATTCTGTCAATGCCCAAGAATATGCGCGCTGCATTCTGGCAGACTTTAACATAGGTTTTATAGGTGGCGAGAAAGAAATCAATTAAGTAATTAAAAGTCCAATAATTTAATAAATATAAGGTAAAATGATTTGACAGTATATGATAATTACATCTGTTGGGCGTCAGCTACTTTGTAGCACGAATACAATCAAGTAAATATAAGTTTAGCTTCGCGCGCGGTATCACACAATACTCAAGTGCAACTTACATATAGGATATAACGCTGTCTCCTTCCTAGCGTGGCTCGTTGGCTCTTGTATGTCGCACTAGGTTTCGATATAACTAAAAACACTATCCTGACGAGGATGTCGAGAACGGCGTGTAGGCGCGCGCTTTGAGTGGTATTTCCTAGTCGATTCTAGAGTACCAGCTTCCTCACAATTATCCGGACAAAGAGTCGAGTACGAAGGCGAATATTACTAAACAAGTGGTCACAACGATATCCGGGAACAAGTGTCGAGTTCGAAGGCGAATGTTAACTAGCAAGTGATCACGAAGCTATCCGAGGACAAAGTGATCGAGGCTATGGGAATTCGGCAGCGGCGTGGTCCGACTGCGTAGTTCCCATAACAGCCGTTGAGGCGCTGAGAGGGCCAGTCACGTGACGGGGAAGGGACTGTAGGTATGGGAGTGAGAGAGAGCGAACGAGAGCGGGCATGCTACTACAGCATGACCTACGACACGTAGTGCGGTGCACGTGTACCGGTGTGGCTTCCTCCTGGTGCCGTGGAAATACGACAAGTCAGCTGTTCCTGCTGCGAGTGCCGGGAGTTGGCCGTCCCATCTTCTCCTCGACGATCCTGGACACAGTGTGCGAGAATGCTGGTGGAACTTGTGACAGGATAAGTACATACATAGGTTATGATACCTACGTATGTTGACTGTATGCCTCTGACAGTCTCTATATAGTCTATCTTGCTTCTAGGCTGTCTGGTGCCTGCTGTTTCCTTCTCCTGTCAGGACATCCAGTGCAGCAACATTCTTCGATGGTGACTCCTTGAGCGATAGCAGGTACGTTTAATTCCTTCTGTGCATCGTAGTGAGTCTGTACTAATGTTGTCTTCTTTACAGGAGCTGCCTAGGAGTCGAGGTAGGACATTCTGTATCGTTGCACTGTGCTAAGTATTTCTCTCTCCTGATGATTTACTAATATCTCTTCCTATTTACAGGGGACTAGGTTGGAGTACGACTGGCCTCCCAACAGCTCAACGCCTGCCAGGGCATTGAAGAAGGAAGGTATAAAAGGGATATGGGTAGAGCGTAGGGTAGTATGTGAGGGGATAGGGTAGCTTAGGCAGATATAACTTAGTTAGGTAGGATTTAGCATGTGAGGGGTCAGGTGTTGGGGGGGGGGGGGGGGGTTGTGACGCATTGGCTGCATAGAGCCTTTCCTCAATCTATGCACTTTGTTCGCTAGTCAGGTTTTCTATCTCAGCATGAGCAGGACTGGTGCTTGCACCATCGCATCCTGCTCTGCTATGTAACACACACAAAGTGTGGCGTTACAATATATATATATATATATATATATATATATATATATATATATATATATATATATATATATATATATATATATATATAGAGAGAGAGAGAGAGAGAGAGAGAGAGAGAGGAGAAAGAGTCCTCTTCAATTGGATTAATTGTTGTAAAATCATTGTCTAATGTAGTTTCCAGATTATACATATTTTGTGGGTGCGCTTCCTCTCAGTAGCTTTACTAGAAAGGACGGCCGGCGTCGAAGCAGAAATATTTTCCTTAAGGGATACATTCGTGAGATCTGTGTTCGAGATCTCTGTCTTATCCTGATCAGTATTATCGACAGTATTATTAACACAAGTATTGTTTCTATCAGTATTATTATTGTATCAGTATTATATGTATTATTATTTACAGAATTGTCTTTATCTTTATCTTTGTCCTTATTATTACTATTATCACTATTATTATTATTATTATTATTATTATTATTATTTTTATTTTTGCCCTCGCCCACTGCAGTACAAGTCTTTGGTTGCGTTTTTGTATTAATACTTTTTGTTTTCTAGTTACCTGCTTAGTTACATGCTTGGCATATGTAATTGCTTTTTTCAATAACATGCCAGTTCATGCAAACATTGTGAAATGTTGCAGAACAATTTTTACAATTACGCATTACAGCGCCCACGCGCACTATTTTTTTACATTTTTCTTATGAACCTCGAGCCATTACAATAAATAAATAAATGGTCTAAAAGTAAGCAGATGAAGTAATCAATTAACAGCAGGCAGGACAGCCAGGACTAGATAAAATATTGTTCTTATTTTGGAGTACACACTTTGGGAGGTGAAAGTTCAAAAATTTAAATTTCGTGCCCTACGAAATTCAAATTCAAAAAATTCAAAACTCGCGCGCTTAGCGTATGCCCGCGTGAGCCAAATCAGTTCAGTCAACTATTGCTCGATAAATATGAAAATACGTCGGTGTTGCACTATTGCGACGGAAGATTTAGAGTCGAGCTCAGTGGCGCGACGATTTCGCGCGCTTACTCAGCCGGATAGATATATACAGGGTGTCCCCATTTTAAAATCACTACCCGAAAATCTCCCAACCAAAGCATTTTAGAGAAAAATTTTTTAAACAAAAGTTGTCAAGTTTCAAGGGGGACACACAACGATGACCTTGACCTTGACTTCGACCTTGACCTTCATCGTTATTTTAAGGTCAAATTGATTTTTCTAAATGGAAACCCACATTTTTTATACCGGAAATGGAAAGAGCGGGAAATTCTACGTCTGACTATGATCTTGACCTCAACTCTGACCTTGACCTTCAGGGTCAATATAAGGTCAAAATGATCTTTTGAAATGGAAACCCTTATTTTATTGGTCACACGACATTCCCAAAGTGGAGTAAATTTTTGCCTTCCAGTAAATGACTTTAGACATTCGCTGGGAGATTAAAAATCTTAATAGTTACAGTAGTGAGCGGCAAAGGGATTTACGTTAATCTAGCATCTCGAAGGTTAAGCACTTTCAGGTATCGATAAACTGCAGACCGTGATGAAGCTGATAGCGGTCCTGCCTCTTTGAAGACGATGTTGCTTCGCACTGTTGAAATATCCACTACGAGGGAGTTGAGATAATGAATGTTTGCACAGCACCGTCTTCATTTGAGGTTAGGTTTCTCTCACTTCACGGAAAAGCCTCTCTAGGCTCATAAAACACACAATAATGTGGTTTTTGGACTGACGCTTGAGAGCCGATCAGAGGGTTTCGTCCGCTGAAAAATATTACTCGAAAGAGTGAAAGGAGAGTTAGTAAAATGTAAATTTTGTACGAGTTATTGAAGCTGCTGTTCACCTACCGTAAGCGCAATTAAGCGGATCGATGCATGATTGGCGCATTTGAATCGTAACATATACTATTTGAGATTTATCAATATATATATATATATATATATATATATATATATATATATATATATACAAGCTTAAACATTTTGTTTAAACCGCGATAGTGTTAGAACAGCAAATTTTATCAGAAAAAGATACATGCACTAAGGAATATTGATAGCGATTTGTACGTACATACCTATTATTCAATTTAATTTCTTCCATCGATTCATAGTCGAATGCAAAACGATTTAACTGTAAAGTAAGGATGCACGGAAATTTTCTTCCTTCCAATCTCTTCTCACTATTGATCATTGTCTGGCATGTATTGCACATGTACTGGTTTTCATCAACCAACTTTTCTATAGCAAAAAACGCTTCTAAAGCTTTCTCCTATAAACAATTTGAAAATATTTATCGTAATATATAAGTAGATAGGCTATAGGCATACCAAAACATAGGTATACCAAAACACCCCCGCTCCCCTGAAAGTGTTTTAGTACCCGATAAAGGAGTGGGATAGTCCCCCTCTCTCCAGGATACCAAAACGCCCCCTCTAGTCTCAAAGTGTTTTGGTGCCCGATGAAAGAGTGGGATAGTTCCCCCTCTATTACGTGTTTTGGAGCCCGACGTGGGACCGTAAGAGTGGGAATATTCTTCTCTCTCTCACCTGTTTTAGTATCTTGAATAAAAAGAGTGAGGGGGAAGTTTTTCCTCTCAATCCCCTCCCTGAAAATTCAGGCTCCGTAGACGTGATACCGCCCAGAAGGGAAAAAATATATTGGTTAAATTTAGGAAGGTAGAGAAAGGGCAGCCCTTCCTCCCTCCTTTTTCTAGAAAAATTTACAGAGATTTTTTTCCCAAGAGAGCGCGACTCCCTACAGATGAAAAAAGGGTCTTTCGAAGCGTTGAATGTATGTAATAAATATCCTGCGCAAGCGTACACATTTATTGCTGTCTCATGGCAAAAGACTTCCGCACGAGAAAAAAAACATTCATGCAACTGACCCTCTCACAGGTGAAATAAAAAAAGAGTCATTTCCGGTGAAAAAAAGAGATCTATTGGCGTGAGTAACCTTATGGGAAAAAAATGTGTACAATAAACTCCCGCACAGGTATACACATCCATTGCTGTCTCGCACGGCAAAAGGCTCCCTGCGCAGGTATACATATCGGTGACTTGTTGACTCCTAAAAGCAGATCCACGCACAGGTATAAAAAAAACGGGCCTTTGCAGCGGAAGACGTAAACTTATTGTTTCGGTCACGTTTAGTAATTTAATTTTAAAGAAACGTAGCAGGCGTAACCTTTTCGGAAAATGTGTACATTAACAATCTAAGTTTTAAATGCCGGTATACACGCAGGTATACACATCCTTTGCCTCTTGCAGAGGTGTATGAATTTTTTTCATCTTTAAGAAAATCAGAAGATGTGCACGAACCCTTGTGTTTTGAGAATTTAGGGGGGGGGGGGGATTTCACCAAGTCAGAGGGTTTTTCAAGAAGGTGGTGGAAAGAGGAACTCAACCAATCAGAGGTTTTTTTCCAGGAGAATTGTAGAATTAGGGAGGAAAAATTTCGCCAATCAGAGGATTTTTGTAGGAGCGTCATAGAAAGGGCAAGCTAAAATTTTGGGTACAAAAAGCCCCACTGCAAACAGTCAGTTCAGTCATCGATTTTTCTAATTTCACAAGTTTGAAGAAAAAATCAAGATGGCATCGAAGAATTCGAGTTCCAGAAGAAGCAGTATTCAAGTCGCCCAGGAGCGCATACGTTGGCTGATGTCCAACGCACCGACTCTGTTGACTATGCTGGAGTACGTCTCCTGGTCGATGGAGGTAATAGAAAAGTGTAAGAACAATTTTTTTGTATATTTATGCGCAAAAAATTGTTCATTTCTGTTTTTAATTTTGATTTTTCTCTCTGCGTTACAGTGCCGCCACTGCCATCCAATGCTGATTTGCAGAAGTTATACAGCAGATCGCAAAGCTCATTAACGAAGAACGCTAAGCTGAGCTCACGTCCTGACCGTTCGTCGACACTTGACAATGTCAATCTTCGACGATCCCAGGCGTCTGAGGAGCATTAAAGATCCCCGGCGGCATCAGAACCATCGCAACCTCGACGATCCTCGGCTGCGGCAGAAGCTTCACAACCCCGACGATCCTCGGCAGAAGCTTCGCAGACCCGACGATCCCCAGCGGTTGCTGAACCATCACAGTCTCGACAATCCTCGGCTGCGGCAGAATCGTCGGAGTTCCGACGATCCCCGTCAGTACTGGGTTCTCAGCCCCGACGAAACCGGTCTCGATCCAGCTTGATCTCGAGTTCGAGCAGTCCGAGCAGTTCGAGCAGTTCCAGTTCGAGCGGCAAGTCATGCAGATCGGTTATAACCATACATGATCTTGGACCGATACCCAAGAGGAAATTAAATGGTGATTATTAATTTTTCTTACAATAAAATGGATTTATTTATTACAAAAATAATAAAATTGTTTTTCTTTTTTTTACAGAAGACAAGGGGGGGGGGGCGAATGAGAAGAAAAAAAGGGCATCTGGTGAGAGAATTTGCAGTACATGGCCATTGTCATCTTATAGTGCAGTAAGTTATCAGTTTTTTTAAATAAGAAAATTAATAAATTTAGACTTTTGATGAGAAACATGTTCCTCTTTAGTTTCAGAGGTACAGCTCATAATTCTTGCACTTTAAACTATAAAGATTCTAGATTTGTGCCAGTTATTTTTCACAACCTGAATTACGACACACACTTCATTTTGAAAGAAATTGCTACTTCTGAATTACTGAAAGGACGAGTCTCGTTGATACCTCATAATGAAGAGAAATATATTTCATTTACAACGAACATAGATGATTGTGACATAAATTTTAGATTCATAGATTTGTGGCGTTTTTTACCCTCATCATTGGAGAAACTTGCATCGTATTTAGAAAATGTACCGATAGTAGTAAATGAGTTTCGACCTGATGGTTTTTCAGATGAAAAAATTGATCTTCTCAGGCGGAAAGGTATATTTCCTTATGATTTTGTAGATGGATTAGATAAGCTGATGTCAACAAAACTACAAGAAAAGAATGAATTTTACAATAAATTAACAGATACTGATATTTCGGACGAAGATTACAAGCAGAAGAAACTTCTGACTACTTTGAATGACAAAAAAAGGTATGTCATTCATTATCGAAAACTTAAACAGGTATTGGATAATGGACTTCGACTAAAGAAAGTGCACAGGATTTTAAGTTTTGAGCAGAAGGCCTGGCATAAACCATATGTCGAATTTAATACAGAGAAGAGAAAGCAGGCCAAGAATGAGTTTGAAAAGCTCTTTTACAAATTGTTAATTAACGCAGTTCGTACGCAGTACCGGTAAATTTATTCACAGATTAGTGAATAAATTTACCGGTAGATATGGAGCGGAAGCGTGTATAGCTCAACCAAATTTTCATATTTGTGCTATCTTCGATGAAAATTTGGTGGCTATACAGCTAATGAGAACAAGTATTACAATTTAGAAACCAATATACGTTGGTTTTAGCATTTTCGATTTGTCAAAAACATTGTTATACGATTTTCATTATTCATATATGAAGCGGCGAGTCGGAGAAAAATGTAAATTCCTTTACGCCGACATAGATAGTTTAATATATGAAGTTGTTGATGTGGATATGTATAAAATAATGAAAGAAGTCATACATAAATTTGATACCTCCGATTACGAGGAGAACAATCAGTTTGGAATTCCACGTGTCAATAAAAAAGTGCCTGCATTAATGAAAGACGAATGCTGTGGCAAAATTATGACTGAATTTATCGGCTTGCAAAGCAAAATATACAGTATTTTGATTGATGGGGGAAAGACTGTGAAAAAAGCCAAAGATATAAAATCAAATGTTGTGAAGAAAACTATCACGTTCGAAAATTATAGAAAATATCTTGAAGATCATATTATTGTTAAACGTGAGCAGTGCAACATTCGCTCTAAGTTACACGTAGTGCATACTGAAAAACAGAATAAAATTGCACTAAGTCCTCATGATGATAAAAGGTATATTGCCTTATAGTACAGACACTTAACCATGAGGTCATTATAGAATTATGGAAGAGCAGATGGCGCAAACTGCAATGCAAGTGGAGAGGGATTCGAAGGAAAAAATGGATTCTGGAAAATAAAGAGAGGAGGGGGTGGAGGCGGAGAGGGAGTCTAAAGTAACCAATGACAGTAGAGCAATGAGAGAGGAGGATGAAGTAACCAATGAAAATAGACCAACGAGAGTAGGGATGACTCTCCATGGCAGTGAAGGCGAACAAATCATCATCGAATATGATATCTTAGAGGAGTTTATGCACGAATGGGATCCATCGATCGAGAGGATTCGTACTCAGGATGGTGAGAGGAGAGATATTTTACAAGAGGCTATGGAAGGGGCAGGCATCGTGGAGGGGAATGGGCTATATGAACCAATGGACAGTAATCAAGAGCACAGTCAAGCTATCGAACAGCTTGAGAACAACCAACCTTGTAGAAAGAAATTAAGATTCACTTACCTTACTAAGTAAGTATACAGCTAATTCTCATCGTTCTCCAAGAAAATATTTTCTCTAACTCAAAATTGTTATTTTTTTCAAAATGGATCTATCTGCCCTTAACAAGATTGCTGAGCGTCAGTTCTTGGCAAGGAAGAAAGCAACGGATTTAGAAAAAGATTGTCAGTATATGGTGACTGCCCTCAAGGAGGTGAAGACGAGATACGGTGCAAAGGTCGTAGCCGAAATCGAGGACAGTTTTTAAATATTCCTGCCAGAAAAGATTTCGTCAGCAATTCTTAAAGATCAGGAGCTGTTCAACAATCTCTCTGAGACTGCAAATAAACTCAGCTTGTTTATAAAATATCAAGGTGGAAGCTGTTTTAAATTTGATACTGTTTAGAAATGATGTACAGATTATTTTTTGATATCTATTCATTTATTCACAATAAAAAACTTGTACATAGTTTGAAAGTTATACATAAATAAATAAGTAAACTTAACATTACTGTTTTTCTTATTCACTACCTCCTGTGATCCTTACATCTATTCTATTATGTTCATTACTAAAACCTAACCATTTAACATAAACGCGTTTACCACTTTTCTTTAACACTTTTTCTACTAGATAAATTTCGAGATACCAAGTTTTATGAATTTCCGTTTCGTAAAAGCCGCCTGAGACGGGTTTATCATAATAATCTTTAACGTGGTAAGTAACAGGATTGGTTTTTACAACTCGTGTTATTGTGAAAATTTCAGTAGACCAGTTTGGTGCGTAACCTTTCTCAAAAGCTTGTTTTAATTACTATGTGAAGAGTATAGATTTATCTTAAACTTTTTCATGAGATTTTGGAAGTTTGAGTTGTAAAATTCTTTTCCTTGATCAGTCTGTAAATTCCTCGGTACACGTTCTTATTTCAATATCGACTTCATAGCAAGAGTAACATCATTGCCACTCTTTGATTTGACTGGGACGGCCCATGCATATTTGGAAAATATATCGATGACAGTCAGTAAGTAACGAAAACCTTTATTCTCGCTAGAGTAAGGTATCATTTCTACAAGATCAGCCTGCCAAGTCTCATCTAGTCTACGTATATCATATTTGCTTCGCTTATATCGCCCACGTGCAGGTTTGTGCAACTCTTCAGCTAATTTTGACGTTCCATCTTCGACTATATCAACTTTTCTATGTTTATTCAATTCTGTTACTATATATTGAATACTAGAGAAATTACGTTGAGATAAATCATGAAGATATGTCAATTTCTTGTCTACTTCTAATTTAAATTTTTCAACTTGCTCCTTATATTCTTCTATAAGTTCACTTATTGCACCAAGTTTAGAAGATAAATAATCTACTTCAGTCTGAAGGATAACTTTCAGCGAATTCAAGGTAATTGCATCATTTGGATGAGACGGTTCTCCTACGTTGCAAAGTCTCTTATTTTCTAAGTCAAAATTACCATCTAATGTAAAATTGAAACCATTTCCTGGAGGACCGCATCCCACTTCTTGCGAGCCCTCAAGTTTTCTTCCAAATACGTCGAGACTCATGTTACAATTGATCTTAAAAGTAAAGGTTTAATTTAATATATATGTCCAGCTTCACGTAGTTCCTCAATAATTGATTGAATCTCGTTGGTATGATTGTTACTGCCAGCAGATCGTTCTGCAATCAATAATCGGAGTCGCTCTATAAGTTCGTTTGGATCATCCCAGTAGACTAGATCTATGGAAGAAGTTTTCTTTGCTACTTTATATTGAGGTATGAGACCGGCGCCACTGGTAGATAAATTTTTATTTTTTCGTGTACTACGAAACATCGGTGATATGACATTTTTATATTTTCTACTTCTTGAAGTGCGTATAATCTCATTTCTGCTATGTTTTTTTCGATGAGCATTCGTTGCATCCAGGATTGTTCGATAATTTTGACGATCCATTGCAGTTATAACACTCTCGTTTGGTTGCTTTTTGAAGAGCAATTCCATAAGATCATTGCTTACAGGATAACTTACATCTTTCACTTTTACAGCTTTATCATCGAACGTAATTTGTGAATCACCAATCATATGTGTTCTATCGACTTTTCGTACTCCATATATGTTGTCGACTTTGCTACGACTCGTGTCTAACCATGATAACATGTCGGATATCTCTTTGCCATCATGTGAAGTTGATTTGAACGTAGAGTTTATCATTGCGTCATCCATTGAAAGAAAATCATCTTCATCACCAGGGTTATCGTCTGAAGTACTCGACTCATTTACTATATAACTTGTTTATTTTCTCTTAGATTTTTTGTTGATTTTCGATATATCAAAAGTGGCACTAGTAGGCTGCAAATTTACGGTTTTCGAATCGACGAGTTTCTCTAGTGGTGTAATGACTGGTTTCAATGTATCACGAATGACTTTTTCAAACTCATCTCTCTCCTGCTTCAATAATGCGTATTTTTGTTTAATAGCCTCACGAGCTCGCATGAGCTCGCTCAGAACATTCTTTTCTTTCTTAAATTCTGACATGCTGTCGAGATCCTGCCTGTGATAAAGCCATCTCGATGTGTTACCGTCCTTGGGAGTTATTTGAATACCCTCTACTTCCAAGTACAACTAAACATGTTTGGATAGTGAAAACGTCAAATCAGTGCTGCTAATAGTTATTGACTGTTCACGACAAAACGAATCTCTAAAGAACGTTCCTGTTGATGTACGTCTAGAATTCGAGTCTAAAAAAGACTTTCCAGCTAATACTTCCGCATACTGCATGATCTTATATGATCGCATCGTTCAGTATAAACCTATAAGTGGGGATATCAAGAAGCTTGTCTAGATACAGTATATTATCCTACACTCTTTCGTAAACAAACATTCATTCCGAGATGGAGTATGCCGTTGACATGATTGGTTTCAAGCAAACCGGAGGATTACATTCTCAAGGAAATAGCAATCATTGCTCTCAACGACAGTAGCGATCCTGTTGTTCTGAAATTCAAAAACCTCTTCTCATGGAAAAGACTCTCTGACAAAGTGCAGAAGGAAAATACTTGGCTCAAACATAATTATCATGGAATGTCCTGGAAAATAGACGGTCTTGAATATTCTGAAATTGGTTTCTTACTTCGTGACGCTTTACACGATGCAACCAAAATCTTTATCATTGGTGAATTAAAACAGAAATGGCTCCAACTATTCAACTTTCCTGTTTACAATATTCAACAATATGGCTATCCGTCAAAACCATCTTTTAAGTGTGTCACAGTATGCACAAATCATAATCCAAGCTACAAGACATCCTGCGCATTACACATCGTCACATGAAATTATTCTGTAAGCAAAAGTTGTAAAGTAAAAATAAAAATAAAAAAAAATAAATAAAAAATAAAAAAGAGTAGAGAACGCTATGGGCATTCCAAAACATTGGAGAGAGAGAAACTTCCCACTCTTTCATCGGCTACCAAAACACTTCGAGAGGAGTGGGGAGTGTTTCGGTATGCGTGAAACAGAGGGAGAACTATCCCACTCTTTCATCAGGTACCAAAACACTTTAAGAAGAGAGGGGGGTGTTTTGGTATGCCTATGTTTTGGTATGCCTTTAGCTTATCTACTTATATATATATACACATATGGGTGATTATCAGAAAAACGCGATTTTTTGGTCTGACTTTTCGAAGAAAATAAATGTTTCTATTATTAGGGCTATTTTTTGTTTTAAGTTGGTATTTATGCCAATATAAGTTCGAATTTTCATGGAAACAGCTACAGGTTAAAATAAATTTATAAGCATTATAAATTTTTTATTAATATCCAATAAAATTGCCGTATCGCAATCGAAGCGATATAGTACGCGTACCCGAGCGTGTGTGAGCGTGCGTGCGTATAGGATAGCACAGCTGGCTAGTAATAGAGCCTACCTGCGCATAAGCAGCATAACGCGAATTATACGACGGCGAAAGAGTGCGAGAGCAGAAATGCAGTGCAACGCACGCCGTCTCGTACTTAGAATTCGCGAGATAGAATCACGCCATAGCTATTAGAGTAGATGCGTTAGATTTTTATTATTTTAGATAGGCTAGCTAAATCTAGGTAGACAAGCGGAGGTTTTCGTGTATTGGAAATACACAGAAATGCGCAAATAAATTGTCAGATTAGTTAGCCGCTGCTGCTGCGCGAATCTATTGTCAATACCGCGACGTAGAAACACGAGTAATAACGTTGACGCTAGCAAATATGGCAGAAGTACTGCGGAGTCAACAGAAGTTGATAGCTGATGCGTTGGCAATTGCCGCCAAAGATTTAAAGGCGAGAAGTTGTAGCTTCTGTCAATTGCCAGATGAAGCAGTATTTTTAGCAGAATTGATGTCGGAAAGCACAACCGCGAGTAACCAGAGTGAAGAAGCTCAACAAAGGATAGCTCAGGAAGTCAACGGATTTATCTGGAAGCTGTCAGTAAGTCCTTAATAACGGTAGGAGACGCTCTGTTATTGGATGCCCAGGATTTACCAATAATTATTCTTACCAGAATAAGAGCTAGGCTCGGAGGTGACTATAAGGAAGTAGATTTCGTTACCTCAAACGACCTGGGCAGATATGTCACTCGAGATGAGGGAGACATAAGGCTGTTGTTGCTGTTACAAGTAGTATTACCGCATTTTAGCGACGTAGTGGCAGCAAGAATGGCGTATGAAAGAAGCGTTTGCGGTATTACAAGTATAACGCAAGACACAAAAGATGACAGCCAGATGTCAGGAGCGGACCATTCAGAACGAGACTGCAGAACGCCTTCGTCGAAGATAGACAGCGTTTTGGGGATGGACAGTGCCCATCAACTTGCTGTAGATGAAAAAGCTGCAACAGAAGATAAAAACGCTGCTATGGCCTCGACTACGACTAAGGTAGCGCATACGCCTGTAGGCGCAGAAACAGCTTAAAGCTTAGAGCGCGAGTCAGATGCAGAGTCGCAATCAGACTCAATGCTCAGCAAGTCAAGCTATAATCCTTGTAAAGAGGTAATATGTCTCTTCGCACACTCGCAAATACTTCAAGAGGTTCAGACTATGCGTCAGGAGTTGCTAGAGCTGAGACAGAAATTGAGCAGTCTCGAGAATCAAAAGGCAGGCCAATGTAGTTGTTAGTGCAATGACGTTAAAAGACAGAGTTGTACAAAGGCCAGAAGAAGGCAGAAGAGGAAAAAGGTGTCAGGTACCGCGCAGCAGAATATGAAGTCTGCAAGCAAAGAACGACATCTGGCATAAAGAAACGTCCCAGACGCCGGAGAAAAGGCATAAAAAAGGTACATGGCTGTCAGAGTGGCCTCGTTTTCAGCAGACAAAGAAGCCAGAGCGAAAGAGCGGCAGGGTCACCAAGTCCAAGACAAGCTAAGCCTGTCAGGTAAAGGTGAAAAAATTGCCCGACAGACGGAAGTGCCAAGGACCCAGCACGCAGAGGGAGCGGCCTAGCCCAAAGAGTAGTCCAGGAACGGGGATACAACTAAAGGCGCGTTGCCGGCATAAGAAGTGCTGGGTATGTGGATCAAAGGATCATGTGAGGCGAGATTGCTTCGAGGCGAGAAACCAGTATATGCAGCTGTCTAATCGAGTGCATAAAAGACTCGAATGTTGGGCATGTGGTCAGGTGACTCATTGGATGAGAGACTGTCCGGAATGGAAGGACTGGTCGCTAAAAGCACGGCCAAGTAAAGTCGCTAAATCTGGAATGAATGTTCCCAGTGAGACAGAGAGAAAGGGATGTAACGCTAAAGAAGGAACTACCAACATAAGACAGCTACGGACCCTACTTCTAAGGCAAAAGAAGTAGGCATTCAGTATCGCAAGGCTTCGATACCACCATCTGAAGAACGAGGACGACAAGACCCAGAGCTGGGTGGATACAGGTCGACTGGTAGGAGTCCATAAATCAGAGATCCACTCGGAGGAGAACAATCAAAGAGAGATGATATGAAAATCCGATGAATGTAGTAAGAAGAGTTACGAAGCGTCAGATGCTGTATGCGAGCAGAAGAGACTCTGATAACGAACAGAGCAATATTTCGGAATCGCGTCTTGTTAGATCGCAGCACAGCGGTGCTTGAAGCGTGAGTCCCCATCAGTGTACCGCGGAGCGTCAAGGTGACGACGTAGGAAACTCGACCCCTAGACATTTGACCTTAATTTGACCTTGTGAAGGTCAAAATAAAATTTTTGTGTAAATCATTTTTTACCCAAAATTTTTCGCTCTTTTCGAATTCGCAATAAAAAATAGGGGGTCCCATTTGAAAAAACGGTTTTTTCGAGCAATAACCTTGAAAACGACCTCCAAGGGGACATCGACCTGTCAAGGTCACTTTGATACCGTACTGAAACTTTGACTCCATACTGAAAAACTTTTGGCTGAAACATTTATTTGTATCTCGCTTACTTTTGGAACAATTCCCATCCATAGATTGAAATGACTCTCCCTGTATATGTATAGGATGCAAGAGTCTCGGCATCCAGGCTGCGGTGACCGGAGAGCCCACTTCCTCTTCAAACGCCGTGTAGACGCATATACGACAATAGAATCGCCGAACGTTGATGTAAACATTCAGCGCCGAGACTGACGCGGGAGAGCCTATACCTCGCGAAATTCGAGGTTAAGCTGCCGCGCACTACGTCGCCAGCGTATAGCTATACTCGCTCTCGCTAGACGTCTCAGGCATTTGCGTTTTATCATTATTTTGTGAATATCCCGCTATGTGGCGTCCGGTTTTTTGTAACCGCAAGCGGTAAGATTTTGTCTGGGTTAGTATATAAGAAAGTTTTAACTTTTACAAAATAAATTGTAAAAAGGCGTGCGAATTATTTGCGATATTATCTACGATGCGTTTCGAAATTAGTATTAGGCATCTATGTAAGTGTGTGTATGTTAGGTCATCTGTAAACTTTAATCATATATGTACGAAGTTCTTGAAATTACACGTCAAAAGGTAAGTGTTTAAAATAATAATACAACTAAATACTTAGTTTCTATACACGCCCTTTTTTCTGTATGCAATAAATTAAAAAAAATAAATTTAAAAATTAATCTACTAAGACTAACTAGTGTGGTCACCGCATCTGAAAAAAATTTTATCTGACATTCCACGTTCGGCCTAGAAAATCCCACTTCATGCCCTTGGTAAACAATATACTATACTGAACTAGTAATATACTACTATAGAATTAAAATTGTTAAATAATAAACCATACTTCAACTATGATCGTTCTGCATTTTTAAAATTGTTTACGGTTTTTCTTTAGCTAACAGGCTTTCAAAAAACTTATGTTAGAGGATAAGAATATTAATATTTCTAAGTACGTGGGATGAATTTTTGAATACTTATGATCTCTTCCTTCTCTATAGTTTATGTTATTATATATTATGGAATTATATAACGTAATGACTTGCAAAATTTCTGTCGACTCGTAGGTGCACAACAGTGGTCATTTGACATTAGCAAAAACCAGTTTATGAAAAATTATGTGTAACATGTGACTCACTTTGAAGAGAGAATTGAACAAAAATTATATTCAACGTTTGGCATTTCCTGTGTATGATTGATATTATAAAATCACCCTACGTTTAATAACGCGATAATGATATTAATACATCACTATCCTGCTGTCATATTCTTGTATTCGAACGTTCAAAAATGTTAAATGTTTATACTATCAATACTAATCAAAAGCGCTCAAAGATTTTTATTATACTTTACACAAAACAAGTATCGTTAAATGTAGTGTAGAAAGTAACGCATAATATATAGCTAATATCGAATCAAAGCAAAAATATTGCAGAACGCATCGCACAAAGTATTTTAAGAAGTATGATGAAATAAAAGAATTAAATAAACTGTAAAATAATAATAACTTTTATTTCCTCCAAGAGGAAGTTTTGTAATAGTAAAATTTTTCAGTTACGCTAAAACTTCATAGAAACATGTTTTGAGATGTTTGGAGTTCGAATGTGTGTGTGTGTGCCTGTGTGTATGTATACCGCCATAATTCTGGAATTGCGTAACCGATTGTTTGACATGAAATTTGAATTCAGAAATACATTTTTTTTTGTATTTGACAATTTTGTCCATTTTTATCACCATTTATTTCTTTCTGAAAAAAAAGTTTGCATTTTTACAAATCAGAGCCTCCTTTGCAGAAACAGGTTTCACCACTTGTCGGAGAGGTTGATTTATGGATTAGAGAGGCTTTTTTTCAGAGTAAAATGTGTTTATGTTAATAATGTCAAGATAATTTTAATTATTGTATTTCATTCGTAATGTGTTTACTAAATTTATATTTATAATATCATTAACAAAATATACATATTGATATAAACATTGTACACTGATTATAGCTGTCACTGTCGATATCACGGTACAAGAGGAAACCGTGGTACTGACAATAAAAACTATATGTGGCGCATCATAATCCTTCGAAATCCTTCTTGCGCGATAATTCAACGCAATCATATATTATTTGCCCTATATCCATTTATACACATCTACCCACGCACATGTCCTTCTACATACATACAAATCCAGACGTACATACATGTAAACCCACATGCGAAATCATACATCTGCTTGCACACATATTAACATTCGTACTCCAAGTCATACTCAGTTTCCCGTTCAATAAAGTTGACGGAAATCAGTATCTATCATTATTGTAAGCTATTATAAATAAAACAAATTATATGCATATTTAAACTTCTGTCAACTTATTTCAATTGGATGCTGAAACGCTTTCATCCAAGTTGCCGACCTCTGGTGCTACCAATAGAATTCATCAATGCAAAATACAGACTCGTCTCATGCGATTTTTGGCGCAATTTTTCAACGCCATCAGAGGCTCTCTCATGCGATAATCCAACACTATCGGAAGCTGTGTAGCGCGATGATTCAACGCCATCAGAATTTCTCTGGCGCGACGATTCAACGCCATCAAAATATCTCTGGCGCGACGATTCAACGCCATCAGAATATCTCTGGCGCGAAATTTCAACGCCATCAGAGATTCTGTAGCGCGATATTTCAACTTCATCAGAGATTCTCGTAACACAACGATTCAACGCCATCACAGGCTCTCTGGCGCGATGATTCAACGCCATCAGAATATCTCTGGCGCGACGATTCAACGCCATCAGAATATCTCTGACGCGATATTTCAACGCCATCAGAGATTATGTACCGCGATATTTCAACTTCATCAGAGATTCTCGTAACACAACGATTCAACGCCATCACAGGCTCTCTGGCGCGATGATTCAACGCCATCAGAATTTCTCTGGCGCGACGATTCAACGCCATCAGAATATCTCTGGCGCGACGATTCAACGCCATCGAAAGATTGCCATTTGAATCGTAAACAGTTTTCATGATTTAATAATTGTAATGGCACACAAACATTATTAGATATTTTCATCTGGCGCCAAGCGTAAATTGAAGTATTTATCAAACATAATCAATGAAAAAAGGCGCGTTGCAATTCCATGCATATATCAGGAGGAAATTAGTTAAGTATGGCTTGTTTATTTGATAAGTATAAGTTTAAATATATTATTTAAATCAGCCAATGGATCATATCAATGGATTTTGCACGCAGCATTTCCTACGACAGCTTACATAATATGGTAAAGTTTTTTTTCTAAAGCATAGTTGTTTGCAAGGTTGTTTTATAATAAGAAAGTAAATCTGTTCTACTGATCTAACTAATAAATTGTTGATAAAGTCTAGAATAAAACTTTTTTTCATATAGATGACGTCAGAACTTTTATGCCCCTACCTTAAAATCATTAACGTGCATGAAATATTGACCTTTAATACGAACAACAAACATACACCAAAGCTCATTGGAGTGACATCAATAACATTTATTTTTTAATTTTCTAGAAAATTAAAAGTTTTGTGGATTTCTCCATATATTAATAGCTGAAAGTGAATTTTATTATTACTAAATTCGGAAATTAAGTTGTAATAAGCTTATTTTAAAAGTCTGTAAATGAAGCAGCATTTTAGGAAATGTTACTAACTTAAACAAAATTTTCAATAGTATTACGTTAACAGTTACAAATATTTTAAAATTTCGTAGAGAAAACAATTTATTACCAAATACTTTCAAATTTAATAGTGATGCTTATATCACAAATATTATTTATATAGCTAAAATCATACACCAAATTATATTCAATTCTATTAAAATCAATTATTTAAATATTATAAATATAAGAAATTTGTGACATATCATTAATTGGTTAATGAAGCAACATTATTTTTAGAGTGCAATCTACCATGTTAATATTTATAAACCCGCTGCCAAATCTTTGGCACGTAGCTTCCTTCAACATTACGTGTATGTATTGCTTTAATATCAAAATTGTTTTTACTCCATACATAATTCTATACAGTTTTTTTACTTTTCTGTTTCATGAATAAAATTATTTTCTTAACATGTGCTTGAAAATACCCCTTTTCATGCATCTAAAGTGAATGACAAGTTTATCATTTCGAGTGTGAGAGTTATTCCATCCCACTACTAAGAAATAATCAAATTTTTAAGCGACGCAAGAGTAGCACAGAGAGTACATCCAATTTTTATTTTTTTGCCGTTCTCGCTTATTATTTGCCATATCCGGCTGGTGTCAAGAAAAGCGGCCCTGATCGATCCTATCTAATCGTCGTGCACGCGGCCTACGCAAGCATCCCCAAGTCGTTGCGCAGAAATGTTCGCTTTCAAAAGTCTGCGCTTCAGCGGGATAGACCAGTCAAATTAGCTTTTGAGGTATCATTAATACCAATGTCCTCGGTTAAGGGCTTAAATTGTTCGCAAGAGTGTCTAGAGTGGTAATCTGAAGACGATAAGAGAGGATCGCGTGAGGTTTTTAAACAATGAACAGTTGAAGTCGGATTTCTGCACTTTTTTTTTCAATCTCGCTCCGTATATTAAAGAATATTGATTTTATAGGAAAAAGTTTTTACAGAAAGTTGTTCATTATTAAATTTTCTATAAAGTCAGCAAGGACACATTTCTATATATTATACTTTCTTTGCAAATGACTTTTATTTTCTGAAAAAACTCAATCGTATTTCAAGTAACGATGTTCATAATTCAGAGAATAGAAGTAAAAAAAGGAATCTTCAAGTGTAAATGAATAATATAATTAAAAGAATATTTAAATAGTCGCGAAACTTTCTTAATGTAATGTAAAAAGAAATTGTAATGCAGGAAAAACTGATTTATTACATTTTAAAGGTTTAAATAAATTAACTCACTAAAAGTAATGTCAGCAATGTTATTTTTTATTCGCGCTATCGCAAATTAAAAAAAAGACAGCAAGATACGATAAAAATTGACCGATTTACGGCGTTTATTCCGAGCGCTACGATTTGAAGTAAATTTATTAGCTTTGAGGCGCGAGCGTGGCGGTGCCCCCACTCCGTCTCCTGCGCTGCTGATCGACCGCTGTTGAGTGGTCATTGTTTTCCAGCATTGAATTTGCAGTTAAAAGTTGATTTTAGAGTTACGAGTGGTCATTATATTAAATGTATAAGTTTTTAACTGTAGCAACGAATTTCAAAATTTGGAATATCTCATTTATGTACAGAACAATAGATTATTATAAAAAACGCCGCTTTGCAATGTATTTTGTTTAACTGAAATCAGACTAAAATATTGTCTCCTACAAACTAAATTAATTAAGCATTTTATAAACATTTACATCCCAGATAGCACCTAATTAAAATTTTGCAGTTCTTGAAAAAGATTATTAACATATAACTTTTCTAGATAGTGTATGAATAAGGGCGACTAAAGTGACAGATTTTTTCAGATTTGCCAGTACCGAGAACAAAAACAATTTTTGAAATATAACTATTTTATGAGAAAAAGCTATAACGAATAGAGACTTGAAATTTGGCATACTACTTCTATTACTTAAGTGCTATATTTTTCTTCAATATGATTAAAAAATATTAATCTTCGTAAAAGCTATAAACAATTTTCAATTTTCAGAAATTCAGCGTTCTTTTGCAATTTGCAAAGAAAGTATAATAGATAGAAAATGTCCTTGCCGACTACTTTATAAAATATTTAATAACGAACAACTTTTTGTTCAAACTTCTTCCTATAATATCAATATTTTTGGAGATACGGAGCGAAATTAGAAAAAAAGTACGGAAATCCGACTTCAATTGTTCATTGTTTAAAAAGCTCACGCGATCCTCTGTTATCGTCTTCAGATTACCACTCGAGACACTCATTTTGAGTCTAATGTAAGTGGACTAGGTAAGTCTATCTCGGGCCGGGACCCGGAGCGTACGCAGTAGCGCGCTTCGCTACTGCGCTGTCATTGGCGCTCCACGTTCGCTCTCGGTTTGAAAATGATAAGGGACTGGGCTCTGCGAGAGCAGTATTTCGAAAAACAAAGTTCAAGTTCCATTTTCGGAAATTTTTTTTCTTTTTTTTTATTTAGTTAGTGTTATGCCATGCTTGAACAACTATTTAAAAGTTAAACAAATTTTTTAACGATAATTAACATATAAGTTATTTTTAAATATTACATCGGTTGATTAACAATGAATTTTGTTGTTATTATGCAACATTGTTACTTTATTACGTTGATTTTCTCAATTCCCACTAAATAAGTGAATTTATTCGATACTGAAATAAATTATTGCAATAAATTTTTAATTAATTACAATTATGGGCATTTAGGGATCCTATAATACCTTTATTGTACGTCCTTTTTTCAGGGCATATCTCTCTTTTTTAGTAATATATTTGAAGTCAGCTTTATTTGTTTATAGAGTAAAAAGAAACATGTTAATCCAATTAAAAATAAGAACAATAGTTAGTTATTTATAATCAACTTATTGATTGCTTTTAATGGATACTCAAATGGAGATACGCATAAAGTTATAGACATATATTTAGACCCATAAGGACCAACCATAAATTTATTAACACCAAATAATTGAAAACTTAAATATTTGTTAACTAATTATGTTTACGTTTAAACAAAATTTAATTAATTGACAGATTAGATAAACAAAATTTAATGAATTTAATAAATAAAATTTTAATAAATAAAATTTAATAAATAAATGATAAAAAAAAATTTCGCCCTCGGTTGGGCTCGAACTCAAGTGCATAAGATTGTCGAGCAACGACCTAGACCGCTCGACCGAGAACGTCGTTGGAGTCATTAGATAGAAAGTAGTATATGTTTACCGAGGGGTGGGGTAACTTTGAGTTTTATTAAATTTTGTTTAAGCTTAAACATAATTAGTTACCAAATATTTAAGTTTTCAATTATATGGTGTTAATAAATTTATGCTTGGTCATTATGTCTAAATATGTGTCTATAAATGTATGCGTATGTCCATTTGAATATCTATTAAAAGCAATCTCATAGTTGATTATAAATAACCAAATATTATTCTTATTTTTAATTGAATTAAAATGTTTCTTTTTATTGTATAAACAAATAATATTTACTTCAAATATATTACTGAAAAAAGAGATTTGCCCTGAAAAAAGGACGTACAATAAAGGTAATATAGGATCCCTAAATTCTCTTATTGTAATAATTTATTTAAGTAAAGAATATATTCATTTATTTATTACAAATTTAGAAAATAAACGTAACAAAGTAACAATATTACACAATAACAAAATAGTTCATTGTTAATCATCCTATGTAATATTAAAAGATAATTTATGTTAATAATCGTTAAAACATTTTATTATAATTTTTAATTAGTTATTTAAGCATAGCATAACATGAACTGTAATAAAAAAATAAAAGAAATTCCGAGCACAGGACTTGAACTTTGTTCTTTCGAAATACTGCTCCTGCAGAGCCCCGCCCCTTATTATTTTCAAACAGAGCGCGAACGCGAAGTGACAATGAAAGCGCGGCAGCGAAGCGTGCTACTGCGCACGCTCCGAATCCCGGTCCGATATAGACTCACGCGGCCGGTCCCGCGTACTTATGTTCGTACGTAAGAGCCATGATGCACATAACACAGAAAAGTGTGTTTTTTCAATATTTGATTTAATTCTCGGAATCAAATAAATGAAATCACTTAAAGTTTGTACTAGTCTCTCTCTCTCTCTCTCTCTCTCTCTCTCTCTCTCTCTCTCTCTCTCTCTCTCTCTCTCTCTCTCTCTCTCTCTCTCTCTCTCTCTCTCTCTCTCTCTCTCTCTCTCTTTCTCTCTGTCGAAATAAACAGAAAAAACGAGCCCAGAGAGATTAAGATCCATTTAATACTAACTTTATTAGAAAATAACTGAAATCTCACAATTGTAAAATCAAAAAAAAAACGCGTTAACAAAATGAAAAATGGACTTTTTTCCATAACCTGACATGTAATAGTTTCAATAATTTGACTTTAATATGATCCGATAATCATATATGAGTATTATTATGAAGCTATTTCTAATTATAAATTATAAGTATAATAAAGTAATTTGTAAATACTTTATAATAAAAATACTATTGAAGACAAATTATTGAATTATAACAGTCTCGACAAGAACTATTTTTACGTATGAGCTGGGCACGGTTATTCTCTACTCTGCCCTCTTCCTGGGAATAGGCGTGTCGACGACCGTGCGTAAAAATGGCTACCGCCTAAGTAATTCTATAGAAATAATTTATATTGAAGACTATCATTATTTAATATGAAATTATTATCGTACTATAAGTATTACAATCTTAAAAATGAAGATCGAATTTAATTTTATTAAAATCAACAAACAACAAGTTTTTTTCATACAACTTTTTATAGAAGTGCGCAATTCTGCTGCCGTTAATAATAATTGATTTATATCTTATTAAGACACGATTGACCGCGCTAGAACTTTGACTAAATCGATTTAGTAAGAAACATTTTGTAGCCTATTTTATGTAAATTACAGCGTAATCACCCATATACGATGTATATACACATGCATCTATATGAGTGTGATACGCAAAACACAGGCTCATATGTCAATATGCTCGAGGCAACAAACAAAACAAAACCACCGTTCCACTGCAATGCGCGCGCGAGACAGAGAGAGAGAGAGAGAGAGAGAGAGAGAGAGAGAGAGGGAGAGAGAGAGAGAGAGAGAGAGAGAGAGGGAGGGAGAGAGAGAGAGAGAGAGAGAGAGAGAGAGAGAGAGAGAGAGAGAGAGAGAGAGAGAGAGAGAGAGAGAGAGAGAGAGAGAGAGAGAGAGAGAGAGAGAGAGAGAGAGAGAGAGAGAGAGAGAGAGAGGGAGAGAGGGAGACAGAGATTTGTATGCGCACATACACACGGGGAATGTACTATATATATATATATTGTAACGGGGTGGGTCCTTAAGTGAGCGACGAAAAACACAAAAGGAGCGCCGGGACCGAGGATCGATCCGGCGTCCCCGAGATCTCTAAGCAAGCATGCTATCCTTATAGCCAATGCTGCCTGTGTCGTCGCTCGCTCAACCTGCCTCAAATACCGCGTGGGTACAGGTAACAACCCGTTATAATATATATATATATATTAAAGAAAATTATATAATTAAATTACCTTTGCATGGCAGAGCGTTTTTGTCTCTGGTAGCCGTGGTCGATGCCTTTCCTCTCGCTCGAAGTCGTCCGATTTTCTGCAATCCCAGCCATGGCACTGCACTTCTTCACTTACTTGAGACTATTACTAATGTTATATAATATATATAGTTCATGAGTAATAGCTTTTGTAAGCAATATGTAATGTCGGATAAACACAGTGATTAAAAATCGAATGTGTAACCGCCAATATGCACGTGTTAGTTGTTCACGAGTCAAGTGACAACTAAGACCTATAAAAGCCCGCGTAAAGAATGTTTACCACATGCGCAGTGTGCGCATAAAAAAAATGGGCACCACTACTAGAAAAGCACTAGCAGTATCAGACGAACAAACCATAATCGATGCACGGTCTGCAGTGAGGACAACATTGTGATCAAAATAATCTTTGTCGAGTTGGAAAGAATTGAATAAATAGAATAAATTTATATTTATTCTATTTATTCAATCATTAATTATTAATAGAATGGCACCAAGAAGAAGCCGAAGCGGAGGCATTAGCCGTTTTCTCCGTGCTGCAGCGTTTCGAGATAAACTGCTGGAAAGAAAAGCGGCGCGGAGAATTGACGTAAGTATATCATAAGTACTCTATATGTATTTTTTGCACGTGGACTAAGGGTTCAGGCAGATAAAAATAATACCAGTACCGATACAGGCGATACATATGATTATATATATATATATATATATATATATATATATATATGTATACATATAATTCATTTTTATTGTCAGACGGAAAAACCAACTACGGCGGATGACCTGCGAGAGTGGCTGCAAAAGAAAAGAGAAGAGAAGAGCAAGAGAGAAAATGAAGAAGATAAGAGCAAGAGAGAAAATGAAGACGAGAAAGGGAAAAAAGACAACGAGAAAGAAAATGAAAAAGAGAAAGAGCATGGAAATAAAAGAAACAAATTTGAATTGGAACGAAAGTAAAATAAAGAATAGATAATTTTAATTACTTTTTTCATCCCCCCCCCCCATTAAACTAATTAAAATAATAAAATACTTGAAAGAAACTTAAATTTCAAGTATTAAAAAGTAATATTTTATAGTAGTTTTTTAATATTTAAATATTGAATTAGTTGTAAAAATATATTATTCCAAGCTGTTTCGAGCACTAGGTACGGTACTGGAGATGGACGATAGCGCCATCTATGAAGTAGTACAACTACTATATTTTGCTCTACTTTATCGGCTATACTGATATATATATATATATATGTAGTTACCACAGGCTTATTCAAATCTCACTTTTCTCGACGGAATACTCGGTTATTACTTATCATTTTTACCTGAAAAAAATAGATGTTGATTCGTTAGATAACTGTTCACGTGGGGAAACTTTAGTTGTTGATATTCAAAGTTTTAATAATTTGCAATAAAGCTTTTTCCTTGCGATTGCGTTTGCCTGCTGGATTGCCGAAGCAGACGACATTTTCGATCTAATTTTATAAACTTTAATTGCAGACGTTTAAAAATTACTCGCAAATACATTTAAGTTTCCTCACGCGTAAATCGGTCTGAGGTTTCGTTTCATGGCTTTATTCATAATTTTTATTCAATAATAAATTAATAAGACGTCGAGAAAAAGTAGCTTCCGGTCTGGTAGTTCATGGTGGCGCTTCGGTCGGGGTATACAGCACTCTTAAGTGAAATATAGTCGTATTAACTTTCAATAATCATGTTTTTTTTTAAAAAAAATGCAAAATTTAGTTTTTAAGTTAAAACAATTTTAAAATATTACGCTTTATGGTGTATAATACAAAAACGACGAATGATAATAAAAATTTTCCGCGGTAAAAATATAGGTAATTTTATTCTCTTTCAGGTACATATTGAATAATTTACTTTTTTTAACTTTTCCAATGACTTTATCGTAAAAAACTGAAATCACAACACTAAAAAATAACTGTAAAAAAACGAGTAAACAAAAGGTAAAAACGGACTTTTTTCCCACTATGTTCTTGTAAAAACAAAGAAAATGAGACTTGGTGGGTTAAAATCCACTAAGTAGAAGCTGAGATACAGGCGTATACATCCGCAAGAACACACACACACATACATCCGTGAGGACATTTTCCAAAAACACCATTATTCGACTTAGAATGCACCAAAACACACTTCCCACACGTTTTTAAACAAACTCCAAAAATCAGTAATGGATATATGTTTGAAAATGCCCAAAAAATAGCAAAAAGCGGATTTTTCAGAGCACAAATATCTCATTATCATATTATCTAATAAGATATAGGGCAACGCGTAATCCTCAAACGTACTTCAATATGTACGCCAATCGCTAACTAATGAAAATAATATGCGCGTATTAAATACAAATACGAAGTAGTTTCTCGATATTTTCCAAGAAATTTCCTTGCGAATATAATTTAATCATGCAATTTTGTTTTGCTGATGTTTTGTGCAGCGCAATTTACGCGTTAAAAAAGCATCGAGTCTAATAAAACCTACTATAATTTTGAATTCAAATGTATATTGTTACCGATTATAAATAAACAACTCTTCTATCTTGATACTTTTTATTTTACAAAATTAATTTTTTTACTTGTCAAGTTATATAGATTAATCTTACTTTTACCTTATTTTATGTTATGATATATTCATATGAATTTTGTCGGACTGCACGCGCACACGCACATGGGCTTTTTATGCACACGCTCATATATATATCTGTTAAGTTATAGTCATATTATGTGTGCAACATTTTCGATCGTATTATAAATTTTGTGATCATTGCTAATATTATATAAATAAATGTGTCATTTCATTCATACTTTTTTTTTTACTTAAAGATCATCGTGCTAGGTCTTCAGTCAAATCAACGATCGGAAGTAAGTTCAAACCAAAGAAGAGATGTATTGTAACAAGACAATTCCGATGGATTTGGCTGGACGTAGAAGGATTGAAACCTTGGTTGAGATTAAATGTAAAAGAGCGCGATAAAGTTCATTATAAAATATGTAAGATCAAAATAACAGCTATGTTTTCAAGCTTGAAAAGACATGCTCAAAGCACTACACATTATGTTAAATGTGGCCTATATGAAGCTCCACCAGATGATCATTTTCTTATTCGACAAAAAAAAAGATAGTAAACCAGAAAGGATCAGAGCAGAAGCGGAGCTTAAAATTGTTGGAATGAGCACTGCCATGAACATCGCGTTTCGAAACGTGCCAAATATTGTCAAAACGATTCAATCCACGGATAAAGAGAGCAAAATCTGGAGTCGAATAAAAATTGGAAAAACAAAGGCCTGAAATATAGCCGTTAATGTCATAAATAGACTATTTCCAAAGGAAGCTGTCATTCTGCATAAAATCAGGGCAGAAATCGAAAGACGGTATAAGAATATTATTTCAAAAATCTTTACACGCGAGTACGTACTGAATACGTATGATGAATTCATAATCGATGATGAAGTAACTTTTAATTTAAACAAAAATGGAGACAATATGGAACGATTTTGCAAAATTGCTTACAATTTTATAATATCCATTGCATTACAAATGAAACAACGATTCCATAACTTTTACAGTCCACTGTATCATAGTGCTGAATGTTTGCACGCTGCAAATGCATTTTTAACGTTATTAACTCCATTTAAAAAGTTAGCGGGTGATGAAAAAAGCGTTAGAGTTCTTTAATATCAATGGGAATTGTTACCGTCTATAGAAATTCCAAAACAATTGACAGCGTACAATTGTAGAATTGAAGACATGTGACATTATTTATTAAATAATAAAGAAGAAGTTGGCTCTATAGCTACATTTGCGTTATTCGTGCTATGCACTCCACATGCAAATGCTACCTCAGAAAGAACATTCAGTGCACAGAACTTGTGCAAAACCAAAAATTGTAGTAAAATGTTGAAAATAAAACTATTAAGTACTAAATTACCCATTACCTGAATTGTTTATAATAGCTTCCCAATGCCACAAATATGTCCCATCCTGTTACAGATGAATTATTTATTTCTCCAGCTTATATCATATTATTTTATAATTTATACTGCAACTGCATGCTTATGATCTAAAAATAAAGATAATAGTAGACTCTTAACGTCCTTGTATTGTAAGCTCAGAACATTGGATCTGCTGACCCGAAGGTCTGTATTATGCGATGTAAGTCGCGATGTATATTTTAATAAAATTATTTTCTTTTGGATCGACGTCACGCAAAGTAACAAGGTTTACAGATGAGGTTATGCTTGCTCTTCTTTTGTATAACATGTTTACCTTAATTTTGAAAAAAAATTACCACTCCTAAAACGGATGATATTTGGATACATAGGGTTCCGACGAAACTCTGCTTTGCTCGCTCTCCTCTGATGTAACTTGTAAATTATTGTTTTGGGGCACTCTTACATCGTAATCTTATGGCACATGAGCAATATACTAGGTATCTTATAGATACAAATATTTCAAATGATTAAAAAAAAAAACAAAAAAAAATTATGAAAATGATTTGTTTTAATGGGTTTGATTGAATGAATTATTTAGTGTTAAGGACGGCTGATTTGTGCAGAGACTCCAAAAACTCGCGACCACATATTTCTGATGAGAATTAATTTTGAAGTTGATGTTTATATCATATCTCAGGCATAGCGTTTATGGTTGTTAAATTAAATCGGTATCGCAAATCGGTGTCGTTCTTAAACAAATATCAAAATAGAATTTAATGAAATAAATAAAGGAGTCTTATATTGGTGTTAAATTATAATCATTGCAATTTATCAAAACTTGCTGCTCGTGGGGTAGGTGGGTTTAGGCATTTTCGTTTTTGATTTGTTGCCCGCTGTCGCTCGCCTTCCTTCGATGTTCCGACGTATTTTTTATTGAACTCGCTCTGCGTGGAGTAGGTGGGTTTGGGGGCTTTCATTTTAGATTTGTGTTACGCTGTCGCTCGCATTCCTCCGATATGCCGACGTATTTTTATTAAACTCGCTGTGCGTGGGTTATGTGGGTTTGGGGGCTTTGGTTTTAGAATTGATGCTCACCACCGCTCACCTTCCTCCGATTTGCTGACGTGTAAGTAGGTATATGGGAGCTTTGGTTTTAGATTTGCTGCTTCCAATCGCTCGCCTTCCTCGATGTGCAGACGTATTATATTACAGGTGGATTTAACCGTTTTGGTTTTAGATTTGTTTGCTCGCCACCGCTCGCTTTCCTCGAGTTGATGTGCCGACGTAGTTTTTATTAAACTCGCTACGCGTGGTGTAGGTGGATTTAAGCATTTTGCTTGTAGATTTGTTTGCTCGTTACCGCTCGCTTTCCCCCGATTTGCCAACGTATTTTATTATTAAACTTGCAGTGCGTTGGGTAGGTGGGTTTGGGAGCTTTGGTTTAAGATTTGTTGCTAGCTTTCGCTCGCCTTCCTCCGTATAGCCGATGTATTTTCTTATTAAAATCACTGCGAGTGCAATATTTTGCATAAATAAATATCTTTTTACAATAATATTATCGTTTAAACATTTTTATTACCTTAATCATCTCTCAATCCTTAATACTCATCTTACTCTTTATTATCTAACCGTTTTCCACAGCCTGTAGTTCCAAAATTTATTGTTTTTACGAAATCAATATTGCAATATGGGTAAAAGTTCAATGATTTGTTATAATTTTAATAAAAGCTTAAAAATTATTTTGTTATAGTAACTTTTCTTCTTTCTATTTATAAATAATTATCCGATATTTAAAAAAAATTTTCAGAACAATTTTTTTCAACTGAAAATTATTTCTTTTAAATCGCGCGCTTGTGGAGTGTCACTTTTGACTTTCGTGTGCGTGAATCTAGTAGGTTTAGGCGAGGGAAATTTGAACTTGACCTCCATAACAGTAGCGCGCGAAATTCGAATTCAAAAATTCAAGTGACGCATTAACTTTAGTTAATTTAGCCTAAATTAATTTATTTTTACTTTGTGATTACTTTACATTAACTCTAGTTAAGTTGGTATAAATTATTTTATTTTCACCGTATTTCGTTAATGCGATGGCTCCGGCGTCCTGCTCGAAGGTATCATATAAAAAGATTTATCGGCCAAATGCTGTTATGTTGAGATGCCACAAATGTGACAAACTATATCATAATGTTTGCCATGATTGGACTTTCAGCGGACACGATATGTGTATCTGCATGACATGTAACACGAAGAGACAGAGTGGTATTGGCGGCAGCAGTACCAATACTAGTGTTTGCAATATAAGTCAGGATACTGACGACAACAAAAGTAAAGTTAACACTATTAATAATAATAGAAAATTGATGAATAAATCTGCTTCACTAAATTCCAAAACATCAAACATAACTGCAAGGAAAGTAAAATAGACTGTAAAAAATGATAATACTGCTATAAATAATACTATGAATAAAATAAATAATACCATCGCAAATAATACTGAAAATAATACTGTTAAAAATCATAGTGACATATATAATAGTGTACTTAAAGTTTTTTTGAATAATACTAATTTAAATAATATTGCTATAAATAATGCTGACTCGGATAATAGCATTAGGCTTGCTGCTGCATCCGTTGCTACTTCTAAGGAAATTTCTGTAAATAACGCAAATAACGTAACCAACAGCGCTGTTGCTTTAAAGGATTCTGTGTTTGTTTTTGAAAAAAGCAACTGGGAAATGTCGCCATTCGTGACATTCGTGAATAATAATGTTCTTATTCCGTAGACCACCCTGGATCTCTTTTTCTCAGAGGTTCAATATACTCTAGGAGCAGTTTGACGATATAAAGTCCGATATGAGACGAGGTTCTGTATATGTCGGTAGCTCTGTCTCACTCGCACCATCTGCAGAGGTGATAAATAAAGATCTGGTGGAGCAAGTCTCGGCTCTGAGGAACGTGGTGGATAAACAGATATCCCAGTTGGAGGAACTGCATCTGGATCGGCAGCTGATGCTGGAGGAGAGGCGGCTCCGGAGGGAGCAGAATAAAGATCTTAGTGAAAGCTTGGGAGCCCTACGGGACCACAAGTGTCATGGCAACGTGAATACCGGTGTTGTCTTGCCTTCCAACTGCACTTTACAGCCTTTGACTGTCCCGTCGTCTGGGTCGTCTCGAGAGGCTGGGGTCGCGGGGCCGGGTGACGGAGATACTGAGTACTGTGAAATAGTTATAAATGGTATATTATCAAGTGAAGTAACAGCCTCTCAAGAGGACCTACACAATGTGGCCTTCGCAGTTTTCAGCACCATTATCCCCCTTTTGACCGAGGTAATATCACCGGGGCCCGCGTCCTGGGGCCTCGTGGTCTGACCGTGACGAGTAGGGATTCTGCGGGGGCGGCTTGACATCGAGGTCGGGGGTAAGTGTGCTACCATCTTACGTGGTAAGGCTTTCCCGGGCGAGTTTGGTCGGTGATGTGATGCGGGCTAGGCGCTGCTCTCCAATAATTATTTAACAACAAAAGACATAAAGACTGTACGGAAAATTTGTATCAATGAGCTGCTGCCCTACAGCAAATTTCAAGTTTTTAAAAGTCTGAAACCCATAGCACAGGGGCTGGTTTCAAGTACGTCTGGCACGCGGGCGGTAGGTTTCTCGCTAGGCGTAAAGGTGGTGAGCGTGCGCGTATCTTTGCATCAGTTGCTGATATGTAAGCCATTCACGGCGTACCGGGCTTCTCCTGACTGACGGCCATCCACAGGTATACAAGTTACTGACAGCGACGAGGACGGAACTGTACAGAACGAGACAGTGGTAAGCCCGGAGGGCAGATCGGCGGCTTGCGCCTAACTAAATGAGCCTGTTAACATCGGAGGGGGAGCGAGGGATTACTTCAGAGCGGGATTTCTTAATGTGAATTCGATCAGAGCTCGCAGTGAGTCTTCGACTCTTCCTTGCTGAACATCCCTCCTATAACATCTTTGATATTGCTGAGTCATGGCTAGGCTCAGTCGTTGATGACATTCTCATTCGGATTGACGGCTTTTCACTACTGAGACAGGATCGTAATGTGAATAAAGACGGGTGGCATTGTATGTACGCAATGAATTTAAAGTACGTTTATTGGCTAGTTTAAACACACAGGGACCTGGAAAACCCGGGATCCCTGAATATCTGTTTTGCAACATATAGCAGGGTTCCCCTCCTCCAGTTCTTGTCGGGGTCATTTACAGACCTCCGAAGGTTGCGATGCAAAGGGACTCTGAACTCTTCAGCATCCTGCGTGATCAAAATCATCATGGGCGATTTGAATACTGACCTGTTGTCGGAATCGGATGATGCCAACACCATTCGGCGTCTCACTGAGGAGTTATCTCTTCAGATGGTCGGTCATGCTCCCACGCATTATACCTCTACCTCTTGCCCCTGGATTGACTTAATAGTAACGAACGAGAACGACAGTATACCTGACTATAACAAGGAAAGGCTGCCCAGTTTTGGCAAACACTGTATTATAGAGGTCTCTCTTAACATCTATGTTCCCATTCTTGGGAAGGAGCCTTTTATTTACAGGAACTTCAAAGGCATAGACACCGCTTCACTTGATGACTTACTATCAAGCTGTAACTGGAAGGCTATGAACTCTATTGAAACCAACTTGGAGGGTGCATTGGAAAACTTAAATGCTAACTTAAATTCGGTAATTGACATATTAGCACCTCGTAAGATGGTTTGCATAAAGAAAAAATATGCTCCTTGGTTTAGTTCTGAGCTACGATTGCTCATTGATAAGAGGGATTCCACGCACGGACGCTACAAGCGCACTGGGTGTTCAGAACTCTTTAACGAGTTTTTCCGGCTCAGTAATGAGGTTGATGTTCGCATGGCTCAAGAGCAGAGCTCCTATATCACTAGATATTTGTCGGATGCTCTTGGTGACAATCAGGATATATGGAAGAAAATGCGTAATCTCGGCCACATACCTAGAAGTAAAGAGGAGGAGTTTCATGGTTTTACGCCAGGCGAGCTGAACGATCATTTCGCTGGGATATCTCTCTCACCCTATGAAAACCTGGATGGCGCGCTGGACTTCATCTCTACTGCAAGTGAGGAAAATTTCATATTTAGTCCAGTCAACATAACTGATGTCATTCTCCCCATTGTACACTTTTCCTCATAGGCGAGAGGTGTTGATGGGGTCCTCAGGGAATGATCGTGAAAGCTCTCCCAATAATTGGTGAATTTATTGGAAAGATATTTAACTCCTCTTTTACACTAATAGCACTAAAAAAAAGAAAGCTCCTTCATCCGTGTCAGACTTTCGACCGATATCATTACTCTGCTTCCTGTCCAAATTACGAAGTATCTAAACAAAAACAAAATTTTGGATCTTCTCCAGACTGGTTTGTACGTTAACGACCTACAAGACTTACTACACAAGAACGACAAAACATATTTTTTATGCAGACGACCTACAGATTTACCTCCATACCACCCAGGGTTGGGGAGGGCCAGACGCAATTAGCTAAAGCCGGAAGACGTGTATCAGAATAGGCAGAGAACTCTGGACTGCGTCTGAACTCTGGCAAAACTAAGGCAATATTTTTTGAATCCAGAAAAAACGTCAATTACCTTAAGTCCTTCAATTTGCCGTGGATAAGGATGTGTGATGGACTGATCGTCCCTTTTGAGGAAATGGTGGTGAGTCTCGGTGTTATATTAGATAGTAAATTAACAAGGAAACCGCAAGTAGTTTGTATTACTAGAAAAGTTAATAAAGCCCTGTATAGCTTGCGTTTTATCAGGGATTGTACCACCGAGGCTCTAAGAAAAAGGCTGGTTGAGTCATTGGTCCAATCCGATCTAGACTACTGTACTGTGGTGTACCTGGACGCGACTGATGAACAGAGAATACGATTACAGCGACTAAGTGATTCTTGTGAAAGATACATCTTTGGAGTAAGAAGGCACGAGCACATCTTCCTCTACCGAGGAAGATTGGGCTTACAAAATTATAAGATTGCGTGAGTGTCTAGTATCCTTTTTTAGCAAGCATCAGCCCAGGTCGTCCGCAAGGCCCCCAACCTGAAGTTCATGTTCCGGTGGGAGCACTGTAATCGGCCTAAAAGCCTTTCAGTTCCAAGGTGCACGTTTTTGGAACTCCTTACTCTCTTCCATACGCCTTTTACCTTCTCTAGCATCCTCTAAGAGAGCAGTGCGGAGCTATCTGCTCGGTCTCGAGCCTCGGCCGTCCTTCATGTGGGCGGATGACGCGGGTATGCGATAACATTATTTGTGATTATTTTGACTTGGCCTTTCCGGCTCGATCTGTGATATTCTCGACGAGATTAATTTGACTTAACTGTAACTATGACATGTGATTTTTATACCAAATTCGTGATATGATGGGTCTACGACGAAATAAGTTTTTATATTAGTTATTTATAAAAATACCTCTAAAAGAGTATATATTATTTGTTTGTATTATATATATTTATATATATATATATATATATATATATATATATATATATATATATATATATATATATATATATATATATATATATATAGATATATATATATTGTAGTGTGCATTTTTTACTGTAAAGTAAATAAAGAACTCTCTCCCTCTCTCCGCCTCTCCCTCTCTCCCCCTCTCTCCCTCTCTCCCTCCCTCTCTCCCTCTCTCCCTCTCTCTCTCTAATGTATAAGTATATGAATAAACGAGGCGATCATCGAGATCAGCTGCCGCTCGCACGGATTTTCTCGCACTTACGAGAGAAAGAGAGAGGGAGAGAGAGAGCCGTTGCGCTGAGTGTTTTCTCTCGGCCCTGCCGAACAGCGGCCTGCTTCCATGCCCTCTGTTCGTCTCTCGGGCCCCTCGGGTTAAATTGGCTCGAAACCCTTCTCTCCTTCTTTTATGCTCCAGTGCTCTCGGCGCCGTGTTGTGCAGCGCAAGCTTTCTCTAAGTGCTCTTCTCTCTCTCCCTCTCCCTCTCTCTCTCTCTCTCTCTCTCTCTCTCTCTCTCTCTCTCTCTCTCTCTCTCTCTCTCTCTCTCTCTCTCTCTCTCTCTCTCTCTCTCTCTCTCTCTCTCTCTCTCTCTCTCTCTCTCTCTCACCTATAGTTCTGGTGCTTCTCGTGCGGCTCCTGCCGCCTCGATACTTGTACACGTGTGTGAATGTATGCGTTAGCGTGTTTAGTATGTGCTGGGCACATGCTGCTTCTGAGAGCGTGTGCACTGTCATAATGTATACATCTATTTTAGATAATACTACTATTTATTCGATGCGATAATCCAAGTTTATGAGTGCTTAATGAGTTTTTCATTCACTTCATTTTAAAAGTACTGTGAATTTCCCCATATACATACATTTATTGCGTGATCTAGAAAACCGCGGGACACAGGATTGGGCCAGGATATATCCTGTCACCTGTACAGGAGGCTGAAGCAGTACCCAAAAATAATAAACATAACAATATAAAATAGAATAAATACAATTAATAAAGAAATTAATTAATTAAATTTTCATTTAGTTGTGGATACAGCCCTCGCTGTTGTTTGATCCGTTAAGAACTGAATCGATAAAACCTAATCGATTTTATACTGGCTAAGGTTAAGAGGGGGTGATAGATATGATGGATCTCCTTTCATATCTTGCTATTGGAGGAAAAGGAGGGAATAAACCGCTTACTTTTCACCAGAATGATCGTTGTTGTTCTGTCACAATGTTCTGTCACTTTTATTATGAAAACCAATTATCTTATACTATGAAGATTATATTATAATCTTAATATATTATTATATTTGTTATTTCTTTTTAAAACATATTTTATGTAGTAGATGTCTGTATATGGGGTGCCGTATTCGTGTTTTATCGACATTGATTTATTTTACAATTTTCGTCAAAACGATTGATCAGAATGAGTTTTACTTTTAATAATCATATTCTGAGGGCCTGATGAATCCCGTGGGACCGATCGTTTGTGATTTCTCACCAAAAAGTAAAATAGATGCTAAATAAAAATCGATAAATTTATTTATCACAGTAGCGCCGGTTACCATGTTAGTTGCTATAGGAAAAACTAACAGTCGCGATCGGCGGACGATATATATATATATATATATGACGATGGAGCAGCCGAGCATGCTTCATGACGCCCTCAAAATTAAATTCTCAATGGGAAAAGTCATTCTGAGCCAGCATTTTAACGAAATGTAGGGAATAAGTTAGGAGCAAATCGATAAAACAGGAGTACATGATGCCCTTAATTTAATATTTAAATAATAAAGACATGTTTAGTCTAGTAGAAAAATGTATTCATACTTTTATTATAATTTAAATTTTCGAAGCAATAATAAGGTAACAAGGAAAATAAAGAACATTATTAGAAAAAAAAATAATTTAAATCGCTAAAATTTTCTGGTTGGGGTATGTACAGTCAATCTTTTCCGTTGTTAGAATCCTTATCACTATTTTTACTTTCATTGCTATGCATTCTCTGGTAATTTGGTGGTTGACGAATACTATTTCCCAGTGGAGTTCCAGGTGTTATAAGATCTTTAGATCCCGTACTTCGAGGAATACTATTGGTTGTATCACATCGTACTGGAATTTCTCCTCGCATAAACCTAAACACAATGAAAAAAACCAGATATACTATAATTAAAATAAAAATATTATAATATATTTTCCTATATTATAGTATATTTTCCTATATTTCAATGTATTTTCTTATATTACAAACTGTATAGAGTTTTAACAGAAATCTATCGCATCTGTCCCCTTAAATATCTTTACGTCCTTCCATGCACTCCAGCCTCATGCACTCTTATTCAACCGCCTGCCCTGCAGGTTATCTCGGCTACCTTAAGTGTTTTATGTCTATGCTCTACGTTCTCTTCCCCAATTTTTTTCATCACTTCAGTAGAACAAAGTATAGTATATTTACTACGGTAGTATTTTTTTTTCTTATTTGTGTGACTGAAAGGATAAACTACAGTGGTAACTTACCTCTTGCAATTAATTTATTTCAAAGTCCTTGTATACGTGAACTTTAATTTTTAATATACTTAATAACAGTACAATAGTTAATAAAATGCAGCTGATGTTAACATTTCCATGTAAACAGAATGTAAAAAAAATGTATGAAAAAAGTTTTTTGGCGTTGGTTTTATTCGGATATCTTTATTAGTTTACGAGTTAATAATAAAAATCGGGTTTGGGGGTACAATTTAAGGGTAGTTTTCGCCCCTTGGAGATGGTATTCCGTTGATGAAAAATACGTATTCCTTATATTTTAATATACTACAATATATTTCAATATTATCGAAATCTGCGAGGAACACCGAAAAACCTGGCAGATAACGACAATAGTATTTTTCGATACAAGTGCGTAAAAGTTGATTCTATACGAGTGAGAGGTTTGTCGCCCGAGCAAAGCGAGGGTGATAAACTCACGAGTATAGAATCAATTTTTGCACATGTATCGAAGAATATTTTTTGATACAGGGAGCGTAAATGCGATTTTAAGAAGTTGCAAAGTACGTAAAATCGCACTTTACGCACACTGAATCAAAAAAATTATTTTGGTGGTGAACTTTAAGGGCGGATGGAACCTTTTATAATACTTCATATGTATTTACTATCTAAGTAGTGGCTTGGCCACCAAGTAGTGATGAGAAGAGTTAGACGAGTGGACGAAGAGTGGAGTGAAGTGAGATTTATTTAATTCTACTTGGAATGTGATTCCAAATTTGCGATTTAATTGTTTATTATGTAAGGTTATCATTCACCAAAAGGATACAAATATGCCACCAATCTTATTAAAGTAAGATATAGGGAGTCTGTAGCTCAAGGCAAGAGAAAGAACGAGTCAGATAAAAAGAATCAAAGTTTTTATTACATTTGACTATGCAGCCTAGAATCGATATTTAGTCAGTGCCGATGCTAAAACAAATGAGGGATTGGGAAGATGGAAGTAGAACATCATATGTGGGGCCAGATGATACCATTAACAACTTATGAGAGACAGCATTCGTGAAAGATTCTAATGATGTAGTAGGTGCTGTATGCGTAGAGTTTTTCTGCCGAGGAATAAGTGAGAGAGTAAAACCAAGACAGTTGGTAGTCAATAACAACATTATCGTGGTGTCCAAGCGATCCAGAAAGATGAAGGCAAAAGAAGAATTAGTGGAAGCTATGAATTTTGGTGGGACGAAAGTAAAAAGAGCAACATTTCGCGGTTATTAGAAGAGACTGACCATGGGTATAAAATACCTCCGTTGGGCAGTAATTTTTAAGAGGAGGTCATAATTCAAAGAGCCGCATTCGTTGAAGCTGTTTAACTGCGGATATGATAATTATCAAAGACTTGTACTTAAGGGGTTAAGATTGAGTTAAATCATCAAACAAATCGATATTTTTTATTAGCTTTTCTTATAACAAATAGTACACAGATGATACTACTGCAATCAGCTTACCTTGAAGAAAATATATTTGCTAAGTTATGGTTAAAATACTAAAACAATGTGAATGGGTAATTTCCGATAAATTGTGAATTTTTCACAACCGGATTCGACAGCGCTTATTGTCATTAAAAAAGACTATTTTACCAATTTTCAAAAAAGTTATGAACACATAACTGCCATCATATAATAGGAGAGTATCGTAAATTAACTTTCTGGCATTATAATTCATTGGTGGTAATCCATTTATTTTTGCTATCGAATTTACCGTAAAACATTTTCCTAAACCCCTTTATGTAAAAATATATTTTGATAAAAAATGATTAAAGTATAACTCGTGCTACCGTAATAGCAAATTTCTAATGTGGCAATTACCGACTTCGCTATGTCAGAGCTCGAACAAGTGGTAACTTATATAGAACAATGGTTTACCATAGAACCAAAACTATTTGTTCGAAAAAGATTATAATTTATTGAATTCGCTGGCTGCAACATTAATCAGCAGTTTATAGTATATAAGTTAATAAATTAGTGCCAACAAGTGGAAAAAGTATTTTTTTCAAGATGAGCCCAAATTAAAGAAATAGAGTGTCAGGAAGGGCAGATTTGAAAGAAGTAAGAAAAGAAAGCATATTTTCTATGAAAAGATTCAACAAGATGTACTGTCAACATACAACCCATCAGAACAATTATTATCAAGGAGACGTCAACAGTCATCTATACCAACAGGAGCAACAACAATCTCTTCCAGAACCATGCTTGATATGCTTCCTTTGACATCCAGTGCATGTATATTATAATGTAGCTGTATATGCGAGTTAATGGGGACCGCGCAACTAATTATGAAACTGACCGCGGAAATCAGAACGAGAACTTTGATCTTCGAGTTAGGACTTCTCACGCGAATACGATATTATACGTAAGTGACTCTTTCGGGTGGAAGTTTCTGATTGGGTATTAGTTGTCCACGTTAGTAGTATGGGCCTCGCTATCACCCAGACAAACATATCGACCAAACGCTGGGCAGGTGTTGCGTAAATTACGAGTTAATGTGATAGGTGGTGTACGTATACGAGACGCTAACATGATTGATCTGGTAAATGATACTATGTGAAAAAGGAATTTATCACCTCCGCCTGGTCATGCGTAATTTGCCGTTGCTCTTCGTGAAGCATTCATACCGCACGAATATGTGGGAAACCCACGCGTTTGGCAGAATATGACATCTGCAACGCCACCTTCGTCATCATCATTATCACGTATTAATGGTGCATTAGCAGTTTCACCGACAGCACAAAAATTAACCGCTAGTGTACCAACTCGAATATCTACGCTAGGTGGCATTACAGGGTTTTTTACACCACCTTAAAATCTATCTAGCGCCAGTCGGGCTCGAAATTCACAGCAGGACAACAGTAACACGTTTACCAGCGAAGGAGACGAAAGCGGTACATCAGCAGCAGCAGCAGTGTCGAAGCGAAAACTACGGAGTGATAAATCCGCGGTATCGTTGAGTGCAAAAAAGCAGAAAAAGAAAAGAGTTAGTGCAGGAAGTTCCGAATTAGTACGATGGCAATGGATGAGCGGTCGGTTCACTCCAGACAAAAGACCAACATAACCGACGAAACGAAAGCAGAGGAAAAGAACGAATAGAATGTATTGAAAGTAGTAGTAGTGGTAATCATGATATGAGTGTAAAAAATAGTGCTCTGGATGAGTTGATTAATTTGCTACCTTTTGAAATGCATGTGCCTGGCTACAGATTCTGTGGCCCAGGAACATAACTAGCAGAACGTATAGCGCGTGGGGAACTGATATAAACCCGTTGGACGAGGCGTGTCGTCAACACGATATAGCTTATAACGATAAACAGGGTAATCGGCGTGAGGCTGATCGTGTCTTGGCCGAGTTTGCATTCTCGCGTATGCTCGCTGATGAGACAGCTGCAGATGAGAACGCTGTCTATGATGACAGCATTCTGTATGATGAGCAAGTTTACATTTGAGAAATTTTTTTCGCGTATAAAAAAAGGACTAAACATAAGTAAGAAACAGAATAAGGGAAAAAAGAAAAACAAAGAAGAGAGCAAGCAAAAGGCGAAGAAGCACAGTAAGAAGGAGAAAAAAGAGTAGTCGTTGCTTTTGTACGTGAAGACGTTGTCGATCTATTTTATAAACTAGTAACAAATCATCTGGATGCAATTGTACACGAATTAATTAAATATGTTAATGCTTCGTAATTTTGATTATAATATAATAAAATATTTTATTAATATAAAAATATATACTTATCTTATTATTTATTCATTATTAACCTCTTATCCGCAGAAAAAAAAAAATAAAATAAAAAAAAAATAAAAGAATCACAAAATAAATGCGTATGTGTATCAACAATACACATTCTCCCACCCTCTCCCCATCATCATCACATCGTATTTCCCACCACCACACAGCGTCGCCTCTCCTACCATATCGTCTCCCTTCCCTCACCACACTTGCACATCAATAGTGCGGGTGCAGATGCATAAAACGGCATCGTGACGTTGTCAGTCTCGTTTTACCGCCTGCTGACAACACATCGTCGCGGCACTGTTATGCGCGAAAATTCTCTTTCTCTCTCCCTTCCTCGGTATTTCCCATCAGCTTACCCCCACCAATCCGACTTTCCCCACCACCCCAGCTTCCCCCACCACTGGATCTTCCCGCCACAACGCTTCGCTATGGCGTCAGCTCCGTGAACTGGGCGGTTGATTTTCAAAAATTAATAATTAAAAAATGTCCATAATTGCGGATTCGCTATCAGAGTTTGCAAATGCAATGCAAAAAACTGCGGACGTTTTAGTTTATTTATAATAAATAAAAAACTTTTTCCGCTATGATAAAATTAAAATCTATAGTTTGCTTACGTATTAAGTATCTGTTATGACTAAAACTTGTATGAATCGTTTGCAAATTAATTGCGGATCATGTAAACGGGCTCGTTGGTATGAAATTTGCGATAATTATTTAATAATCAATTAATATTATTTTCCATAAGCAAAGCGTCAATTTCGGTCAATCCGTGTTCCGCATTCCAGCTGTCTCAACAGTCCATTTCTCTGTATAGTAAGGATAGTCAGAGTTCCGGCCGCGGGCCAGTGAGTCTAACTCGGACCGGGATCCGGAGTGTGCGTAAGAGCGCGCTTCGCTGCGGCGCTCTCATTGGCGCTCCGCTTTCGCGCTCTGTTTGAAAATGAGGAGGAGCGAAGTTCTACGAGAGCAGTATTTCCAAAAGACAAAATTCAAGTCCCATGCTCGAAAATTTTTTTTCTCTTTTTTTATTGTTAATGTTAGGTCATCCTTAAATAACTATTTAAAGTTAAAAAAAATATGTGAACGATAATTAACATAGAAACCATCTTTCGTTTGAGTAATACATCTGAAGTCGATACTGCTTATACAATAAAAAAGACATTTTAATCAAATTCAAAATAACAACAATAGTTGGTTATTTACAATCAACTATGAGATTGCTATCAAGGGATTCTGACCTGCATTCAAATCGAGATACGCAGAAATGGATATGCATCTTTGTAAACCCATAATAAACAAATAAATTTATTTTTAGCTTTTAGATTATTTGGTGTTAATAAATATATGCTTGCTGATTATGGGTTTACGTAGATGCATATCAATTTATGCGTATCTCCATTTGAATATCCATTGATAGCAATCTCATAGTTAATTATAAATAATCAACTATTGTTCTTATTTTCAATTTGATTAAAATGTCTTTTTTATTGTATATGTAGTTTCGACTTCACATGTATTACACAAAAAAAGATGATTTATAAGTTAATTATCGTTCACAAATTTTGTTTAACTTTAAATAGTTATTTAGGGATGACCTAACATTAACGATAAAAAAAGAACGAAAAAACAAATTTTCAAGCATGGGACTTGAACTTTGTCTTTTGGAAATACTGCTCTCGCAGAGCTCCGTTACTACGTACACTCCGGATCCCGGTCCGAGATAGACTCACTGGCCCGCGGCCGGAACTCTGACTATCCTTACTATACAGAGAAATGGACTGTTGAGACAGCTGGAATGCGGAACACGGATTGACCGAAATTGACGCTTTGCTTATGGAAAATAATATTAATTGATTATTAAATAATTATCGCAAATTTCATACCAACGAGCCCGTTTACATGATCCGCAATTAATTTGCAAACGATTCATACAAGTTTTAGTCATAACAGATACTTAATACGTAAGCAAACTATAGATTTTAGTTTTATCATAGCGGAAAAAGTTTTTTATTTATTATAAAAAAACTAAAACTTCCGCAGTTTTTTGCATTGCATTTGCAAACTCTGATAGCGAATCCGCAATTATGGACATTTTTTAATTATTAATTTTTGAAAATCAACCGCCCAGTTCACGGAGCTGACGCCATAGCGAAGCGTTGTGGCGGGGAGATCCAGTGGTGGGGGAAGCTGGGGTGGTGGGGAAAGTCGGATTGGTGGGGGTAAGCTGATGGGAAATACCGAGGAAGGGAGAGAGAAAGAGAATTTTCGCGCATAACAGTGCCGCGACGATGTGTTGTCAGCAGGCGGTAAAACGAGACTGACAACGTCATGATGCCGTTTTATGCATCTGCACCCGCACTATTGATGTGCAAGTGTGGTGAGGGAAGGGAGACGATATGGTAGGAGAGGCGACGCTGTGTGGTGGTGGGAAATACGATGTGATGATGATGGGGAGAGGGTGGGAGAATGTGTATTGTTGATACACATACGCATTTATTTTGTGATTCTTTTATTTTTTTTTTATTTTTTTATTTTTTTTTCTGCGGATAAGAGGTTAATAATGAATAAATAATAAGATAAGTATATATTTTTATATTAATAAAATATTTTATTATATTATAATCAAAATTACGAAGCATTAACATATTTAATTAAATCGTGTACAATTGCATCCAGATGATTTGTTACTAGTTTGTAAAATACATCGACAACGTCTTCACGTACAAAAGCAACGACTACTCTTTTTTCTCCTTCTTACTGTGCTTCTTCGCCTTTTGCTTGCTCTCTTCTTTGTTTTTCTTTTTTCCCTTATTCTGTTTCTTATTTACGTTTAGTCCTTTTTTTATACGCGAAAAAAATTTCTCAAATGTAAACTTGCTCATCATACAGAATGCTGTCATCATAGACAGCGTTCTCATCTGCAGCTGTCTCATCAGCGAGCATACGCGAGAATGCAAACTCGGCCAAGACACGATCAGCCTCACGCCAATTACCCTGTTTATCGTTATAAGCTATATCGTGTTGACGACACGCCTCGTCCAACGGGTTGATACCAGTTCCCCACGCGCTATACGTTCTGCTAGTTATGTTCCTGGGCCACAGAATCTGTAGCCAGGCACATGCATTTCAAAAGGTAGCAAATTAATCAATTCATCCAGAGCACTATTTTTTACACTCATATCATGATTACCACTACTACTACTTTCAATACATTCTATTCGTTCTTTTCCTCTGCTTTCGTTTCGTCGGTTATGTTGGTCTTTTGTCTGGAGTGAACCGACCGCTCATCCATTGCCATCGTACTAATTCGGAACTTCCTGCACTAACTCTTTTCTTTTTCTGCTTTTTTGCACTCAACGATACCGCGGATTTATCACTCCGTAGTTTTCGCTTCGACACTGCTGCTGCTGCTGATGTACCGCTTTCGTCTCCTTCGCTGGTAAACGTGTTACTGTTGTCCTGCTGTGAATTGCGAGCCCGGCTGGCGCTAGATAGATTTTAAGGTGGTGTAAAAAACCCTGTAATGCCACCTAGCGTAGATATTCGAGTTGGTACACTAGCGGTTAATTTTTGTGCTGTCGGTGAAACTGCTAATGCACCATTAATACGTGATAATGATGATGACGAAGGTGGCGTTGCAGATGTCATATTCTGCCAAACGCGTGGGTTTCCCACATATTCGTGCGGTATGAATGCTTCACGAAGAGCAACGGCAAATTACGCATGACCAGGCGGAGGTGATAAATTCCTTTTTCACATAGTATCATTTACCAGATCAATCATGTTAGCGTCTCGTATACGTACACCACCTATTGTCAGGACCCCGTTAGCATCCCAATTCACGTTACCATTAACTCGTAATTTACGTAACACCTGCCCAGCGTTTGGTCGATATTTTGCAGGTAAAGTCTCTATGATACTAGCATCGATTCGATCTTCTTCTTCTTCTACCTGCTGTATATCATCGTCATTATCTACATCATTATTGTTATTATTATTTTCATTATTACCACTCTCACTGTAATCATTATAGTCATCGTCGCGTTTTCGCGAACCTTGAAATAAAGGTAACGTTATAAACACTGAACCATATTGCGCCCATTTTTCACGTTCACTTTTGCAATTCGTCGAATTTAATATATCACTCATTTCAGCATCCAATCTACTGATCACATTACTCGGTGTCTGGACAGACTTTGTGACATGGTGGTTACCCGGTGGAATTGATTTCCAGGGAGTAACTTTCGAGCACCAACGTTAACACAAAGATTCCCTGATCCGGTCGAATTTATGGAAAAGGGCGCCAGGCCGAATAGTAATCTGATACTTCGAAACGTTTAACTGCGCCGCGGCTGATACAATTTCTCCCAGAGAAGATTCCGTCGTCGACACTAACTATGGAGTACTCGGACGTACTCCACTTCGCGCACTCAAGGTGAGGATACAAGATAAGCAAAGTAACACACTCAATTATATCGTACAAAATGAGACAATTTATTATCGTTCTGGCCACGAAGAAAATACAATAATTGCTGCGTTGCCCCGAATACCCTCACGCATCTACGCACTCAAATTACATACTCTCGCACGTCTCGACCAAGCACGTACCGTACCGCTTGCGAACACACTAGTGTAGCACAAAGAAAGTAACCGACCACGACCGACACAACGAATTCCTCGAAATGAAGCTAACACGAACCTTTTACGAAACCACTGAATAAGGCAGGAAAGAGTCGCGCGCCGCGAGCCTCCTTGTCGCGAAGGGCCTGTCCGCGTACCGCTAATTGACGTGTCATAGACAGACGCGACTTTCGAACCGCGAATACAATCAGTCCTCGATACTCACTCATACACAATTACAATAACTTAAGATTAAGTCCAGCCGCAACAATGATGCTGGTGTGGAGTAGGCTTCTTTCGCCCCTTCTTACACGCTATCATACACTCAGGTCGCACGTGGACCTCCACCGGCATCCAATCACACCGTTCACACACCCATCACACAGGTGTGCAATACCGTGCGCTAGAACAGGCCGCGCGTGCGCACGCATTCGCTGGCTCCAACTGCTGCTCGCAGCGAGGCTTCCCCCTCTCCGCTCCGACGACTGTCTCGCTGCTGCATGCTCTGGGTATTGCCGGGCGGCTATGGCTCTGGCCGCGACTCTGTCCTCCTCTCATTACCTCTACAAATAACAAAGAAGGAATTATTTTCCCGTTATTTTAGCGACGCAAGTAACGAGAGCGAGGCGAGGAGTCAGTGCTTGGCCTGACGAGCAAACCTCGTCACACCCCCTCCCTAAACCTGAAATATCCCCTAGTACTTATTGGTTTAATCAACAAAAAAAAAAGAAATCAATGACCGTGCACTGTCCTCGCCGCGCTACTACGTACCAGGGCCGCAGCTCTTCCATTAGGCCTAAAGTATCCGAGATGGAGTTGGGCACTCCAGCCGGGGCGTTTTCTGGCTCCGAAGCCGCTGAGGAGGAGGAGTTAAGCGCCCCCTCGCCTTCCTTGCGTCCTTTATTTGCGTAAGGTGTAGCTCGCGCTGCTCGTCCTGATGTAGCGCTTCTTCTTCAGCGTCGTGGGGGAGATGGCGATTGACCGCGCCCGCTTGCAGCTGGCTTCAACTTTTCTCCTCCGTCTTCTTTGGCCACTAAGGGATCTGCCCAGGGAACCGTCTGACTGCCCGATCTGGAATTTTGACCTCAATCCTGGGATGCTTCTGCTGCCGCTGACGCTTCCTCTGGCTTTGACTCCGATGGAGCCGGACGGCGGGAGGTAGAGCGCGGCCGTAACTTGTAGCCGGCGGCCAGAAACTCCCTGTGCCGATCTCTGCACCTTGGGCAGTGGTTCATCGCTACGTCTATACGCCCACAATTGTAGCAGAAAGTGACCGTCTGTGGCTTCTTACAGTCGAATACCGAGTGTCCCCAGTCCCAGCAGTTGAAACATGCGTAGGGCGGGAGATCAACTGTCGGATCCGTCGGGATGGGCTTGAGGCCTCCAAACTTCAAACCACCCCGCTCGACCTTCAGCGGGGCTGAACTGCGACGTCCGGTTGACTGGCCACTAGCACCGTGCTCTGGTGGAACCGGCTGCGATGACTGTGTGGAGCGGACTTGCCTTAGGTCTGGGGAAGGCCGTTGAGATGGAGCCCCCGTATTGAGATGGGGCTCTTCGACCTTGCTAGGAGGGTCGATGCTCGTTTCTTCTCCCAGCCAGCGGTTCAACTCCTCTTGAGCATCACGGCTCTCCTTGGCCTCCAAACTCTCGGTTCCTGCGGGACCAACACTGGCCACGACGTTAGGCCTGCTCATTGATGGTTCGTCTGGCTGGCATTGTGGCTGGCTAGGTCCTGTTGAGCTGGGGGTTTGTCCCCTGATGAGCCGGGCCGGGACACTCCTCGAGCGCCCGTCTTCAACTGTGCTCTGACGAGCTCCGGTGACGCAGTGGTGAAGTCTGGCGGAGTGAACTCGTGTTCTGGCACGTGGCGGCTGCGGCTCTCTGCCCTGTGACGGCGGAAAGGTCTCGACATCCTGGCTGACCATGATCTAAAATACAATTCAGAATCAATTAGATGTGTATATATATAGGAGTATTACCTGTACACAAAACTTCTCATTGCTACTACCAACTTCTACTCTACTGCTATGGATGATTAGGATTAATCTTTCGGGTTCTACGAGGACCTCTACAAACAGCAAAGAAGAAATTTTTTTCCCGTTATTGTAGCGACACAAGTAACGAGAGCGAGGCGAGGAGTCAGTGCTTGACCTGACGAGCGAACCTCGTCACAACTTGAACACCAAAGTAGCGATACTCTTCTTGTCGGTGGGGTTTGCTAGAACGTTCTGGATCCGCTGAACGTTCTCGTGTGGCACAAGTACCATATTTCTTGGGTGATCCATGTCTCTCTTTTTACTAATGATACTGGCCAAAAGAGTGCCAATAATAGGGGCTAATAAAGCCGGCAAGAAACCGCCACGTTGTACGATCATTTTCTTTTTTCTCGACAGACTCATACAAGATTGAGCTAGTTTTCTCAGAATCTTTGCATGCTTAGGTAAGCGTGACTTTTGAGACTTCACCAATGGTACGTTACCGATTAAAGCATTCAGGGCACATTCACAAATACGACGCACCAGTTTCGAATCAGCGTTTTGTAAGAGTGCCTTTCGTTGTTTATCATTTAAATAAAAAAGTGCTTTTAAGATGACAGCGTCCTTGTGTGCAAAAGGATGTCTTTTTTTATCAGAAGACACCATTATTTTTATAGAGAGGCAATTGAGACCAAATTTCAAGAATCATCACCGTTTAGTTTTTTATTTCGCAACACGTATACGTAGTTTAATTCGTCGTCCGGGAAGAAGCACGTACGGAATCTACAGTTGTCCGGTATATTCTGCTTCAAGTCCAGTAGTAGGTATCCGTTCGGTCTCGAGGTGGCGTCCCAGTAAGCCTCTTGCAAAACTTTCGGAGCACAATTGACGCGAAAGATGTCGTATCTGAGATCTGTCACGTAGATTTATAAATACCACGATGTATTGAGCGTTCAGAGAAATGTGACGTTGACCCTTACCCTGATGAAAGACGTTCTGTTTAATGAAAATCACCGACAATGAGTGATGATAAAAGGCCTTTGAGAAAATATCCACTATGTTTCCACTCGATAAGGATTCTCGCATCAAATCGTCAATGATGACGAGTTTAGGCCTCAGTCACTTGAGCAGTCACTAGCCTACGGTAAACCCTCTCAAAATTCCAGTTTTGCACCTCCTTGCTGTTGTTGTTGTTGAAGTTCCTTGTAGCCTGGTTGCCACTCGGCGTAATAAATAATTATACGTTCTATTTTCATATCACACAGATGTATACGGATGTTTTCATCGCGTATCCATAACTATGACTAATGGGGAAAAATAAAAATCTATAATTTAAGATTTAGAAAATGTTATATAACGCCATCTATGATTTTAATTTTGATTTAAATTTTACTATTTTGTTTAAAGGAAAGAACGTATTAAGATAGGGTATGTGAGAAAGGTGAATAAATTTTTAACGAATGCAAGTATTTCATGTCGAAATTATAAATTTTTTATTATTATGAATTCAATGACATTTGCTTAAATTTTTCTACCAGTACATTATCAATGATATTGCTAATTCTAAATATTCTCAGTTTAAAACGTTCTCTATCACGAGCTGCCTGTTCTCATTCGCCGTCTCGTGCATATCTATATGCATATAGCCATGTATGCATCAGTTGTACTCTTGGTGTTTGCTCGTCAAAATGTACTCTTCTTTTTGACCTTCTTCTTCTTCTTCTTTCTTGATCATCCATCTTAATTATCCAAGCGTGTTATCGTTAACAGGTAAAATACCGTTAACCGTCACCTCGGGACTTATGAGTAAATTCACGTGTATCTCTGGACTTTTTACCAGCATGTCCTTGTCAAGTTTTCACGCTATCCAAACTTGCCCCACAATGAATCCAGACAGAGTTTTGCCACCGATGGTAGTCCCGCATTTAAATTTATATCATCCTTGTTTACTCGTATGCCCTCTTCGTGCTCCAGCTTGTTCACGTAAGGCTCCTTATCTTCATCTGTGACACAGTCTGGTGGGTAACCCATTGCAGCGACTTTTTGAGCAAAGATTCATTAATGTATTCGGCGAAAATCCCTCCTTTTTGCGACTGTTGATCATGTTCGGTCAACTCATACTGCCAAATTTAGTGCACCTTTTTCACAATGTAACCTATTTCCACAGCTGTTTTCACCCACGTTCCTCGCAATACACGTTTTTCTGGATCCTCGAGAAGACAGTCGTTTTGTTTCAATTGCTCGCAACATATCCGGCACAGCGGAAAAATCAGTTTACCATGCATTCTCACAGGTAGTAGAGGATGATACAAGTTTCGCAGTGGTAACACATCGCATGCTATCAATCCATTTACTCGCGATATATCGTATTGTTTATCACTATCGTCACCTTCGACTGATGCTTTTGGTACTAGCTGTGCACACTCGTCTGGACGTGTGTAAATTTTTGGATGACCTGTTGGATATTTGCCACGTTTACAGATGAATAGGTAAAGCGAACAGATATCGACATATCTGATCTTCTCCGAGGGTCGGCAATCGTACACTTTCACGGTGTTGCCTGTACGCCCGCCAAAGAACACATCTCTTGGATCCAGTAGCTTTCGTTTAATATTAGACACATTTTCGCGAATAAATGTGGCAAGATCCTCATTTTGGGAAATTTCAACCTTAAATTGACATTCCCATTTCTCAATCAGATAATAGTTGGCTGATTTTATTTTATGACTAATCGCCGAGGTCTTTTCGTAACGGGAATCCATAGATTCGTCACCTCTACTGATGCTAATCAAGTTGACATCTCTGTTGATTCGGTAGCATCGAGGGCAACCATGCCAGAAACAGCCGTGGAACTGAAGTACAATACCACGATGTTCTTCGCCGTCTTGTGGTGCACTGTGACCGTCAACCACAATGTCTTCGGGTAGTCTTTTTTCCCGACCATTTCCCGCATGCTCTATGTCTCGGTCGAGAACCCGCTGTGCCATCCAGGTGAGCCAGTGTATCGCAATCTCCGACTGATTGCCTGTCAATCTATAGCCACGCGACGGTATGATACCAATTTGATTCCTTTTTAGGAATTTTTTCCGAAAAACACGCATACATGTGGAGGCTATGGTTGTACACTCGGCAAAAGGATCCACGTCAAATTTAAAAAAAGTCTCACGAAAAGCTAAACACGCTAGTCTTAATATACTCACATCTTGTTTGCAATATTTTACAATTTCTCTTTAAAAATTAAGCGTGTAACCTTTCTGCCCTTGGTCTTCGTACCGGTTTAAAAATTTTTCTCTATCCTTACTGTTCATGGTGTCAGGTGCGTAGGTGTGAAGAGCTAGAGGACCTTCATAATTTTGATTCTCCATGGTGTTGAACAGATGAAGAAAAACACCTTTCTTCATTTCGAGTAGGCCATAGGCTTTGGGTAAGCTACTCAAAGCCATGTGGAAATAATTCAGACTATCGATAAATTTCGTCTTCTGAATCTCCATAAGAATTATTTTTGAACCATTCATCACTGCAGATGGTGTTATTCGTGATTCACCAAATTTTTCCACAATATACTTGAATATAAATTGAGCATCAAAGCCTTGGGAATTGTGCGCTGTGCATATCACTTGTTGGAATTCTTGCCTTGGTGCTAGTGCAAAATCGACGAGTTGTTTGATGGGCTCGCGATTAAACACACATTCGCGAATTCCGCACTTTTCACACCTCACTGTGATATCTTTATTTCCTGTACAATATGAACATGTTTGTTGCACAACGCATAAATTAGGAACATGCACTTTTTTCTCCTCATCACCCGGCACTGATAGAGTCTGACAAGTTCCAAAATCATAAAATAAAATGGGGTGCCATGAGTGAAAGTTGTAAAATTATACACTACGATTGTCGTATGGTGTTGAGCAAAATAATCTTAAAACTGCTGGATTCGTGCTAGTCCACAACCTTCAGCGGGTACTTGAACACGTGCCAAATTTACACTGCATTTTCTAATTGCATTCCAATAATCATGGAGCTGTCCACTGCGAATCTATCCTCTGATAGCGTAGGAATATGCAGCTGCTAAACTCCTGGGTAGGCAAAGGTTATCAACATTAATGTTTGTGAGGATAGATTTTTTATTTACTGACAACTCAGCTAAACATACTCTACCACGACCGGCACAGTTAACCATTAGAGTTTTATTTGTATTTAAATTATCATTATTACTCTGCACAATACTATAAAATGACCCCCACAGATCATCTAGTAGAAAGTTTCATATGAGTCTAAATGAGAGCCACACTGGTCCATGATTGAATTGTTTGGATGTGATAGTTACACCTATATAGTCATCCGGTTGGCCTCTTCGACACAATTTTTGATGCAAATCTTGCACATATCCTTCGAACCACTTATGTATATCACTGTCATCCGGTGGGGTTGGTATTAGTCCTTTAATTTCGGTTCCCTCATAACCGAATCGTCGATAGAATCGCGAGGTCTCACTTTCAATTTGAAAATGAGATTGTTGACCACCACCACCACTACCACCACCAACACTTCCACCGATTTGTCCTTCTCCTCTGACTTCTTCTCTGCCGTATTCTTCTTCTTCTTCACCTGTCTGTAATAATGAATCTGTAACATAACAATAACCAAACGATGAAACCTTCAATCAATTTACATAATATTTTTTATTTTTACCTTCTGCTTTTTCTGCTGCTGTGTCGGTGCCGCTACTATCACTGGTATTGCTGCTGTTACTCCTGCTAGAACCGAACCCCCGTCGGGGCCTTTTAATTTGTCGCTCACATGTTGTTGTTGATGTTGATGATGATGATGATGATGATGATGATGATGATGATGAATTGATCTAGTAGATGGCGTTGGCTGCTGCTAATGGTCTCTAGCTTCCATAGCTAGAGTGGTGGTACGTGCCATAAATATGTGTGCAAAACAAATTGTGAACATGCAAAATTTTAGTACACATACACCACTCACCAGAAATACTTGATTATAGCCCCTGATCGTATTCGCAAATACGTATGATGTTGTCACCTTCAACATCTCGACGCATCCGATTCATCACTGAAAGACAGAAAAATACACCTTATATCAATATATATATAAGAATTAAAATTTAGCAAAATTATTAGATAGGTATATTTACGATGACGATGTAGCATTCTTTGTGCTAGTGGGCGTTCTTGATCACGACGTTGACAAATTCTGTCCAGAGCGATCGATAAAATATCGTCATTGTGGGATAGAGATACGATAAACATATAGTATACCGTCTCTATACGACAATGTAATTTCAGAAAATGCAACTTACTGCATAAAATTTCTGCAGGTAGGTTGTGTAGATCCGATATACACACTCTGCCAGACATAGTGTTAATATGTGGTTCACGCACTTTCGCAATATCGTGCGCAAGCCGTAAAAGTTTGGCCAAATGTACTATACTTGCTCGAACCATGCTAATATTGTGACGGTCCGTAGGTATCTGTACTGACTCTTGCAGATGCAGCTACTTATATCTCATTTTTGTTCCGCGGATGCGTTAGTTGCAGCGCAATTTCTAATCAATTACACGACGAAATATTTTGCATGTAACCTGACACGCTAGCTACAACGAAATCTCTTACATTTTTATTGTTGCTGTGTCCGTATTTCTGCCTTTTTTTCTTTCTTTCTTTCTAACGCTCGTTTTCTCAGAAAATTATCAAGGGTAATGCCAACTTCGGCTTACTACATTTTTACTTACACTTTTTTTAACTGGACCGAAATAACAAATGCTCAACCACTCGAATTAATGCACCTAAGGGTTTGAGCATCGACTGACACTTAGCGTAGGAGAAAGAGATAAATCTCATGGTAAACAATAGTTACATATTGTGTGTGTATGTGTGTGTGTGTAACTTCAGCTTACCATGCGTCTTTCGTCCTGAGCGTGAGAGAGGTCGCGGAAGAAGATTTTCTGTGGACTTCAGCAGTTTGTGGTTAATATGCAACAAGCAACAGACATACAGTGTAACTGATACTTAAGTCTACTCGTTTCTACAAATCTAAACTTCATCTTATACATTGCGAACTGTCGCCATTAATATTTTTATAAAGTGGAGAGAGTGAGAGAGAGAGAGAGAGAGAGAGAGAAAAGACGCACGTGCAGCTGACCACGCGTTTTTCGGTGCAACAGCGTATCTATTTTCCTCTGTGTGTGTGTGTGTGTGTGTGTGTGTTTTTTTCCTCATAGAGTGAGAGGTTAAGGGCAAATTATGGACGATATGGCCCCGACTGGTACCAGCTGTGTGGGACTCTCACCCACTAAACCCTTCGTTTACCGTTAGCTTTTGAGTTCCAACAGCAACCGAATCCTCTCCGTCCTCCTTACCGACCCTAAGTAAGTTGGACCTGGCTCTTTCTCCAATAAGCCCCCCCGCGGTAACACCGTTTGAGTATTGCTTCGCGGGGGAACTTTGGGCTACCGCCCTCGTCTGTTGATGTGGTCGTCATCACGTTTTCCGCTGCCGTCTACTTCTTACCGCATCGTCCGGTCGTCTGTTTCTTGCTGCATCTCACGTCTTCTTCTTCTTTTTTCTTCGTCCTTTCGGACCTTCTTAAGGATGTCTGCAACAAAATTGTTTATTGCGCTCCATCCGTCGGCCGAAGTCATCATGGCTACCATAATAGACTCAGGCGTTACTCTGGTCTGTAGGTAGCACTCAAGCTCTTGTCGTTCCTGTTTATAGCGTGGACATTCACTGAATACATGCTCAGCGTCCTCGATTACATTCAAGCACGTCGGGTAATCCGGGCAATCCTCCAATTTAAATCGGTGCAGATATGCCCGGTAGCATCCATGTCCACTCAGAAACTGCGTTAGGTAGAAATTTACTTCCCCATGTCTTCCTTTTGTCCAGTCTTCTACACTTGGTATGAGGCGGTGTCTCCACCGTCCCTTACTACTAGAGTCCCATCGCTTTTGCCACTCCGTCATTGTTACTTTCCTAGCGGCATCCCAAATTTCTATCTTGGTTTTGCCGCTGTTTTGTCTTTTTTCTTCGTCGATTGATTTTCTCTCCCTTGCTAATAGGTCTATTGGCGGGAGACTGGCAATAACGCAGACCGCCTCGTCCGATACCGTACGGTAAGCAGACGCGACCCTAAGTGCATTTCGCCTGTGCACTGAGGAGAGCTTTCGTCCATATGCCTTCACCAGTACAGCGTCTGCCCATATCGGGGCTCTATACAACATGATTGATGTACTAACGCTTGCCAGTAGCGTTCTGCGATTCTGTGTGGGACCACCCACATTTGGCATCAGCTGCGCCAACACTGCAGTAGTTTTTGCGGCTTTCTCTCCTGCTGCTTCCAAGTGCTGTTTAAAGGTCAGCTTTGCGTCTAACGTTATACCTAAATATTTAATAGTCGGTTTAGAAGTAATTTCATGACCGCCTATTCTCAAGGTGATTGTCTCCGTCTTCTTTCTGCTAGATATTAGGATTGCCTCCGTTTGATGGTTTGCAAGCTCCAGATTCGCATTATTTAGCCACTTCTGTATTTTAGTGATAGCTTCACTAGCAATTTCAGCTACCTCTTCTTTTTCTTTTGCTACCAACACTAAAGATATGTCGTCTGCAAATCCTACGATCATTGCTCCTTCTGGTAATTTTAGCTTGAGTACGCCATCGTACATAATGTTCCACAACGATGGGCCCAGTACAGACCCCTGTGGAACTCCCCCGGTAACCTTATAATTCACCGTGCCCTCCTCGGTCTCGTATAAGAGAGTTCTCTCCTTGAGGTAGTCAGACATTATTATTCTTATATATGGAGGGACTCCTAGTCTCACTAGTGCTTCGTGAATTTTGCACCAATTTGCAGAGTTAAATGCATTTTTAACGTCAAGTGTAACTACCGCGCAGTACTTTTTCGCCCCGCCTTTCCATCTTTTCCTGCTTATGGCTGTCCGTGCTGTATTCACCACTAAGCCGATAGCGTCTAATGTTGAGCGGCACTTACGGAAACCATACTGGTGTTCCGCAAGCCCCTCTGGCCCCTCGGTTTTGTCTTCCATCCTAACGAAGATTATGCGCTCTAATACTTTGCCCTGTGTATCGAGCATGCAGAGCGGTCTGTATGACGACCCTTCTCCAGGTGGTTTGCTACCCTTTGGTAGCAACACAGGCCTTTGCTTTTTCCAGTTTCGTGGAAACGTTCCTTCTTTGAGACAAGTGTTGTACAAGTCTATAAAGTCTGCTGGGTGAGCCTGGATGGCATGTTTCAATGCAATATTGGGTATGCCATCAAGTCCTGGAGCCTTATTGTTTCCAACCCTCCTGCAGGCTGATAGTAGCTCCTCCTCCGTAATTAAGGGTATATTATCTACATCTATTTCTTCTACCATAGCACATGGAATGTCCGGCTGATTTGGGAAGAGTGTTGTTACCACCCTGCTTAGTACCTCTGGGCACTTTGGTGGGGGTATGTAACTTCCCTTGATCTTCTTCATGACAATTTTATAAGGTCGACCCCAAGAGCTTCATTGACCTCATCTTGCAGCTCTTTTAAACATCTTTGTTTACTCTCTCTTATACACCTTTTAAGGTTGCGTTTTGCTTCTTTCATTTTTTGGTTGCAGTTCTCTACCGTATCCATTCCTCTACCGGTTCGGTAGAATTTCTTCCTTGCCCGTTGTTCCAATCTTCTAGCTCGATGGCAAACGCTACGCGCTTGTTTGATCTTGTCATTCCACCAATATGCTGGTAGCCATCTTTGACTGGACACTTTTCTCGGCATTACCGCGTCGCACGCTTTGTTGAGCTGGCCCGTCATTTGTGCAGCCTTGTCGTCTGCTGATCCCGTCAATTGAATATTGTCAAACATCGTCAAGAATAACTCTTTGTCATACTCTTTGGTTTTCCATTCAGTTATTGTACTACTGGGATTTGTACAGAATTTCCTATTTAGTCCGCCTAGCTCCATTATTATAGCTAGGTGATCACTATTTGTGTAGTGATCACTCACGATCCATTTGCTTACCTGCCTTACGAGGCAGTTACTGACAAATGTCAAGTTTTTGAATGACTCTGCATCTCGTTTTTTGAACGTGGGGTGTCGCCTTGATTCAGCAACACCAAGTCTAGTAGCGTGAATGCCTCCAGTAGCACTCGTCCCCGTTTATTGGTTCTGCTACTACCCCACTCGATCGCCCATGCGTTAAAATCTCCTGCTATTATAGCTGGTTTTTTATTCGTAGCGTCCTGCACCAGCCGGTCCAGTAGTTGTTGAAATTGCTCTATTGATGCGCTAGGCGGGACGTAACAACTGTATACATGTATGCCGCCTATTTTCGCTCTTACGAAGCCATTTTCCTTGTTCACCATCTTGCCCTGGAAGGTAAAGTCTTTGCAAGCCCAGATTGCGGCTTTACCTGAGGCGTCAGATTCCCAGGATGGTTCATTCAAATCTTTGTACTGCTCACTGACGAGAGCGACATCGAACTTGTGTTCTCGTCAGAGAAGGTCTTGCGCAGTCTTACAATGGTTGAGATTTAGCTGGACTATTCTCCTTACCCTTTCCTGATTTTTTTAACCGCTGCTTGGTAGGCTGAGCACAAGTAGCTACCAGTGACATGGTTCGTCGGTATGTTGTCGCCTTTTTTTCGGCACAGTAACCAACACGGTTCATTACGGCAGCTTTTACTTTATGCCCCGTCTTACCGCATTTGTAGCAGCATTTGCTGCTATCCTGCGGATCAGTACACTTGATAGCGACGTGGCCGAAACCAAGGCATTTATAACGGAGTTCCGTTTTAAGTTAGGAAAGGCCCGTCAATACATCTGGGGTTAGGGAAACCGCAACTAATTAATATCAATCTTGCTATAAGAAATCGGGTAGTTTAAGACCAATCAGCATCGGCCTTGCCAACGAAGGAGTTATTAGAATCCAGCGTACGGTTGATAAGATTATAATTGTAAGTTCTAAATTACATAATACCTACAGTATAAATATATCGAATAAGTAACAAACCCATCAGTTAAGGTTATATAAAAATTAGAAGAAGCAAAAACCACTATAAATGTAACATTTGTGTCCGCAACAACTGTGTTCGAGAGATCAGTCAATAAATTACAAATCATTGAAATTTCTCAATCTCGCTATTATTTCTTTTTTTTACGTCGCATAGGAGTCGTGGACGTTACACATTTTCGATGATACTGTCTCGCATTATGCGAGTCATGCACATCCCCGCTACACCTTACACTTATATTCAACAATAGTGATAAAATACGAATAACTATTCAAATTCAATGTCTGTTCTACCATCTGTTAAGTCACGACCCGATTTTACAAATAAACTAATTAAATATACTTACTTGGTGTGAGCTGACGAAGCCATTGGCAGGGTCAGACGTGTAGTAAGGGGGTGTGCATAATACGCAGCTTTTTTTTTGTAATAGGAAAGGTAAAAATAGAAAGAGGAATACAGAGTGAAAGAGGAAAGAAAGGTGAGTAAAACAGGATAATAAGACAAGAAAAGGCGAGAAAGGGACAAGGGAGAGAAGGGAGAGAAGGAGAAAGTGCAAGAGGAGGTTAGGAAAGGTAGAAAAGGACGGAGATAGAAGAGAGAGCGGCAAAACCGCTGGCCATGAACGATAGAGAAGAGGAGACGGCAGAGGTGACGATAGGAAAGCAGGAACATAGGAACGAAGAGGAATAGGAATTTAAGACGCCGAGCGGACTGGAACGGGAGCCGGAGAGAGAAATTCAAACGTGCAGGTGGGAAAACACGCCGAAGACAGGGGAGGGAAGAAGAAAGGGTAGCGGGGGAAAGGGGGGAGCGCAAAGGCAGTTGGTGCTCCCAGAGAGCTTCAAAGTAGATAAAACGGAGAGGGGAAAAAGGAAAGAAAGGTCACCGGAGGAGAAAGAGGACAAGAAGTGAGAGAGAAAAGAAGACAGGAGAGAGAGAGACAAGGTAGAGAAGAGCGGATCGACGGGGAGAATCACGCCAAAGAATGAGGAGGGAAAGGAAGGTGAGGACGAGGGGGAGATGGAGAAATTCCAAGGAACGCTGGAAAGGATCCTGAAGACCTTAGAGGAGGAGAAGGAGGAAAGGAGAAAGGACAGGGCAGAATGGGAAAGAAAATGGCTAGAAATAGAAGAAAGGATGAATAAGAAGCTCGAGGAGGTGAGAAGCCTAGTGCAGGAGGAGAAGAGGGAGAGGACAAGGGCGGAGGAGATGATGAAGAGGGCAACCGAGGAGGAGAGCATAAAGAGGGAAGAGCGAGAAAGAGAAATGGAGGAGAAGATAAAGAAAATGGAGGAAGAGGCAAAAACTAGGCAGATAGAAAGAGGAGACCAGAGAGGGGAAAAGGGGTCAGAGGAAAGGGAGCAAGAGAAGAAGCAAATGAAGGAGTTAGAGTGGAGATTTGAGGAAGGGGAGAGAGAAAGGAAAAGGAACAATGTGGTGGTATCAGGGCTGAAAGAAGGAAAATGGGACAAAGCTAAGGTGGAAGAATGGGTAGATGAGAAGCTGGGGATTTCGGTAAAGGTGAAAAGGACGTGGGTCATCAAAGTAAAAGGTAAGAGCAAAATAGGAGTGGAATGTGAAAATAGAGAGGAGAAAGAGAAGATTATGGGGGAAAACAGCAAGTTGAAGGGGACGGACTGCTTCATCGACCACGATTTGACGTGGCGAGAGAGGACAAATAGAGAAAGGTTGAACGGGCTCGCAAGAGAATGGAGAAGTGAAGGAAAATCAGTGAGAGTAGGAAGAAACAAGTTAACGGTAGGAGACATGACGTACTTCTGGAACGAAAGAGAGGATAGGCTTTTTCGAGAGGGGGAGGCAAGATGGAGATGAGAAGGAGAAAAGGGAAGAAAGGGGAAAAGGGAAAAGGAACGAGAATCTGAAGGTGTTGAGCTGGAATGTGGCAGGACTGAAAGGAATAGAAGAGGAAGGATGGAGATACATATTAGGATTTGACGTCATATGCCTACAGGAAACGTGGGCAGAGAGCGGTGAGGAGGAAAGAATAAGGAGGAGAATGAAGGGCTTCGAGACAGAGGTAAGAGAGGCGAAAAAGGGGGGGAGCAGAGGGAGATTAAAGAAAGGAATGGTAATGGCAGTTAGGAAAGAAAGGAAAGAGGACAAAGTTGAATGGTTGAGAGGAAGATCAGGAGAAGTCATAGGTGGCAAATGTAGTATAAAGGGGGAAAAGTGGTGGATAGGTTCGACATACATGAGGGAGGAGAAGGACAGGAACTATGAGGAAATAGAGGAGATGATAGAAAGAGCGGGAGGGGAAAAGATACTCTGGTGTGGAGACCTAAACGCAAGAACAGGGCAAGAGTGGAGTTTTTTAGATGAAAAGGGAGTGGAGGAAAAGAGGGAGTCAAAGGATAGAGTAGTGAACAAAGAAGGGGAAGAGCTGCTAAATAGGTTAAAAGAGTGGGGGCTTTCAATCCTAAACGGAAGTACAGAAGGGGATGAGGAAGGGGAACTCACGTATGTGGGGGGAATGAGATGCTCGGTAATAGACTATGGGATAGTAAATGAGGAAGGCAGGAGAAAGGTAAAGTCAATAAAGGTAGAAGATGGAATGGAGTCAGACCATGGAGCATTAGAATTGGAATTAGAGATAGGGAGAAGTTCGGAAGGGTTAGAAGAGGAAATGAAAAGAACGATGTGGACAGAGGAGGCCATCAGGGAGTATAGAGGTTGGCTAGCTAAAGGGGGGGGGAGCAAAAACATGGAGGGAATTAAAGATGAAAATAAGAAACGCGATCCAAACAAAGAGGGGGAGAAGGAAAAGGAGAGATGACAGCAGATGGTGGGATGAGGATTGCAGGAAGAAGAGGGCAGAAATGAAAAGGGCAAAAAAAGGGATAAAGAGGTGGGGAAAAGACAGGTTCACGCAGTCGAAAAGAGAGTTAAGGAGCATGTATAGGAAAAAGAAGGAGGAAGGGATGAAGAAAGAGCTAAGGGAGGCAAAGGAGGATAGGTCAGGAAAAAAATTCTGGAGAATGGTGAAAAGGAGAAGGAAAGGCAAAAGGGAGCAGGTAGATAAAGGGATAGAAGATAATAGATGGATAGAGTTCTTCAAAGGGCAACTGGGAGAGAGAGAAACGCAGGAAGGAGGGAGAGATAAGGAGGAAGAGTCGGGGAGAGAAGAGGAAGCAGAGGAGGGAGAAATAGAAGTAGAGGAAGTAAGGGAAATAATCAGGAAGCTAAAGGAGAAGAAAGCACCAGGAGAAGATGAAATTCAAAATGAGGCTTGGAAGCAGGGCGGAGGAAAGATTGTGGAGGAATTAACGGAGATACTAGGAAAGATTTGGAAAGGAGGAGGACTGCCAGAAGAGTGGAGGAGAGGGAAGGTCACGCCAATCCACAAGAAAGGAGATAAGGAGGAGTGTAAGAACTACAGAGGAATCACACTAATAACTTCGCGGACATGAAAGCAGCCTTTGACAAAGTAAACAGGGAAGAAGTGTGGAGTATGATGAGGAAGCTGGGAGTGACCAGAAGGATAAGGGAAAGGGTAAAGGAAATTTAGGAGAAAACGGGGTGTGAAGTAAGGATAGGGGAAAGGAATGTAGGCAGTTTGAGACGCAGAAGGGAGTGAGACAGGGATGCCCGTTAAGTCCACTGCTGTTTAACGTGGCAATGGCAGACTTGGAAGGAGAGATGGAGAAGGAGCAAGAAGGAGGAATAATATTAGGGAGAAGGAAAGTATGGTCAATCTCATATGCAGATGATGTAGTAATGCTAGCAACAAACGCGAGCGGATTGAAACAAATGTTAAGAAGATTCAAAGGATACATCAAAAGAAAGGGATTGGAGCTAAACACAGAGAAAACGAAGATCATGATTTTCAGAAACGGAGGAAGAAGGAGGAGGGAAGAGAAGTTTGAATGGGATGGAAAGGAGATAGAGGTGGTGAAAACATTTGAATACTTGGGATACACGATGAAAGAAAACGGGAAAGAGGAAGAACAGGTGAAGAAGGTGAAAGGAAGGGCAAATGCGCTGATAAGTACTCTGTGGGGCCTAGGAGAGGCAACGTTCAAGGACAGCTGGAAGATGATGATGAAGCTGTTCGACGCTCTAGTGCAGAGTGTAATAGAATATGGGGCGGAGATATGGGGTTGGAAAGGGCAGGAGGATTTAGAGAAGATACAGAGAAGGTACATCAAATGGGTGCTGCACCTAGATAGGGCCACGCCGGCACATGTGATTTACTGGGAGACGAAAAGGTTTAAATTAGAGACAAGGACAAGGAAAAGGGCGGTTAGGTTTGAAAGGAAATTGAGGAGGGCAAAAGAAAATACTTTACTAGGAGAATGCTGGAGACTGCTGAAGAGAGAGGGAGAAAGGGGAGAATGGAAGGGAAGAGGGAAGGACGTGAGGAGATTGGAACTGGAGAAGTGCGGGATATCGGTGGAGGAATATACGAGAATAATGGAGGAGGAAGAGGGAGTGGAGGAAGAAATAGAAAGGATAAACAAGGACACACAATGGCAGAAGTGGAGAGAGGAAATAAAGGAGTCCAGATATGCGGGTGAGATAAGGGAGGTAATGATGGAGCTGGGAGAAATATTAGAGTACCTGATGGAAGTGGGAGAACACAGAAGAGAGGCGCTCAGCGTTACGGCAAGGTTCAGACTAGGGTGTGAGACAAGAGGGAACAAATACTGGAAGAAGGAAGAAGAAAGGGTATGTAGGCTATGTGGGAGAGAGGAGGAGACGCTTAAACATGTGTTCGAAGAATGTGTGGAGACGAAGATAGAGGGGAAAAAGTGGCAGGAAGCAGTCGGAGGGAGAAGAACGCAAGTGGGGAAACTGTATAGCTCTATATGGAAGAGGAAAAATGAAGATAGGTCGCAAGAATAAAGGAGAGGAAGGAAAGGAAGGAATGAAAAGAAAGGACAAAGCAGAAATGAGATTCGAATAGCGCGCGCAAAGCATGCGGGGAATTCTAGGGAAATTCCCTAGGAGGAGTGAGAGAGAAAGAAACTAGGAGGATCGGTAAGGAAGGTAGGTGGAATCAGACGGAGGGAACAGGGAGAAGAAAGAGGAACGAGAGGAACAGAAAGGAAAGCACATGGTGAGGAGAGCAGAGAGGTTATAGCAGGGAGAGAGAGAGCGTGCAAAGTCAACAGAGAGTAAAGAAGATAAAGAACCAAAGGCGACAAAAAAGTAGGAGGGAGAGATGTCGAAGCATGAGAGAAGAGTGGAGAGAGAAATGCGGGATATGAAAGAGGAGATGAAGGAGTGGAGGGTGAAGCTGCAATTGGAGAGAGAGAGAAGAGAAGCGGCGGAGAGAAAGATGACGGACATAGAAGGTGATGTAGAAATTTTGGAAGGAAAATTTAGAGAGGAAAGGAGAGAGAGGGAGAAGATGCAGAGAACAGTCAAAGAACTAAAGAAACTGGTAGAAAAATTAGAAGGAAAAGTAAGGAGAGAGGAGAGAAAAGGGATAGAAAGGGAAAGGGCCAAGGTGAAAAGTGAGGTTAGGATTGTGAACACCAACAAAAGAAAGGGGACGGAGGGAGGGAGGAACAAAGTAGGAGAGAGAGGTGTGATCATCCACAAAGGGACAAATTGGAATCAGAAGGAGGTGCTGCAGGACTGGCTGGGCGAGATCCTGGAGGGAACGAGCTGGGAGCTGGAGGAGACCGCAAACCAGGACACAAAAAAAATAATCTTTGCGGCAGAAGAGGAAATGGAGGAGATATGGAAGAGGAGAGAGGAGATTAATGAAGGGGGAGAGGTGAGAATGGAGCAGTGGATGAGTTGGGAGGAGAGAAGGGCAAAGAAAGAAGCCATGGGGATAAGAGAGAGAAGAAGAGAGGAAGCGAAAAAGAACGGGGAGCTGCTAAGGAACGGAGACTTCAAGGTGAGAGTGGACAGAATCCTGTACGAGTGGAAGGAGGAGGAGGGAAGGATTAGAAGGGTAAGAGAAGAAGAGAAGAGTGAAGAAGAGATGAGAGAGGAAAGGAGGAAGAAGGAAGAGTAGCAGGAGAGATACAATAAAAAAGAGAAGAAAAGGAAAAAAAAGGGCGTATTAAGCACACAAATGTAAATAAATGTATAGAAAACATTGTAAAAATACTCTTGTATAAAATACAATAAAGATTATTATTATTACTTACTTGGTGTTCTGCTCTGGAGCTCTGCTGCTATTCTTGGATAATCGTATGCAGGATTTGAATATAAATAAGTAAATAATTCTTTTTTTGATATTCTTTTGTAATTTATTTAACTTGAGTATAGTTATAATGACCGTATTGTAACTTAATTGCCGGTAGCTCCGTCGGCGGATACGAGCATCATAGCAAAATCCAGCTTAAGTGACAATAGTCAACTGATCACTTGGAGTATACAGGGTATACTCATCAACTCAGTTGATCTACTTATTATTCAGACTCATTAATTTTGAATTTTTGGCTTGTAGCTGATATTGCTTAAATACAATACGTCTTTGATGAAAGGTCACACTTCTTTTTCTCCCAGTCAATTATCTTGAAAGTATTTTGAAAATTCTAGATGGACACCAATCACTGTCCTCATCAGCTATCGAAATATGTATTACATGGAAAAAATGTACGTAATAGAATTTTACAATAACAATGCAGGTGAAAAGAATTTACATTCTGAGCGTCGCAGATACATAGTAATATCCTCTGCGGAAGAGGAGAAAGAGAGGGAGAGAGAGAGGGAGAGTGGGAGAGAGGGAGAGATGGAGAGATGGAGAGAGGGAGAGAGGGAGAGAGGGAGAGAGAGACTGAGAGAGAGAGAGAGGGAGAGAGAGAGAGAGAGAGAGAGAGAGAGAGAGAGAGAGAGAGAGAGAGAGAGAGAGAGAGAGAGAGAGAGAGATGTTAGTCTCTCAGCTACTTGGTATTGAATTCTGGCGAGAATCATATATCGATCTAAGAATAGTATCGTGGTTTATATACATTCGCAGAGGGGCTCGAGCAATTCGTTGACATTTCTTTTACCTATGACGTCAAATTTTGTCTTGGCGTTTAAATTGGTACATAAGGTGTGTTTATACGCGTAACTATATTCTGTTTAATTACATTCAAAAGATATATCATTTATGATGAATTTAGATGGAAAACATTAAATCAGCTGGAAAAAGCACGTTTTATCATTCTATGCTTTCAAGCAGCGAAAAAGGGATTACGAAGACAATCTAGTTATTTAGATCACTATAATATTAGTAACATAAAACTTTTCCTCAAACGTAAGAGTTATTTATACGGAAACCTTAATCTTGATATTTTCCACTATAAGCTAATTTTCAAAATGCGTTCAAATCTCTTTTATATAAATGTAATAGACCCCCTTTTAGGTAAAGAAAAATTCATTACATATGTTCCACTTCTAGTTAGCGACTGTTTTAAACGAAATGAGTCATTCATACAGGCAGCTATAGCCGTACGTCTTAAAATTGAATGTAAGAATAATTATTACTAAACTATATTCCGCGATTTTAAAGAAATCTTTATATATATATTTTACCTTTTCTTTTAAATTAGCATCAACTTTCGCAAACATGTTTTGACGATGTACTTGTACAGATATTAATGATAGACATAGAACTAGTCTATACTACCACTTCCTGTCAAAAGCGCATCGTGGGCGAGCGGTGGAGAGAGAGAGTAGACACAGTGTGCTTACTGCACTCAAGCGTTCCTACTCGTCTTCGTCTCCCTACACTGCTTTCATTTCAACGAGACCAACATGATAGGGGAATGGATAGGAATAGGAGACATTCTAAAAAAGTGGCACCACATAACCTATTTTATATTATTTTTAAATTTTAAATTGTGTGAAGGAATTAAAAGGAAGCAGAAGTGTGGTTAAATACATGGAGTAAAATATTTTTTTTTTGCCAACATGCATATTATCTTTACTTTTATTTACAATAAATTCCGCAAGTTTTTCAACAACAACGCTCACACTATCACATATATAATCTAAAAAGTCGAGACTCAAATCAATACACTTAGATATATAATCATTTAAGCACTCAAAAGTCGACTTATTCAGTATAATATATCGCCGATATTTTCTCGACATCTTGGCTTGATTGGGTAGTCTATCCTCCTGGATTGTTAAATTTGTTCGTCCATCCGGTACCATAAACTATTTTACCCTTTGGATCGTCAGATCCACCAGAAAAACAATTGGAAATATCAACAAAATTGGACTTCAGCTCTTCTCAATCATCGAATGAGAAGGCAATACCCGTAAAATACGAATTTAATAATCTTACTACTGGTTTATAATATTCGTCGGCCAAAGAATCGTATTCCAGATCGACAATGACCTTCTTAAAATGAGACTTGTTTAGCGTATAGAACGTACAAAACAACCGATGCGTATGATGGTTAATAGACTCTTCTTGATGTTGGTCCATTTTAACGGTCTTTTAGATATACTATAGTGTGTTTAACTACTCTTGATCGACTGTTCTGCAGAGGGTTCGAGTCAGATTTTGATATACCCTCATTCAGTGATCGACGAAGCTGTAATGTACAAACGTATCATAAACAAGGATTGTATTACAACACAATTTATCATTTTTGTGCAAGTCATCAGAAAAAGTATCCATAAACGTTAGGAAACCTGATTAGCTACTAGTATAACATGAAATCATGATACAATATTGACCGCATACATCAGATGACGCATCTTTGAAACGTATCACATTCCAACGAAACCGTTTACAATTCTTTCGCAAGCGATTAATATGATCCGATACAAATAGGGGATTGCCGTCGGATTCGATCACACACGACGTATCTGACCCGCAGGAAAGACGCCCACAGTGTGCAGATTTCAATATTTGAAGACTATCCATTACAAATTTCATCCACGAAAACTGAATATCTACAATGTATCTATCATTTTATAGCTCTAAACGGTGATCCAAAATTCAAGACACAACTAACTCTTCTGAGATGTTTCCTATATATAATATATATACATGTAATTCAAGGAAGCGACATCTATACGTGAAAATTTCAACTACTAAAGTCGATGATTGATTCACGTGATGCATCTGTTTCTAAGATATTGTCGTACTCTGCATAAACAATACAATTAACCGTATTGGCTAATGGATCATCGAATCGCACATCCTATCGAACACTACCATTTTTAATTAAATTCCAATGAGTGTTATCGTTGGCAGACAAATCTGGAGTCAAATTAAAAGCAAACAGACAGTAACCATTACAGTATGATTCTCGCGTGATTTGGTTACTTTCGTTGAGAAAGTGTATACCTGTACCTGAAAATAAAGTATGGTATGCATCAATATATAATTTATTTGTTTTAAAATCTGGTTGTAAAGATTTCGAAGGTATCTGCACACGTCAACGTACAGACATAAAAAATTTATATTGAAGTGTTCAAAGTTGAAAGGATTTAGTTCTTTATCACCATTGAAAGGTTTGTTATTTACAAAAACCTATTATAATTCGTTTTGCAACTGCCCTAATACAATATTGTCCAAAGTTTCACCATGAATCCCAGTGTGCATGACTATAGCTTTTACTTCTACCTGTATGAGAGGATATTTAGCAGTTATCTTTGAAAGCACTTGAGAATGGGCTAACAATATACTTGGATTAACTTTAACACGCGTAACTAATAAATTTGCTGCTTCTATGTGCACGAAGGAAGTTCCTAAAGCGTCCATCAGACAATAACTATCTCGAGATCTTATAAGTCGCACTCTCATATCAACACCGTTCAACTACAGTTTTTCTTGGTTAAATATCGCAATGAAGATGTCCTGTTGAGTCAACGGTCTGTGTTGCTGATAATAATCTTCGACGTTTTTTACCAGTCCTTGGTCTGTATTATCTAAGCTGTTCATCTGCACACTTTTATCGTCATACCATAAGACACTTGTTAAGTGTGAAGATTTAGCAGTAGGCCCATACTTTAGTAAGGTTTCAAATCCACTTGATTAAACATAGAGCGCATGAAATTATTAGCAGGTCTAACTTTGGATACATTAGATCTAAAAACTGCAAGTTGAGCGTCTGATACATCATCTTCAGTCACACTGTTTCTTAACTTTACTCTGAGACAGAGCATAGTCTGAGCAAGATCGACATATTTTTACTATTCCCCGGTAGTACAAACTCTATCGGTGAGTCATCAGTTAGCGATGATATCGACTTATATGTCATACAATGTGAACCTTTGATCATAGTTTGATCCGGATCCCTCCATCAGCTTATCTAATTTCTCTTCAGTTTTCCTGAAGTTGAGGTTTTCGCCAGATTCTCTAACACGGTTGCGGAAAGACTCCTTAATAGGCGTGTTTCTCATCGGTACGTCATACATGATGTTCATTCCCGATCTGAGCGCCCCCTTTCAAACAGCTTTGGTACCACACGTCAAGAGTGGGGACACACATCGAAATATACCACCTAAAAATGAACCAATACCTTCATGGCCTTTTTGATACGTAGAACCCCTGTACACTCATCCAATTCCAGCACTGTGGCCATATCCAACTTGTGTATTAAAATATTCTTCGTATCTATAGACTTTTTCGTTTTTTTTAAACACTGATTTTCTTTAAATGTAGTGTTACGTCAACGTCTTGTAATCAAACAGTATTAGTTAGCCACATTGATCCCTTATATCAATTTCCACAGTCTGAAATGAGTTGAAAAACAAGGGCAGGTACATAGGTGGGGAAAAATTCTGCCGAAATTCTGCCATTTTTGCACATGTTTAGGTGTTGCCGAAATTCTCTTTCGTACATGCGATGTCTAAGGTGTATTAGAAGCTTCCTTCCCGACATCCATTTCAGTACTGCTGCTACTACTCCCAGGCGCGGGGCTTTTGACCGGGGAGACAAAGTCACTATCATCATTAGGGCTATCTGAACTGAACTTTTCAGATACCGGTCGAGCAATGTTTTTCATAAAGAGCTTGTTACCATATATTCTCGTGGTACACGCAGCTTATGAAGCACAGTGTGAACTCTAAATGACCAGACGATGTCACAGCAGTTTTTCTCTCTCGCATTCCATCGTTCAAAAGATTGACAATGTTGGCATGGTTGACAGGTTTACCATCAATCATGATAGCCATATTATGATCCCAAATAATGGTTTTACTGACACATAACCTCCGCAGAAGCTTCGTTTCATTAGTCCTATAGCGAGTTGGCACAGTTTCTGCAATGGCGGCATTGGTTCGAGTTTCATCATCCTTTGTTTGATTGACTGTCGGTTCTTATTTTTCTACTTCTTCATTCTTAACATCACTCATACTTGTAACGTTCAAGTTTTTGAAGTGTAGATAATGCTTTAAGACCTGACGATACAGTATCCATTTTTCTCTCTCGTCCTTACACGTCGACAAATTCATTATGTCACTCATCTCGGCATCCCATCTACTAGTCATCGAACCTGGTGTTTGCACAAACTTTAACATTTAACATTGTTGCTGCAGTTTTTCATCACCAGAAAGCGTGCATTGAAGACGCTGTGAATTTTCTTGCGGAAAGAGAACCATCTTTCGAGTATGGTCCATTTTACATACTGATGAGACTCGCTAAAACTGTCGCAATGATAGGTGCAAGAAGAGCAGGTAAGAATCCACCACGTTGCACGATAATTTTTTTCTTTTTGGACAAACTTACATAGGGTTCAGCGAGTTTGCGCAGAATTTGTACGTATTTACGCAGCTTCGTTTTATTTCCCTGGTTGAGAGGTTCCAACCAACACATTTAATGCACACTTGCAGATATGTCGCACTAATTTATTATCTGCTCTTTGCAGAAGAGTCTTTCCCTGCTTACTGTTAAGACGGTAGATAGTTTCAAGTATTACGTAAACCACTGGTACTAGATCAGATGAGTGTTCACTCTTACTCTTCTTCTTTGGCACATACACTAGTGAAACTCGTCATCTGGAAAAATACAGGTGCAAAACGACAATTGTCGGGTGTGGCTTGCTTCAGATCCAGCATGAGATATTCGTCAGGTTTCGTTGTTGCGTCCCAGTAAGCTTCTTGCAAGAATCAAGGAATATCCTAACAAACTTGGCGGACAAAAGCCACAATGTATTGAGCGTTTAATGATATATCGCGCTGCCCTTTACCTTGATGAAATATTTTCTGACTCATGTGGAAGACTGATAGCTAGTGATAATAAGAACCTTTTGAGAAGATATCAACAATCGCTCCTCCAAAGTACGAATCGCACATCAAATCGTCAATAATCACGAGTTTTGGTTTTGGGTGATTAGCGTAGTCGGAACTCTGTGGTTAACCTTCGCAAAATTCTACGTTTCTACCAGAAAATGTTTTGTAACCAGCCTGCCACTAAGCGTAATGGATGATTATGCGCTCGATTCGGTTATCGTACATACGATCAATCATTTTTATACATTTTTTCATAAATTCCGTTCTATCACAACCTGTCGGACCACATAGAATCGACATAAACTGATGTTTCCAACTCCTATTCATTGTACATACTGACATTTTTTATCTCTGTCACTACCAGACTACTTGCGACTGAGGTGGGAACTGCTGCGCGCGTTCCTATGAGCACAGTGGAGGGGGTTCGTCTACTCCAATGAGGATACTACAAACTACTAAAGATTAAACACGCCCCTTTTACATTTTTTTGTATTTCTGTTCTTTACATTAGCTTCGAACAGTTACGAATTTAATAGCATTATAGCATTCTTATTTGTTTCATCACTCAAACTTTTAAACAACTTCGTATCCTTCGCCATTACTGTACCCGAGAAGGAAGGAAGATTTGAAATTCATCATCCAGAGTGGCTATAATTTTCAAACCATATCGCGCCTTGTTTTCTTTAAACGATGTCACAGTGTAACTGCGGGGAGCATCCAGCTCAGACACCTTCTTCGTAGGAAGAAAACCTCCACTGGCAATCTTATTGAGGGCATCTAACAATAACTCCATCTGAAAATATAATATTAGCATTATTATTTAAATTTGTTATTACTTAAGAATATAATTATATTAATATTAGATGTATAAACCTTTTTTTGTCTATCGAGTCTTTTCCAAAGGCTCTTTACTCTACGATTTGTCAAACAAGAATAATTTCTCTCCAGTTCCGTTTCCGCGTAGATATACAGCTTATCACCACCACCAGTATATGACCATAAAACATACCAGATCAGTCAACTAATCAACTTACTGCTGTCATTGTCATTGTTATATCAGTTTGTTGGTGGGGGTTTACGAGCGGGGATTGCTTCCACCCAATCAAAAGACACTCGGTACCGCTTCGCCACCTATGACTTCTATGGTAGCTCTTGTCCAATCCAACAAATCTTCGTTTGCCGTATATAGGTTTATACATTTTCGTCTCGTTCTTCGTGATGACATCATGGAAAACAGTCTATCGAATAACAGTGCTTAATAATACAACCTCGCGGTATGGTGAAATAATGAATTCACGAATGGACTCAAAATTTATTTTTTGACTATTAGCAAAATTTAGACGAATTACTTTAATTTTGAATACGTAGTCCACATTACGGTTAGATATCTCACACTTGTATGCGCAGAATTTTGGGCCTCCTAATAAAAACATGCTGATAAAAGTGTCAACTCCTTTGTCACTTAGCTCATCAGTAAGACTACCCAACGCAATACCTATCGGTAAATCGCACTCTTCATCGTTTCGGCTGATGTAGAAAACGAAGTCTGTGTCATAGTAGAGTGCACGAGGACTCAATACGTGCAGATACTGAAAAAGTTTAAGTCGCACCTGGGCTGTAGTAAAGGCAGACACCACAACATTCGTCGTTGGAGAGGATTCTGAGAGACTCTCCATTGTATAAAATTAATTGTCGTATAAAATTCTGACAACCTTTCTGGTGTTTTTACTACTTCCGTCTTCGACATATTTTCTCGCTGTCCGAACTTTTCCCACAAATTCAACCAAGCAACCAATCGTAAACCAGCATTGAAAATTATTTTATTCTTATTCAGAATTATTCCTTCAGTTTTTCTCATTTGATGTACGTAATGATCTTTCTCTTCTTCTGTGAGACAGTCAGGCGGAAATCCTGATGCCTCTGTTTTTTGTGTAAAAAATGCGTCTATGTATTGGGCAAACAAACCTCCTTTGCGTGTGCTCTGATCGTGTCATTTCATATTGCCAGATCTTACACACTACCATATGAAAGGCGATCATTTATATCCTGATGTAGACAGTCGTCTTGGATCATTTGCTCGCAATATGTTTGACATAGTGGAAATAACAATTTGTTGTTCATTTTTACAGGCAGTATTGAATGGTACAAGTTTTGTGGTGGTAAGATTGCACACGAAACTAAAACAATTACGCGAAAGATATCGTTGCTTGAACCAATTAGCTACCTACATTCTTCTTGGCCTACGTATATCTTAGGATGGCCGACTGGATATATACCATACTTGCAGATACATGGATACAATGAACACGCATCTACGTAATTAATTTTTTCCTCTCATTGATATTCGATGAGTTTTACTGTGTTTTAGCGAGTTCTGTGAAACAATCAAGAACGCGTTTTTCCATCCAATACAACCAAAAATAGCTTTTTCAGATTGACTGTTTGTCCGTCTGTAACCACGAGGCGGGATTAGATCAGTTTGATTTTTTTTTAAAAAGTTGTTTCCAAACACACGCATGCTGATGCAATGGTTGTACACTCAGCAAAAGGATCAACACCAAGGTTTATAAAATTTTTTCGAAAAGCCACACAAACTAATTGTAAAATTGTAACATCCTCTTTGCAATATTTCACGATTTCATTTTAAAAGTTAAAATGTAATTGTTTAATGATTGTTTATAATCCCATTCTAAGAATTTGTTCTTTTGGTTTGTACTCATCCTGTCGGGTGCTTTAATTTCTAGAGGCGGTAATGATCCTACATAGTTTTGGTTTTCTAGTGTATTGAACAGGTGTGGAAAAACACCTTTTTCTAATTCTGATAACCCATACGTTTTTAGCAGACTGGTTAGAGGCATATGATAGTAATTTAGGCTATCAATAAACTTAACATCCATACGCCTATCGGTGTATAATTCAACAATTTGTTTAAATATAAATTGTGCATCGAAACCTTGTCAATTATTGTTATAACCCACCCGCAAGCTCTCTCCCACAAGCCCCTGAATGCGCGCAACCCGACACAGCGTCACTACAGCACACCGTGTCAGTAGTTCCATACCCAGCCGCCAGGTGGCGACGCGACCAGTTCGCGCTCCCCATAGTAGGCGAGAATCCTGGAAGGAAATAGAGGCGTCGGGCCCGGCGCTAAGAGATCTCTCCCCATCTGCCCCTCTCCGCTCAGATCCCCGGATTTAGTACAGGAACTCGGTGCCCAGGCAACTTGTGGAGCTTGCTAAACCCTGGAATAAAATCCGATTTTTGTTTTCGGATAATACTTTATAATTATTTCGCTCCCGTCTCCTTCTCGTATGCCGAGACCCTCCTACGCAGCCCTACGGGCCGAATTAGAGCTCATTCAGCTCTACCTCACTCAAGTCCACGAGGCAAGAGTTTTGGAATGAACAAGGCTTCTCAGAGCCCCCCTCTTTTTCCCCCTTTACAAGAACTGGGACGTGAAGCCGTCACCAGGTTGTGCGGCCTTCCCTCGCCCAGACTCGCTCCCACAGTCGACCTAGAGAGGTATGAGCTGCGTCCGCTCGCTAGGCAACGCAGAAGCTTTGACGAGGACTTAGCAGCGGCGCCAGGAGCATCATCACGGGCAACACCAGCCCGCCTGAGCCCGTTCCCTCCGACAGACAGTCCAACACCTCCTCACTGAGCGCTCCTCAGGGCACCCTACCGATCTCTCAGCGCTCGTCAGCGCCCACTATCCCCGCATCCCTACAGGCCGCCTATATCAAGTGGCGCCCAACGTGAAGCCCGACTTCAGGCGTTCCGTTCTGCCCACCCCAACAGAATCATAGAATAGATATAGCACATCGGTTGGTTTTACCCTGTTTTTTAAAGATAGTACATGGCATAAGTATCCTATAGATAATCGTGCTTTATACGTACGGCAAAAAGATGTACCACACTTGTGTTCTTCTTCACCTTTTCGATTCTATGCACAGTTTTATAACAATATTGACAAAACTTTTTCACAAGTACTAGAGGTTTTATTAAACGAACCTTTTTTCAAATGATGTTCGTAGCAATCGTTTCGAAAAAATATTCTAACACCGGGCACATTGTCTTATGTTTTCAGATTTGACACACATTGGGATCTTCATACACTTATGACACTTATTCGAACATCTTGATCTTTGACTCCGAAATAATTCATATTGCAATGGATGCAATAACCACGACTTCAGATTGCTCCTATTAAATTTAGAATTGGCTGGTAGTGATTCGAAGCTTCATAGTACATAATACGTAAAGTATGAGTAATTTCACCATGAGTGTCTAAGACAAATCTGGTACCATCGTAGCATGGTGGACTTCTACGACCAAAAGTTCTAAAAAAGTACACAACTATAGCTGTACTTTATTCAGCAAAAAATACTCGAAAAGTGCTAATGTCTTCAAGACCACATCCTTCTGGAGGTACTTAAACGTTTACTAAAATCGTAAGTTGTTCAGTTGCGATTTTTTGTGTCCTTGCCTCTATCCGACGAATCGATTCATAATAATTATGTAGTTGTCCTGAATGTATTTGCCCACTTACAGCAAAAGCGTAAGCTACGGCTAAACAACGTGGTAAAAATAAATTATCGTCATATCTGATGCGGGCACTCTCTGCCAATTTCACACGTCCACGTCCAGCGACACCGCGCAAAATTGCACAATTTATCGATAACTTGTCTTTTATATCAAAATCGTTTGTACTTTGCACGGTACTATACTCGTACAACATTTCTGATATATCTTTGGCATTAAAGTTTTGCACAAGACGAAATGAAAGCCATAGAGGGCCATGTCTGAATTTTTCAGAGTGGTGACGCTTATGAAGTTGGTCGGTTAACTTTGAGCACAAAACTGACGATAGAGAACTTGCATACATCTCTCCAACCAATTGTAGACATCTCAGTCAGGAGAAGAGGTGGATATTACACCTTGTATTTCTCGCCCAACATATCCAAACCGCTGACAGTGCCGCAATGATTCCCCCTGGATAATGAAGCACGGATGAGCTCCTCCACCAAGCAGTAAAGAATTTCCTGTAAATTTCGCCCTGTTTAATCTTTGAATAATATGTATGTATGTATATATATTTACCTTCTGATTCTTCCATGGCCGGAGGCGCATCAGTATTGCTTTCGCTGCTACTACTACTACTACTACTACTGCTGCTACTACTACTGCTTAATAGCACTTATTAGTGTGTCCAGAATCAACCAGAAGCTCTTGCTGTAGAGATACGGGTTCTGAAACTAAAAGTATTAGAAATGCATTTATAATTATGTAAAATTATAATAAGCATGTCCAATACTAACCATTATTGCATTATGTCAATGAACCTACTGCAATCATAGGGGATAATGAATCTGATTCCATATATGACGTTCCTGCAACTAGTATACAAGATTTACACTGTAACGGTTGCGTTCCCCTTGTGAGGAACCAATAAACCGTTTTTATTATAAATGTACTTATTTAGCGACTATTTTCTAATGAAAACTTGTGATTGAAAGAAACACTTTGTCTTTAGTGTAAGGGGTTGTATTCTATAAAAAATGACAAGTTCAATTTATTAAAAAAATTTTAAACAATGAGGAACGTGCATGTATTTAAAAAGAGATTAATAGAGAATTTTAGGATAGTATAGATCTATTGAAGATTACAAATGAAGAGCATTACAATCTATGCGTAGGAAAATCTAGAGTATACTCTGAAAGTGCAAAAATAATCAAAAATCTGGGCGTGGGGTACGACAAAAAATCTCATCCTAAAAGTGACTCTATTATCTACGTGTGGGTTATTAATATGGCTTACGATCAACCGAGTAAGGCATATCCCAGGCGCTTTATGTTGGTAGTGGTCCAACTGTGTCACAGTCCAGGTTCATGTTACTCATCGCCGATCAGAAATCGTCGACTATGTAGTAGCACTGCTCGGAAAAGGTGATCTTGTTGACCATGTGCTTGATGGAAACGGCTCTCAGCATCAGCAAGGCATACGTGCGGGCTTAGCTTCTGTAAAAAATGGCTTAAACATGTAGCTCTCAAAGTAATTTTTGAATAGAATGTAAACCGCATCTTTAATGATGATAACCTGTTGATGAAGCCTTTAACATGAGAGTGCCACCAGTCGATATCATCCGCACCGATGAAAGCGTTGGAAACAGTAATCTTGAGCCACATGCGTTCGTGTATCTCGAGACTGGAGTCTGGTCGGACCATCGCTCGCACATTCGTCGGCATGTCCGTGTTGACGGATTGATTCAGCTCGTCAAACGATCCTCAAAACAAATGAATTACAGAACTTTTAATAATAATACCAATTCTACTAACCTTCCGAACATGTATATATCGAGGACTAGGTTCTAAGAATTATAATAACACGAGCACACAAAAAAGTAGATTATATTAGAAATAAGATTTCTATAGATATTTCTATATATCTTGACGTACTGAATACGAATCCGAAGCCTGTTTCACCCTAGCACGTAACGTTCAAGGGCATTCAAAGGTCAAAACATGTCTTTTGAGAAAAAATGACTAGTATTTTTATGGTTTTGAGGATCGCTGAATCTGAAACCGAGTTCTGTTCGACCCTGCGAGGTCAAGATGAAGGTCATTTGAAAATTAAACATGTTTATTTTTAGTAAAATTAATTTCTGACTGCAGATTCTGAAAGAACGAAAAATTTACGCTGTTTTACGCTTGGTCAGGTACTGAGCTGCACAACTTTCCGTTTTCTGGTACGGCGTCACCTTAAGCATCCAACAAAAATTTGCCATCATATTTACGTCCCACCTTCCATGATACTGAGGAAACCACTCATCCTGTTCTTCACTATAATCTCCGAGGTTTTCTGGAAAATACTCAAGATGTAAATGTAAAAAATGCAACTTTCAATTCGATAAGCAACCCAATTATCTGTAGTTTGCCAAAAAATCTTCAACGAATATTTCGTAATCTTCACTCCTTTGATTTCCCAAGAAATTTTCTACGACTTCTTGAAAATTTGACCATGCAGCCTTCTCTGTAGAGTTCATTTTTGTAACAAAATTTTTATCTCCAAACAAAGTACAAATTGGAGGACCGTCAAAAATGCCTTCTTTCAGTTTAGCATAGCGTATGCCCAGAAACTTTTCTCCTAAGTATTCAAAACATGAACCTTTTATATTCAAAGTTTTAACGAACTGTTTCATGAGACCAAGTTTGATATGAAAGGGTGGAAGCAAAATTTTAGAATGATCTACTAAAGGTGTATGGATGATATTTTTTACTCTCGGATGGAAATCGGTTTTCCTTAGCCATTTCTTTACATAGTTATAAATTCTAGCTCTGCTATCCCAGAGACATAAGAATCAAGAATTTTTTGTTAAACCTGACTGCTGTTTCAGAATTAGGGTTGCAATTTCGAGATTACCACAAATTCACCATTGGTGTTCCTCGTATTTAATTTTATCAAGAACTATTTCTAAATTCTCATATATTTCTTTCAACTTCGTTGAATGAGCTACTGGAAAGAGTCAATAAATAATCTCTACTCTTCATCTTCATAAATGTTAGGTTTCAATTTATTCATCAACCCTCTCACATCTGTAGAGCACGTCAAGGAGTTGTTTTCGTCTGTGGCGAAATATTGCCGAAACTTCTTCTCCCTATTACGGTAAATACAAGCTTTAGTTCCTTCGGACTATAAGTTTTTCCTTTTTAATGCTGCGGCTAGATACGCAGCTCTATCGTTGGATAATTTTGTTTTGGATACCGCCTGGTAAATATTCTTCTTCTTCGCTGTCACTTTCACTGTTATTTTTGTCATCTAAGATTTCAATATCTTTATCTTTTGACTCAAATGACTTATTGATTTCCATATGTTCTTAAACTGCAGTTTATATTACGGAAGTTTTTTGTGTTTGTACTGGCGTACATGATTTTAGATTTATTAGATTCATTAAAACGGAATGTATTGGTCATACAGAAATAGTAATCCTCTCAGCATGATAATGGTGACCATATCATAAGCTGTGTAAATGGGAGCTGATTCTGATTTGGATTTTTCTTCCATCTTGATATCATTGTTCTGCATGAATTGCATAAGCTATGGGGTACCCAGTTCGCATTTTGGTTGACAACATCTAAATTAAAGCATTCTCTATAAATAGTTCTGTACGTATCCGAAATAATTCTGTAGTAGTAGTGAACCGAAATACGTTTTCCTCTTTGTTGCGTCTTTCAGATAGTAAAAACAGAATAAGGGAGAATGCCGAGAGTATTACTATTTCTGTATGACGAATACATTTGACTTTAATATATCTAATAAATCCTTAAACGTGTATTCTAACGTATCGTAAATAGGAACGCCAGGACTGCCGTATCGGGAATCGCAGCCCAAAAACCTATGGAAATTGATAAGAAGCTTGAGCCAATGGAAAAACAGTATCTTACAAAACATCTCTGTTTTTATATGTCTTCGGGATAGTTGACATAAAATCAATTACTATATGCAAGAATATTGGATAAAGAGAACCTATCTTCATTCAAGGGTAAATGACATCACCGGAAAACTTTAGTAGATCTTTTTAAAATTTTGCTTTCACCCCTTCATATCAAACTTGGTCTCATGAAGTAGTTCGTTAAAGCTCTGAATATGGGAGGTTCATGTTTTGAATACTGAGGACAAAAGTTTCCGGGCATAAGCGATGCGTAACTGAAAGTTGAACTAAACATAAAAATACTAGTTATCTCTTCTCAAAAGACATGTTCCGGTCTTTGACCTTCAAATACCTTTGAACGCTACGTGCTAGGGTGAAATAGGCTCCGGATTCGTATTCTGCATGTCAAGATACATATAATGCACTATTTTGTGTACCTGTGTAATCGATGTGCGCTTGAATCGTAGCGTAAACAAGTCTATCTCTGTGAATCATATTAAATATGCTCTTCAAAAACTTATGTACTTCTTCTTAAGCATATCTTACTTGATAATATTAGTATGCAACACATATCAATTAATTAGGATTTATCAATGTCAAAACAACATATTCCTTTGCGATTCAATGCTCACATTGAATGTAAAATTAAGTCATAGATTGCTATACTTACGCACGGTATTGGAGAACGTACTGGTCAAACGGGTGAACGTGGATGTGAAGATCGTGGCGGTGGACGGCGGCGGAGAAAACCCTCGCCTCTGATTGCCGCCGTGTGTGCTACCCACGCTCTAGGGTCGATCAGTCGCACTGGTTCCGTCCGAGGAATTGTAAAGCCCTTTGGGTTCAGGTTCCAGACTTGGCCACCACCAACTTTATCGGCCTGCTAAACATTATTATAATAATGAGTGCTGTGAACACTTGAGAAATTAATCTTTCTTGATGTGTATTTATTTGCATACTCAGGTTTCTGCACGACCTCGCGTAGCACTCGTTCCGTCTCGTCGTTGGACATGTTCTCGAAGTTAATGTAGTTCAATTGGTAAATCATGTCGACTGGCCTAATGCAACTATCCAACACCACTGCTCCCTTGTTGACCGATAAATATTAAAAATATATTGTATTTAGCAAATAGATGATTATGTATCGACTAAGTCTAAACAACAAGCTCTGCACTAAGTTTAAAACCGCCTATTTTACAAATTTCTTTTATTCGTGAATAACTTGAAGCTACACTTACCTCTTCATTAAAGATCCAACGTAGATTCCACCGTCGCCACCCTTATTGCTCTGGATGACGATGCTAATACCAAGAAAATTTACTGTATCCATATTCAAGGAGAGTGTTATGATATTCAGGGATATTGTGCTTTCTATGATACTTCTAAAAGAAGACGTTCTGAACATCGGTGGTAAACTATTTTGTCGGCATCTCTGCGGTCTGGGCAATCTATCGTACTAAAATCATATTCATTAGTACTAGCGACAATACAAAAAAATAATTAAAAAAATACTTGGATATTCTGCACTAGGAATGTCCAACTCACCAAACATTGTTCTGTCGACTGCATCGTTCATGTTCATGTGCCTGCCGGTGGTCGAAGTGATGCGACTACTTGCGTCGTAGGATGCCAAGAAGGTCGTTACCTCAAGGTCGGAGCTCAAAATCGACGCCGATTCGTAACGCATGGCAAAAAGGTGCTTCGACTGACCGTTTAAATCCAAGCTGGTGTATTTGTACTTATCGTACTTGTCCGTGTGATATCGTGAACTTTTGTGGAGGTAGTAGCCCTGTCTACTGCTGATGATGTTCTTAGTTTTAATAAGCGTAACCTCGTGAGATAGTGATATTTGGGAGCGATACATAGACAATCGTAGGATAGAGATGTATTAAAGTTAAAATGGTTTCAGGTACGTCACAAATATTTAACATAACAAAAAATTATATATACGATTTACGTAATTTTTTAATTTGTTCATTTGTAACTTTCTTTTATTTCATATTTTTGAATGTTTAAATATGTTAATGAGTGATATGCAACTAGTAAATATCCAGATTTTTTGTTTGACAAATTATTTCTATAAAGACTGTGAACGTAGACCCATTGAGAAAATAGGTTTCCTATCAAAATAGTTGATGTTATATTAACATTAATTTTATCATAAATCGTGATAAACTTGAATATTTGAAGGAGCACCAAGTCCGGAATGAAATAGGGTTGCTGCTTAGTTCTGATAATTTTTTAAAGCATTCTTTATCATTATAATGTAAATTTATTTCATTTAGAAAAGCTTCTATTATCCGCTTCTGGATTTTGTGTTGTTGTCAGAATAAATTCTGGTCCACACCATCGGACCAAATTACAACACCTTCCACGTAAATTTAATTCATTTAACGAAACAGATCTAAATAATTTTCTAAAAATATTTAAGCCATATTTTTCTGATTTTTATTTAATAGACCTTGATATCTGTGATGAAGAAAATTTTCAGTGCGTTCTACAGGTTATATGGCTTTGGTTGTTTTAGCAGTGTTGATATCGTTGTATTCTTCAGAAGACTTTTCAGGTTCCATCATATATTATGTAGCATCAGTAATATTCAACTGGGGATCTTGACATTTATTTATCAATTCGCAAATTGGAGTGACATTCTCTACTATTCTAGTTAATTGGGCTTTGAAACTATCATCATATACATTGGTAAAAATTTCATCATTAACATCTTCCAGTAAACAAACGGATCTCATATTTCATGTAAATTACTTTTCGCAAATACCACACAAGTAGCAAAACCGTTTATCGGGATAGTACTTTAATCTTTTACGACGTAAGCGGATTTATAAAGACTGCAGTGTTGGTTCACGAAAGGCATTTATAACATTAAGGATTTTGATTGTTATATCTTCTTGTACAACATTTTTTATAAACCAAATTTTCGCTGTGGCTATTCACTGTTACAATTAGTAGCTATAAATCTCTATAGACGATTTTGGAATCGTTGTCTGTAACGATCGCAAATGTATTGATTCAATATTCATCTTTGGCAAATGTTATAGCTCTATAAATATTCTCAGCTAAAGATTTCCCGTCTTTTCTCGCTATTGAAGTGTGATTTATTAATTCAAGCTTTCAGTTAAAAATAATTAAGACGTATACATATTTCTAAAAGTAAATACTAAATACTTTTTATTTGCGCCTTTGTTACGGTGCCCAGCTACTAAAATAATACTATGGATATTTTGCAAGAGTTTTTTCTTTTCCTGTACTATGTTATGATGAACTTTGTACAAAATACTTCATCCAAGATTATGTCTGCAAGAAAGTTTATAACTGAAATTTATTTTGCATAACGTATCTACAAAATCAATAACGTACGGGTTTTCAACAGCTCTAAATGAAATACTGCAAGCAAAAAAAATATAGCTAATTTTTTGTCAATCAAATTGTTTATGTACTCCATGTCACATATCTGTTTATCCTGAAAAAAATCAATAAAACAATATATTATAATTTGATGAAGATATTTAGAAAAATCGTTTATAAATTATTAAATTAAGGGCGCAAAACACCTTTAAATTTTCAAAAATTGATTTTTTTATTTCCTATTTTGATAGCAAATTTTTCGTAGAACACGCTCCTAAATCCGTTTATAGAAAAACAAATATCCTTACAAAGTTACAGCCCAAACATGAAAAGAACTTTTTTACTTTTTTTTGGTAAATTATTTTTTTATATATATCGTTGTCTATTATATTATTTATTACTAAATATTTAACTAATTATTTTTTATAAGTTAAATGCTGATAATGATAATATGTTTTAAAATAACTTAAATAAAAAAGTTCATTTTGGATTGATGTATATATATATCGTATTATGACGGTAGATTTTAGTTCCTTTTTCCTACATTCTAACCCAGGAGTCTATTTTGGAGCCAATTTGAAATGCCCAGATCGACACCTGTTGGCGGATATTAAAATTCAAATGCGTCTAAGATAAATATCGATACACAGATCGATTTCCCACTAAATTCACACGGCTTATTATTTACTTATTTGCTAGTATAAGACATAATATTCTATTTCCTGAACTTGAGAAGATTTTAAGATTTAATGAATCTGGTATACAGGGTTTTGGTTTTAAGATTGACATTGTGTGTACAAAGTGAGGGCAGATAGCACCTATACTACTTATTTTCTAAAACCAGTAGCTCAATCGGTTTTTGATAATATCAATAGTAGTTCAGTAAAGTTTACTAGGCGGTGGCACAAGAGTCAAAGATGACAGCAGTATTTAACGAGAAGGAAGTAACACCACCAAACAGGTGATGATAGAACTTAATGTTTCTAGTGATAGATCGTAGAAGAAGAAATGATTCTCGTCATTGCAAGGACTTTTGCCAGCATCATAGTAAATAGGACAGGCAAGGTTTTAGATGTATCTATAAAAAATAGCTTCTGTCATGCTTATGCAAGATGGAAAAATAAACAAGAAACTGCAGAGTATCAGGAGTGGTTTGATAAGCATCAACCAAATTGCACTGCCAACCATCAAGGTATTACAGGAAAAATGGAAGTTGACGGAATCCGTGAGATTTTTTAACGTTCAAAATAGTCAGAAAACTTTCTGGAAAGAAGCTTGCTGATGGCAAAACAATCTGAAGCAGAGTGAGACTTACAGCTCAAGGATTGATAAGCTATCTGCTTATTATGGAAAAGCGATAAGAAAATATTCAGATTCCGTTGAACAAATGTACAGAGAAATTTGCGTAACATTCTTCCACATGCAGTCAATTGATGAAAATCTACAACATCATTTTTGCTGAACAGAATCATAGAGTTGGTGCCGCTGGCAAAAATTAAAAGTCTCAGGAACAGATTTCATCCATAAAAACATCATTCCGTCTATTGTAATGGAACACGTTGCGACAAATGTACGAGGATTTGACAAGAAAGAACTTGTAGAAACGTTCCTCGGAGGTTTTTCTCAAAACTCCAATGCAAGTTTTAATAACTGTGTCAAAGTTAGTTCCAAAGACATCGTTAAGTGCGTTGCTGGTACTCAAGAATGGTGGTACATAGCTGTGGCCTGTTTTAATGATGGATGAATTCTTCAAAATTATGAGAAATTTCGACATCACTCTAGGACATGCCGACTAGATTGGGTTAATATCAACGATGATCCTACAAACTTTTTTGCAGAAACAAAAGCTTTTGTCAACATTCAAAAGGCCCGGACCATGAGAAGAAGAGTACGAGAAGGAATCCAAAAGGAGTCATATGCAACAGGAGCCCACTAAGGGTATATGTCAGTACTGTCATAATTAATTTAATTTACTGCATTTGCAACATATCAATTTTATTTTAATTATTTGATGACAGCAAATCCCGAATTGAAAACCATTCCAAGCGGATGACTGTGGAGATTATGAAGGCATAGAAGAACAAACTGCTTTCAAATTGTGATGAAATAAAGATGAGTAATTAATAATATATAATCTAAATTTTATTTAATATTTATTGAAATTTCTAATATATGTTAAGTTGGCTGGAATAAAGAAAAAATTGTCCCAATGGATAAGATGAGTATAAGCATTTTTAATGTAATCTTTTATAAACTCAAACTTTATTGTTGATTTTCTCACTAATTAGTTTTTTTCAATTTCAGCTGGCTATCAGTAAGATTCCAGATGAACCTAGATTTGAATTTACCTGCCTGTAAATAAGGAATTCGAGTTCATGCGGTTTGGAGATTCATTTTGCTTGTCTGTGTATAAGAACTTAGAGGTTCTGGGGTATTTAGATTCATTTTGTTTGCCTGTATATAAGAAATTAAGACTAAGTCGAGCAGAATTGAGAAAGATCACAAGCAAATGTTATTTATGTGTACAGTTGTAATATTATTTATAATTGCCAATATTATCAATATATGAATGGCCAATTATTTCGAATTCATATATTTCAGAAATCTCTTGCACTTATTTCGAATAAATACTTATAGTGAATCTTCTCCTAAAATTTCAAGTCATTTGATCATCCAGATGCTGAAATATCCTGCGGCAAGTGACTGAAAATGCCAAAAAATAGTAATTTATCAGTATATATATATATATATATATATATATAATGTGTATAATGTGCATAAATGACAGACAATATATATATATATTGTAACGGGGTGGTGTCTAGGCGGCTAACTGCCTATGTACCCCGTACAAATGCAAAGTCCTCCTACACTTTGCTTTTGCGAGATGCTGTACTCGCTCGTATGGTCGCCTACCTGCGACGATGCCCCGGTGCTCAGTATGCACTACACTCCTGTGTAGTGCCCGCGGAGGCGGCGGTATTCGGCGGTTTGAATAGGAAGAGGGATCGGGACGACGATCAAATGAACACACTACCGATTCTAATAAAAAGGGAGCCTCTTCGCCGACTAGATCTTCGACGATGTCTCCAGGCCTCGTACATCCCCACACCTCTTTACACTCTTTGATCCGCTCCATCCCTCTTCCCTCGAGGAAGGCGAGCTTAGGGAGAGCCTCGTAGATCGTAGGTGGGCTTCTACTTTTCCTCGTCTCCTCCTCTGGCGCAGAAGATCGGGAGACCGCCAGAAATCTTCTTTCGCCACTCTCTCTGGGTAATTCAGTTGGGCGCCATGTAACGGGGTGGGACCTTAGGTGAGCGACGAAAAACACAAAAGGAGCGCCGGGACCGAGAATCGATCCGGCGTCCCCGAGATCTCTAAGCAAGCATGCTATCCTTATAGCCACTGCTGCCTGTGTCGTCGCTCGCTCAACCTGCCTCGAATACCGCGTGGGTACGGGTAGCAACCCGTTATAATATATATATATATATATATAAATATAATTCAAAAGAAAAAGGTTGTTTAAAATACACTGAAAAGGAAAATCGCTAAAAATAATAGTAATTTACATTATTTAACCGAGGCTTGACCCCTCAAATTTTAAATAAATATAAATATGGGGGTTACTTCGATGTTTGTTTCGACTAAGTTCTTTTGCAGCTTATATAACAGATTAGTTCAAAAGATAATAAGGATCAATCTGTTTTTGTTCACCCTGTATACCCTGTATAACTGAAAATAATTACATTATTTTTGTTAAATCTTAGTATTTGAAGGTCATGAAGTCTATTTAATATATGAATTTCAATTCATTTCCTCAAGTAGATCTGGAGAAAAAATTAAATTTTGGAAAAAATTGTCTTTTTATGTGATATTTAAAATATCAGCTCCGTAAGGATACTAATATTGAATAAAAGTTGAACAAATATACATTAATATTTGAACAAACTTTACTTAGAAACATTTAAAAAAACATCAACATATACTATATTTAATATATTGTATTTATTGAATAATATTGCATTTATTAAGTTGGAGAAAGCTACATGCCAATGCATTAGCAGCAGTTTTTACAATTAAGGGGAAACACAAAAAAAAACTCAAAAAATAATTATTTTTAATTTCACACAGATAAGTGCGATTGATTTGAAATTTTTTATACATAATTAACACAACTTTATCATTATTTGAGAATTTTTTGGCCTATTTAGTCCTAATGTACCCTAATAAAAGATCAAATACCGAAAAGCATTGTCCACATGATTCCACGACAATGTACGGACTAATCGGGTTGAAAATGTTTTGACATACTCTTAAAAGCACTAGTTTTGGTATGAATGGAGCAAATTTAATTTAAAAAATTAGAAAAGTTTTTAAAAATAAAACAAGTCAGAAATTTAGTTGTTTTAGCTTATTTTTCATTATTTTTGACTTGTTTTATTTTTAAAAAGTTTTCTATTTATTTAAATTGAATTTCTTCCATTCATAGCAAAACTAGTACGCATTTAAGAATATGTCAAAAAGTTTTCTTGGGCCGTACATTGTCCTGAAATTGTGTGGACAATGCTTTTCGGAATTCGATTTTTCATTAGGGTACATTAGGACTAAATAGGCCAAAAAATTCTCAAATAAAGATAAAGTTGTGTTACGTATGTGTGGGGTTCAAGGCAAGGATAGACATGAGTAATGTCGAGTAATAAACACTGTAGGTTATAGGTAGAATATATTTGAATGTAGAATAACTGAATGAAGATACAAAAATAAACTAAGGTAACTCTCGCACACTTTGCACACTCTGGGACGGGCTACTTCGTTACGCGGTCAGGTCTCCCATTAGACTGGCTTTGCGGGGGTTGCAACTGCCCTCTCGCATTTCCTCTCATTCTCTCTCTCACTCTCTCCCTCTCTCTCTCTCTCCACTTGCTCTTTGATGCGCAGGGCCAATAGCATTCCTCATCTCGTCGGCTTCTTGCAGGAAGCTTCTCCCCACTTCACTCATGTCGGGCCATGACGCCACGCTACCTTCCCTCTGAGCATCATGACGCCATGCTACCTTTCTCTCTGAGCGTCGTGAAGCCAAGCTACCTCTTCATCGTACATACATGCTTGTATGTACGAATCGACGAGGTTTTTCAAAGATGTACAGATAAACCAATAACTAGCATATCGGATTTGATATCTACTTACTGGCAAATAAAATTAGCTGAAAATTCACAAAAATATACGGCTTTCAAAGTAGATTCACATGCATATGAATTTAACGTCGTCCCATTCGGCATAAAGACAAGTGGTTCGGCGCTTATACGTGGGCTTGCGGAAGTCACATGAGATTTAGACGAATTTTTCGTTTTATTTGTGGATGACCTTATGATACGGTTACAGAATTTTGATGAGCACTTGAAGCATCTAGATACACTATATGGGAGATTAATAAAACATAATATAAGATTAACTTTCAAAAAATCAAAATTCTTTTGTAAAGAAATAGAATTTTTGGGCCATTTTATTCCCGCTACAAGAATACGACCAGAGCCGGAAAAAATTCGTACTATTAAAGATTTCAAACATTCACGGAATCTGAAACAATTACAAAGTTTCATTGACTTTGTAAATTTTTATTAGAAATTTTCTAAGAAATTCGCGGATTCCTTAGTCTTATTGTTGGATTTAATGAGAAAAATGTCATATTTCTATAGACTGACGTACATCAAGCAGCGTTTGAAAACATCAAGTCATTGTTCGACGAAAATACGTTTCTAACATATGCAGATCCAAAGAAAGCCTACATTTTGACAACAGATAGCTCAGACTATGCGTGCGCAGCGGCTCTCTCTCTCTCTCAATTAAATGAGGGTGGAGATGAAGAAATTATCTGCTTTGTGAGTAGAACAATCAAAGGGAGCGCGTGCTCATACTTAACTACAGAAAAAGAAATGTTCGCCCTTGTGTGGTCGCTCAATAAACTAGATACTTTCTTAAGGGGGGCAGTTGAAATTACAGTCCGAACGGACCACGACGCCCTCACATTTTTACGCACATATAAATTTAACAATCAACGATTGCAAAGAACCTCGCCATCCGGGATTTGAACCCGGAATATATACCTGGGAAACAAAACGCAGTAGCAGACTATTTAAGTCGGATGGATAGGAATGGTCAAACAAAAGCAGAGAATAAAACAGAAATAATTGTAACTGCTATTGTTCAACCAAAATCACAATACGAATTAAGAAATGTTTGTAAAAATATCGAAAGAGATCGGAGACATGATCCACAGATTCAAAGAATCATTAGTAAAAGAGAAAATAACGAAAAAAACACTTGTGCACGCAACGAGATAATCGAAAATATTGTATATAAAAAAGCGAAAGATAGATCTAAAATTATAATACCGTTGAATGTTTTAAAAGCTTTTGTAAACGAAGTCTACATCGACAATCCACATCGCGAAAAGTAAATAGAATAGAATAGAATAGAATAGAATAAAATTTATTTGACAAGTCAAAATAGTGTACATCACAGCAGTCATTTACAATTTGGTATTATACTACAGCAGTCGTTTACAATTTGCAATATTATAACAGTTATTTACAATTTGGTATTATACCATGTCGTCTTATAATTATTATCATGTAACATTATAAAAACTTATTCTACCGCGTCATTAAATAACAGTGCGGAGCAGTTTCGATGAGGCATAATGTGCTCGCCCTAACTAACACCCCTAATGTATCTCACACATGAATTATGTAACTTATGCAGTCGCGTCTGAAGTTCCTGCGAGACATCAAGATAGACTACCGAGCAATAGTCCAGGTGGGAAACAGCCAAGGTAGCAGCCAATTGCTTGCGTAACACCTCGGTGGTACATGATCTAAATGATCTGAGCCCATAAAGAGCTCTGTTAACTTTACAACTAACTACGTCAACCTGTGGCTGCCATGTAAGTTTAGAATCCATGACCACTCCAAGGTTATTTACTGTGTCGACCAAGGGCACCAGAACGCCATTCTGAATCTCGATACTTGGCAGGTTCAGTCCCTGTAGCTGATTAATATTATATTCAGAGCCAAATATTATTGCCTGCGTTTTCTTGGTATTGAGACGTAGCGCATTCTCAGATACCGAGGCAGACACGGCGCGCGCCATAGCCGACATGCGGCCCATCCCTCCCCCACAAAGATCATCCCCCGCGACCTGAGTGTACACCTGCAGGTCATCCGCGTAAAGCAAGTGCGTGACACCGTTCGTCAGACACCCCTCCGATCCCTTGAATTTGGATAGAACGTCTTTCAAATCATTTATGTACAAGCTGAAAAGAAGGGGCCCCAGTATTGAGCACTGTGGGACACCAAGATTGGTTGTTAGCCAATCCGATTTCCCATTAGTTTTGGTAACCACTCTCTGATTACAACCCGTCATAAAAGATTTAACCCACAGGGCTACCGATTTTGAGAATCCTAATCCAATCAGCTTGCGCAGTAATTTGGAGGATGATATTGTGTCAAACGTCTTGCTGAAGTCGAACATTAATAATATGGTCAGCAGTCGCTTTTCACTATCAATTCCTGTCCTAATGTCTTCTGTCAGTTTAAGCAGCGCTGTCTGCGTTGAATTATAACGTCGAAAACCAGTCTGAAGAGGGTCAAGAGTCCTCTGCTCTTCCAAGAAGTCGATAAATCGGTCGTATGCTATCTTTTCCAAGACCTTGGAAAGAAAACACAAGAAGGCCACTGGACGAAAGTCCGAAACAGCTGATGGAATTGCTGTCTTTTTAAGTGGTACTAGATGTGTTCTCTTCCAGGCCATAGGAAAGATCCCGGTTGATAGTGATGAATTAAATAAGGTTATCAGAAGTTGACCGATAGTCGGCAACGATTTCGCGATAATATTTTGCGGTATACCATCCTCACCCTTTGCTTGAGACGAGAATTGAGAAACAGCGATCACGACGTCAGCAAGGGTGACAGCCCGAAAAGTGAAGCCTCCCTGACCAGCCGCCGCCACGATGCCACCCAAATCCGCCTCGCCCTCAAGGTCCGATATGGATACTCCGGCGTAATGATTATTCCATTCGTTCGGGGTAAAGCCGTGCAGGTCATTCTTGGCTTTAGAAACTAAACCAAGATTGCGTAATTCTTCCCATACATTTTTTTTGTTATCGAGCGCGTCGAAGATTCTATTGTGAATAAAAGCTTCACGCGCCTGCGCACTACGTTCCTCAACCTCCCGCACCAGAGCCTGGTACTCTGTCCATAAGTCTGTCCGTCTTGTATGTTTATAACGTTTTTGTGTTGCGTCTCGTCGGTTGTAAACGTCTTTCAAGTCTGCATCTACCTAAGGAGGATGCATTTTCCTCTGTTTAAGAAAAGACTAAAATGGGATGAGAGCTTCTGAGGTGGTGTGAGATAAATTGAATTGCACTTTAGTTTGGGTTTGACACTATATACATTGTTTATTTATACTGCTTACATTGTTGACTGAGAATTACAATAGTTCAAGACTAACCTTAATTATATGCTGTGTACACCTTGAGTTTGACCGTTGTGTGTGTGTGAATTGCAGGTGAGGATTTCCTATTAACTGAGAAATGCACCTTAATGTAGATGAGTTCCTTACGTGAGTTAATTGAACATCACGTTATTCACCACGTGGGCAGTAGGTAGCTTTGAGGTTACCTTGAATCCGCAGTACGAATATTATTGATTCGTATGACGTTGAGGTTTACCAATTTCTGCACTATGTAGTAGAAGTTGAGTTTTCCCTTGTGAGGTACACCGAGAGCAGTTGAACGGATAATTTGCTTAACCTTCCGTTAAGCACGCTGAGAAAGCAAAAGAGTAGACGAGTTCAAAACTAACAGAGAGCGAGAGAGCGGCATTGTTGACCGGGAAACAAAATGGCCGCAGCACGCGCCTCCTATGCTAGTCGTGAGAGTGAGCGAGACCGCGATAGAGAGAGAGAGACCACATGCCGCTGAGTATTACCGTGTTGTGCAGGCGGCGGGAGATTTAAATTTACTCCACAATTCCCAAACATTCCGCCCGCCATCAACCGCCAGGTTGATTATGATCTCCTGTGGGAATGGGTAGCACTGCCAGTTTTGAGATAGGCCGAATTAACTGACTGGTTGCTGTCTTGATGGTGACGACTCTTGTCAGATTGTCCTTGTCTGGTTGGAGTGACAGGACTCTGGCGAGTGGCCACTGGCTAGGAGGAAGTCTTTCGTCGGTGAGAAGAACCATAGTACCAACCTTGATTTGATGAGAAGGGTGATACCATTTTGAGATTGACTGGAGTCGTTGCAGATAGGTATGAGACCATTGTTTCCAGAATTGTTGAATCCGTTGTTGAATGAATTGCCATCTAGAAAGTCTTGATTCTGACAAATTGAGTAATGATGGTGATGGTATCGAGTTGAGTGGTTTTCCTATGAGAAAGTGCCCAGGAGTGAGTATTTCCAAATCATCTGGATCTTCACTGAGAGGCTCGAGAGGTCTTGAGTTTAAAATCGCTTCAATTTGCGTGAGCAACGTTAAGAATTCTTCCAAAGTGAGTAGTGTATCCTTGATAGTTCTTCGAAGGTGAAATTTTATTGATTTCACCACTGCTTCCCATTTGCCTCCCATGTGAGGAGCCGCTGGTGGATTGAAATACCATTGAGTACCACGGTTGAGTAATGCTGTAACGACTTGTGAATTTTCCCGTTGTGCTTGTTTAAACCAAGTCCGAAGTTCCTTGTCTGCACCAATGAAGTTGGTTCCACGATCTGAGTAGAGTGCTGATGGATTGCCTCTGCGAGATGCAAATCGTTGATAAGCTGCGAGAAAACCTTCAGTTGAGTAGTCACTGACGAGCTCCAGATGGACAGCTGAGCTTGTGAAGCACACAAAAATACATATCCAACCCTTATATGTTTTGGATCCACGACCCTTCCATGATTTGATGTGAATAGGTCCGGCATAGTCGACCCCAGTATGAGTGAAGGGTGGTGATGGAACAACTCTTGACGTCGGTAATTGTCCCATGAGCTGCTGAGCCCTGCGAGCCCGAAACCGAGAGCAAATCACGCACTGCAGTATTTGTGATTTGACAGGTGGTCTGCCACCGAGTATCCAAAATTCCTGCCGAATGTGTGCGAGCGTTACCTGAGTCCCACCGTGAAGAGTTTGAAGGTGAGAGTAACGAATGATGAGTGAAGTCAGTGGGCTGCTACGTGGAATGATTGCTGGATGTCGATGAGTTTGGCTAAGTTGTGAGTTTTGTAACCGACCTCCTACACGAGCTATACCTTGAGTGTCCACGTAGGCAACGAGCCGATTGAATACGTGATTGGTTGGTATTCTTGAGTTATGCAGTAGCTTTAATTGATCAGCAAAATACACCTTTTGAGTGGATATTATCCAATATTCCTTTGCTCGATTCAGAATATCCGTCGTGAGTGTGGGAGTGACATGAGAACTACCTCGAATCCTTGATTTGAATTTGTTACATGCTATCATGCACCAACCTGTTATTCTGAGAAGTCGAGTGAGTGATGAGCATCTCCATATAAGGTCCCAATCATACCTTGGAGTTTGAATGGCTGCCTTGAGTGTCACCTTTGGTCGCCCTTCTGGAATGTCCCTTACATCAATCGAGGTTGCTTGAGACGGCCAATGATCACTGTCCTTAGATAACCAGGACGGGCCAGTCCACTACAGGTGATGAGATGACAGTTGTGATGTGTGTAAGCCTCGAGATGCACAGTTAGCTGGATTATCTGTGCCTGGGATGCGTTTCCAAGTTGCTGCTGGTAGAAGCTCTTGAATAAGTGCGACCCGGTTTCCTACGAAGTCCTTCCATCTAGAAGGGTGTGAGTGTATCCATGCAAGAGCAACCTTTGCGTCCGTCCATAAATAAATGGAAGAGATGTTTAGTTTGGAGTTATCTACAAGGTGTCTTGCTACTTTTGTGAGTAAGACTGCTGCTCCTAACTCCAACCTAGGAATGGAATGTCTCTTGAGTGGAGCTACCTTTGTTTTTGACAAAATGAATGTTACCGTTGATGCGGTTGTCAATTCCGATATCTTGAAATATAGAACCGCGGCCATTGCCAGTTGTGATGCATCAGAAAATTCATGAAGTTCCACTTGTGATTTTGACAACGTACCCAACCACCTAGGGATGGAAATATCTCCAAGTTGGGTGAGTTCATTTCTGATGAGCAGCCATTTTTCCGCCGTTGAGTTTGGGACTGGATCATCCCATGATATCTTGAGTAGCCAGAGTTCTTGTAGAAGGATTTTTGCCTTAATGACAACCGGAGCGACGATGCCCAAGGGATCGAATAATTGAGAAATCTCTGATAAGATAGTCCTTTTGGTGATTTTCTTCTGAGTAGGCAGCAGTGTTACCTTGAATGTGAATTGGTCCATACTGGGGAGCCACGTTAATCCGAGTATTTTGGTTGCACAATCATCCAACGACACAGCTGTTGTAGCTGTGGGCCTTGTCTTCAATTCTTGAAGAAGTATGGCTGAGTTTGAATTCCATTTGGCTAGAGGAAAGCCGCCCGCCTTGCAAATTCCGGTTAATTGAGAGGAGATCAACTTGAGCATATCTATTGAGTCCGCTCCTCCAAATATGTCATCGACATATCGTCCATATAGGATTGAGTCAGTGGCCAACGGGAAGCGATTTCCTTCATCTTGCACGAGTTGTAAGAGTGTTCTTATGGCCAGAAATGGAGCAGATCTGGTACCGTAGGTTACAGTCGAGAGCTGATAATGACCGATATTGTTTTCTTCGTCAACCCATAGAATGCGTTGTAAATTTCTATCTGGAGGATGGACCATGATCTGCCGATACATCTTCGTAATGTCAGTTGAGAATATAAATTGATGTCGCCGTATGTAGATGAGAACGTCCACAATATTGAGTGAGAGATTTTCTCCACAATACATGATATCGTTAAGTGAGTTGCCATTGGTGGTGTTGGCAGAGCCGTTGAATACAACTCGCAGCTTGGTCATGAGACTGTCTTCTTTAGTGACACTGTGATGAGGAAGATAATATGCTGGTGTTTGATTGATGTTGTTTTCAGCAATCCGTTCCATGTGACTAAGTGAGAGGTATTCTTTCATAAATGAATTATACTGAGCACGATAAGACGAATCCCGTGAAAGCTTGTTGAGTGTACGCCTGAAGCATGCAAGTGCGCTGTTGTGAGAATTACCCAATACCGTTGGAGACATCTTCAAGGGTAGTCGAACTTGATATCGACCAGAAGCATCTCATGTATGAGTCTTGACAAAATGTTCTTCACAGCGTGCATCTTCTTCACTGAGTTTTATCGATATAGACGTTGGTGGTTCTTCTTGAACCCAAAATTGTGTGAGTAGTTCTTGGAGATGTTCTGCATCCATAGCAACCTTGTTGTGAAGTGCTGCTACTGCAGGTGAATTTGACCGGAACGATCCAATGATCACCCACCCAAAGATGGACAGCTGGGCGATGGGTTCAGTCCTAAAGCCACAGATGATATTGGGTTTTATGACAGCACCATAATAATCTGCACCGATGAGTATGTCTACTGGTTGAGGCTTCCAAAACTTCGGGTCAGCTAACTTTAATGGCTGGATGTGTCTCCAGTGATGATGTTCACATAATTCTGATGGTACTGTAGCTGATACTTCCTTGATGATGTGTGCCGTAATGTGAAGATTGATTGGTTTGTAGATCGTTCTTAAATTGAGTGATACCTTTCCAAGAGTTTGAGAAGTGAGTTTTCCTCCAATTCCGATAGGTAATGATGAATGTTGACGATGAAGATTGAGTAAAGCCACCGTATTTTGTGATATAAATGAGACCTCTGATCCTGAGTCTATCAAAATCCGTAATTGATGAGAAGTTGTGGTTGAGTCATACCAAGCAAGGGCGGTAGCTAATAATGAAGTTGGATAAGTTGAGTTTTTTCGTATGTGAGGATTACCGTTAGGGATGATTGTGCCAACTCCCTAAGATTGATCGAGTGTGGCCCTTTTTGAGTTGTAATTGATTGGTCCCCGTTCTTGAGTGATGTGAATCATCGTGTGATGGTTGCCGTTGCACGTCTTACACCGCTGAGTAGATTTACAGTCCTTGGCTGGATGACTGCCCAAGCAATTGTAGCACAAGGGTTTGTCTGCTACAAATTTTCTCCTTAAAGTCTCGCTGAGTCTCCGGAACCCCGGACATGCAACGATGTAATATGTCTCACTGCAGTATGAGCAAGGGTGCTGGACTATTCGAGGTGTGTGAGTGAGTTTCGTCCCTGATGATGTGGATAGAGCTGACCGATCAGTTGATCCCACATGAGCCCGTACACCCTGAGTGGGTTTTGATAATTGTTGAGTTTGACCGCTAGATGATTTTGTGTTGCTGGAGTCCGTAAGTTCGAGAGCTCGTACTCGTGCAATCAAGAAGGCCTCTAGTTCTTCAAAGGTCGGGACGGATGTTGATAATCCCAGCGACGTCTCCCAGGCTTCTCGTGATGGTCAATCGAGTAAGCGTAGCAGCTGGTGCATCAGAATGCAATCTCCCAGTTGCTCCTTTTCAACCAAGAAAGTCGCTGCCTTTCGCACTCGCGAAAATGCTGAGACTACGGTGTTGATGTCTCCAGGGCGACCTCCTTGAACTGGCGCAAGGTCCCTCAGCTGATCGAGATGATTGTTGAGTAGTGACCGTTTATTCTCGAACCGCTGGATGAGAGCGTTCCATGATGGTATTAGAGAATCTCCAGCAAGAGTATATCCGTCAATTAAGCTGAGTGGCAAGCCCTTGAGTGAGCTGCGAAGATAGTGCAGCTTCGCCACGTCGGTGAGTCCAGGCCGATTGAGTATCATGCCGGTGAATAGCTCTTTGAATCCAGGCCACTCTGAGTAATTGCCGCTGAAGACTGGGAGGTTGATGTTAGGGAGCTTGATGTTCTCATTGAGGGGTGTCGGAGAGGGTGATGTCGGTTGGGACCGACACGGTGTTGGATGGTCCAGTACTCCCGTTGTCGATGGAGCTGCGACGGGATGAAGATGCTGAGCCAGCGCCAGGCAGGTTGAGTAAGTCGTCAATCGTCCCCGTGTCGATGCCTTCGGCACTGATTTGAAGCTTTGCCTTGGGCTCTCCAACGTTCCTTCAATCCATCCTGTTGAGTCACACTCGAAATTACCATAATATTCAACCGCTCTCGGTACACACACCTCAGAAATATCCGGCTCGAAGGACCAAAAAATGTGTTTGAGAAAAGACCAAAATGGGATGAGAGCTTCTGAGGTGGTGTGAGATAAATTGAATTGCACTTTAGTTTGGGTTTGACACTATATACATTGTTTATTTATACTGCTTACATTGCTGACTGAGAATTATAATAGTTCAAGACTAACCTTAATTATATGCTGTGTACACCTTGAGTTTGACCGTTGTGTGTGTGTGAATTGCAGGTGAGGATTTCCTATTAACTGAGAAATGCACCTTAATGTAGATGAGTTCCTTACGTGAGTTAATTGAACATCACGTTATTCACCACGTGGGCAGTAGGTAGCTTTGAGGTTACCTTGAATCCGCAGTACGAATATTATTGATTCGTATGACGTTGAAGTTTACCAATTTCTGCACTATGTAGTAGAAGTTGAGTTTTCCCTTGTGAGGTACACCGAGAGCAGTTGAACGAATAGTTTGCTTAACCTTCCGTTAAGCACGCTGAGAAAGCAAAAGAGTAGACGAGTTCAAAACTAACAGAGAGCGAGAGAGCGGCATTGTTGACCGGGAAACAAAATGGCCGCAGCACGCGCCTCCTATGCTAGTCGTGAGAGTAAGCGAGACCGCGATAGAGAGAGAGAGAGACCACATGTGCCGTCTCTGGCGCTCTCGTCGGCCTCTGTGTGGCGCGAGTATACCTAGACCTCCTGACCGCCGCGCCGCTGAGTATTACCGTGTTGTGCAGGCGGCGGGAGATTTAAATTTACTCCACAATTCCCAAACATCCTCCTTGGTCTAAATTGTTTAAGCGGAGCAAGCTGCTCAATGACACACATGATATTTTGACTAAGGTGTTCTAGTCTTATGTCAACCCCACTGTCTGAGCAACTAACTGGCGACCAATCGCAAGCAGCTAGCAGGAATGATAGTTCCTCCTTGTTAATAGATTTTTAGTCCCTGTACTCGAAACCGCTGAGAGTCGGAGGTTTAGCAGTTTCAAAATCAATTTCAACGTCCATTATATTGTGTCTGCTTGGGAAGGTCGCCAGCGAGTTGCTTGCATTCAGCACTGCATTGTCATCGTCAACGAGGATCACATTGATCCAGGTGTGAGAATCTCCCACATGATGCGTTTCACGGTGCTCAACAAATTTAAGATTTAATTCTCGCGCGTTCTCTCGAAAAAATTCTGCGTCATGAGTTTTCGACAGCATGTTGGCATTCACGTCTTTCATTACAATTCTGCAGTCATAATCTACCGAGTATGTGCGCAGATCATCAACGAGATCGGAGTCATCCGAAACTGAGACGACCGGCGGACGACATATTAATGCACCAAATACCGATGGCATGGTACCCTGCTACACAATGCAGAACAAGTACTCCGGAACGCCAGGTTTTTCCTCCACCTGCGTTGGTGAAGAACATAACAGAGTTGCTTTGTAGTCATTTCGAATGTATAGGGTAACTCCACCTCCCCGCTTGTTCCTATCCTGCCTCATAACGGAATACCCCGTTATGAGACCGAATGCCTTGCCTCATAACGGAATACCCCGGAATCGACCTGAATAAACACGCCGGCGACCTCACAACCGAATGGCGTCTCTGCCACGCCAACAAGTGATATGAGGGGCAAGCACACACTCCAGAAACTGACGAAACATTCCCATAAAGCGAGGTTGCATTGAGGAAACCCGCTCTAAGCACTTCCCTGTTTGCCTCTCCTTTACTTCCATGACCTAGTCACGCCTGGTTTGTCAGATCCGATGCCTGACTCTGTTCCACCGACTGCTCAACAACTATATTGGAGACTTTTAAAGCCTCGCTGACCGTAGTCGCGTCATGAGTCTTATTTTTATTGGTATACGAAGCTATGAAGGCATGTAGCACAGTGGGGATATAGCAATAATTTTGTTCAAAACCACCTACAGGTCGCAAATCTTAACCAAATCAAACGAAATTCAGCTAGAAACGTTTGTAATTGAATTTCAAAGAGATTGACGAAGCCCGATTTTTGAAAATAATTTGTTTAAACAAACAGTTTAAACAATTATTGATAAATTTGCATGATTTTTGCAAAAATCATGCAAAACAACGCAAAATCTAAATCCAAGCCCCTAAACCCTAAACCCATAAATCCTAAACCCCTAAACCCTAAACCTCTAAACCCCTAAACCCTGAAACCAATAAACCCTAAACCCTTAAACCTTGAACCCATAAACCCCTAAACCCCTAAACCCTGAAACCAATAAACCCTAAACCCCTAAACCCTAAAACCCCTAAACCTTAAACCCCTAAATCCTAAACCCCTAAACCCTAAACCCCTAAACCACTAAACCCTAAACCCCTAAACCTCTAAACCCCTAAACCCTGAAACCAATAAACCCTGAACCCTTAAACCTTGAACCCATAAACCCCTAAACCCCTAAACCCTGAAACCAATAAACCCTAAACCCCTAAACCCTAAAACCCCTAAACCTTAAACCCCTAAATCCTAAACCCCTAAACCCTAAACCCCTAAACCCTAAACCCCTAAATCCTAAACCCCTAAACCCTGAAACCAATAAACCCTAAACCCTTAAACCTTGAACCCATAAACCCCTAAACCCCTAAACCCTGAAACCAATAAACCCTAAACCCTTAAACCTTGAACCCATAAACCCCTAAACCCCTAAACCCTGAAACCAATAAACCCTAAACCCCTAAACCCTGAAACCCCTAAACCTTAAACCCCTAAATCCTAAACCCTAAACCCTAAACCCCTAAACCCCTAAACCCCTAAACCCTGAAACCCCTAAACCTTAAACCCCTAAATCCTAAACCCTAAACCCTAAACCCCTAAACCCCTAAACCACTAAACCCTGAAACCAATAAACCCTAAACTCCTATACCCCTAAACCCTGAAACCAATAAACCCTAAACCCCTAAACCCTGAAACTAATAAACCCTAAACGCCTAAACGCTGAACCCATATACCCATAAACTTTTTTTTAAACAAAATATGTCGAAATTAAGTTTTTTAAAAATTTTACTGTATAATCCTTTCGTGAATATGAGTTTGAGACGTAGCTGATTTTAAATTTGCCATTATTTTTTCAAAATAAATTTGTTTAAATAATTTGTTTAAATAAATTATTGCTAATTTTAATTTTTTTGCAAAATAAATTCTAAAATAAATTCGAAAATGAATAATAATACAAATACAACATATGTTAACTAAAGGTGTTTTTTGTGCGATTAAGTAGTTTTAAATTATTCTGTACATTTTTTTCGTATTTTAGATTACTTTTTTTAATATTTTTTATCTCCAATTTTATTATTTTTTTGTGATTTTTTCATTTATTAATTTTTTTTTCTTTGTAAGTGTCATTTTTTATTAACTTTTATATCTAAAACTTAAGGATAATGATTGATAATGATTAAGGATAATGATTTTCTAAAAAGAAATAAATAAGAAGCTTAAAGCTAAGAAACATTTTTTCTTATTCTTCAATTAACAGATCTTTTGCTGCTTTATCGATTTGAAGTTTAGTATTTTTCATCTTGTATCTCATATGAGAAATATATGGGTCTGAAGAAAGTAGGAATTTATGAATCAAATCAGAATTTGTATCAATTCTGCTACACTTTCGCGTATTAAATTTCCTGTAATGCTTAAGGTCTTTATTACGTGATTCCTGTGACTCTTCAGATAGTAGACCTATTGGTATTAGTGAAAAGTTATCAATTATTAGTGATCCATGTAATAGTACTTGTGCACTGATGCTGGCATATAAAACGAATTATATAAATTGACGAACAATTGTGCAGTATCTGTTGCATACAGCTTAAACTTACTAGTATCTACTTTGATACCACAAGCAAGTGTCTGTAATATTATTCCAAATCTTTGAATTAACTCCCTATTTACACCTGTTATTTGCGAAGATAATTCTGGATCACGAAAAAATCTTCTTGCTGTATTGCCATCGTTAGAAGTTCCAGAACCTTGTTTTGGATAATCTATAAGTAAACCTGATTGTTCTCGAAACTCTTTTTGGATCCTTTGCTTAGCATTTTTCATAAGTTGTTTTTCATTTTCAGCTGTTACCCTCCATTTTTTAATATCTAATCTATAAGCTATATGAAGAATGCATTCCATACATCTGATCCATGCATGAAGACTTGACAAACCATACTTGCAATTTTCAATTGATACTGTTTTTTTTTATAACATTTGTAAATTATTCATCTCCACTGGAGTTGCTTTACATATAACGCAACATGCATTCGATGATGTTTCTGTTAATACTGTAACAACCTTTCCATCAACCATTGTTAAATGCATCTCATGTGCTACTTTTATATGTTTTCTATGAATTTCAACTGCTGTTCGTAGAAGAGAGTTAATTTCAGATTCTAATTTGCTTACTTCAAGTTTAGTTTTCTCGTCAGTTTCTTTGGCGTATTCAAAACTAATGACACGACAATATCTTGTAGAACCAGATTGTGGATTGCACCAAATAGTTTTAATATTATTTCCATCCTTAATTTCTAACTTAATTGGTACCATTGAAATCATAAAAATACTACTGTCGGCTACTGTTCTATCAGAAAATTTTTGTTTGTACTGACTTTGATCAGATGCTCCATCACATCCCCATTTCGAAATCATTTTTAGACATATATCATCATTAGTATTAGGTAATTGAGACAAAATAGATGGTATTTGTAATAACCGCGAACAAGTGTGGTTAAGTAACTCTTGTAAGTTAACTTTAGCACATTTTTCAGTTATGGTTATGCTTGAAGGTGATGGATAACATTTCTTTTTAGCTTCTGCAAGGTGTTTATAATTAATAAAAAGATCAGCATTCTTTTCTTTCGTTCTTTTTCGAATAGTATCATACTGCCATTTTGATAATTTTGCATCTTCAATAAGGGCCAAAGATTCGTCTTCAGATAATTTTAGTTTATTATTGTTTCCACTGTTTAAAATGTCTTCTATCGTTTTTACCACAGATCTTCTTCCAGAATCTTTCAGCTTTTTATAAAAAGCTAATTTTAACTCTTCTTCTGAATAAGTATCTGATAACTTTTGTATTTTTCTTCGCTTTGTAGATGTAGAACCGTCTTCAAAATTTTTAAGTGATGGTCTTCCACCACTTGATCTACGTTTTATCAAATCAATAGACATATGTTCTTGTAACCATTTAGAATTTCTATTTTTAAATGATTCTTCTCTATAACAGACAGCAGCGAGTTTTGATTGAAAAATTCGTAGAAAATGTAATCGAATTTTCTCTTCTATTATCGACAATTCTTTATCATTTAAATTAGGATATTTGCTAATTATATGATCTATTAAACAAGTAACATTCCTTTTATTTGTGTCTTGATTAAAGAGAACATCACAAAATTCTTGGTGAGAGAAAGTGAGATTATTCATTTTTTGGATTTTTGAAAGTGATGTTTTAAACGAGTGATGTAATGATTGATACAAATTAAATTCACATTTAATTTATTGACAGATAAATTTAAATTACAATAAGTATTAATTGTTTATGATCATAGCCAATATTTAAATCATAAATTATGACAAAACTAGTAGTGCATAACCAAAAAGTATTATGCAAACAATAATGGGTAAAAACTAAAATAGGTTTACTGTCTATGTGATCAGAAAATAAATGTACGTAATAATATTTGTCATGTCAGATATCGTAAATTAAATTAGTAGAAACGTATTTTAAGTAAATTTAATTTACATTTTTAAACTTATTAACATTTCACTTATAGCACTATTTTATATATTATTTATAGTGTCATGAAATATAATTTCAAATTTAAAATAAAACAATCTTTTGGGGTATATTATACAATTTTGCATAGTTTATTACAACATTTATTTTTGTTCCTCCAATGATGAGTCTATAGGATCTAAGAATAACTATTCAATTATACAGCATTTTGCCTCGTAAAGTTTCGAAAGCAATAACTTTTTTGAGATCGCTAATTAGGAATACAAAGAGCTTACTGTTAATTAGCCGTATTTTATCTCGACAATTTAATTTACAAACTTCGAATGATTATTTCATAAATCGAATAAATTATTCAAAAACAAAACAAATTCTGTATTTGAGGTCTTTGAATGAGTGCGAAAATTATCGAATTATGGTTTTTAGAGTTTGAAGTTTTTACATTTTTAGGTTTAAGCTGGCATTTTGAAACAGTGTGGAAGTTATTCATTTTTCATTTTAGAGTTGAAATTTTTACTTTTGTGAGTTTGAGGATTCTGAAAGAGTGTGAAATTAATCGATTTTTTGTTACAGAGTTAAAATACATATGTATACGCATATGTAGGCATGAGGTTTAATGATTGTGAATTAGAAATTAGTACACTTAGTGTTTATGTGTTTAGAATTTAAAGGTTTATAATTTAGTCTGGAATTTTAGGGTTCATGGATTTAGGGTTTATGGCTTTAAGGTTCATGAATTTATAGTTTATAGCTTTAAGGTCCATGGATTTAGGGTTTATGGGTGCAGGGTTTAGGGTTTAGGGGTTCAGGGTTTATGGGTTTAGGGTTTATAGGTTTATGGTTTATATAGGGTTTTTGTGTTTATGGGTTTAGGGGTTTAGGGGTTTAGGGTTCAGGGTTTATAGGTTTATGGTTTATTTAGGGGTTTAGGGGTTTATGGGTTTACGGTTTAGGGGTTTAGGGTTTATAGGTTTATAGTTTATATAGGGTTTTTGTGTTTATGGGTTTAGGGTTCAGGGTTTATAGGTTTATGGTTTATTTAGGGGTTTAGGGGTTTAGGGGTTCGGGGTTCAGGGTTTAGGGTTTATAGGTTTATGGTTTATTTAGGGTTTTTGTGTTTATGGGCTTAGGGGTTTGGATTTAGATTTTTCGTTGTTTTGCATGATTTTTGCAAAAAATCATCAATAATTTCAAAATCATCAAAAATTTATCAATAATTGTTAAAACTGTTTGTTTAAACAAATTATTTTCAAAAATCGGGCTTCGTCAGTCACTTTGAAATTCAATTTCAAACATTTCTAGCTAAATTTCGTTTGATTTGGTTAAGATTTGCGACCTGTAGGTGGTTTTGAACATTCTGTCCCCACTGTGTGTAGGTCCACCGGTGAAGTAAATTTATGCGTTTTTTCTCCATCCCCTCTCTACGTAAGGAATCGCCCGCCTCGATGCCAAACATATTTAAAACCTAAAGCACGTGCAATCTGTTTAAGATCGTTATATCCTTATAGCCGATGAAGTTGACGCTGCAAAATTATTATTATGTGTCAGGATGTTAGTGTCTTCTACTAGCCGCAAGCATACTTGTCACACCGGAGACATCGGTATTAACAATATCGAATTCAGTATTTGTCCCGGGCTTTAACATAGTATTTTTCTCAGTATTAATACTATTTGCGCTTACAGAGTTTCAAATATCGCGACAAAAACTCCGTCTTCAAAATTCGCGCTAAGTCATCTGCCAAACTCGATCTACCTTCAGGCCGATGCCGATGGTGGAGCACCCTGATGGCGAAACTTGAGATTTCTTTCGCAGCGTCAATTCCAACATTCGCGCGTCTTTGAAGTGAGACAGATGTATATATGTATAGTCTGACCTAATCAGGAATTCATTTGTTGCAGAACCTCAAATGCATCGATGTATCCTCTGCTGGGGAGAATGCTCTTTCTCAGCCTAGTTATGGTGTATGAAAGAGTCGATCTCTGCCAGATGATAGTGCCGCTGGTGTATGTAAAAGTATCCGGTAGCGCGATTAAGGTTATGTTGGCCGTTTTTTGCGGGAACTGCCTCTCCAAGCTCGTAAAGCACACAAAACTAGTGTCTATTTAGCGCAAACCTGAGACCCAGTGGAGAGTCCTTCCCGCTGTAAAAAATTCACTCGTTTGAGTGAAAAAATGTGTTAATATTTCGATAGAAAGCAAGAGCGATCCAAAAGGTATATTGCTACTTACGCTCACACACACATACCATTAGGAATGAAAGACTGCGTGGCACAAGCTCTCCCCATCGTCCCAGGCGAAGTCTCTATAGCAGTAGCTTTCGGTGTATGAGCTTGGGCTAAAACATTTTTTTGCACCAGGCTTACACAGAAAGATTGCTGAAATCTTGAAAACTTGCGACAATTGTCAAAACACAAAATACTTAACTATAGATTATCTATAGATTTCTATCTGCCATTACCGACCTCTGCGGGGGGGCGTAAAATATATTTTATCCATAATCGATGCATTTAGTAAATACGTAGTATTTTACCTCCTCCGTAGAGCCACAGCTAGTGCGGTGTTTAAGAAATTAATGGAAGACTATATACCAACTTATGGGAAGCCAAAAGCAATCATAAGTGATCATGGAATCCAATTCATAAATGAAAAATATAGAAGCTATAGAGAACGAAAATATCAAAGTTATATACTCTTCCATTAGACATCCGCAAACTAATATAGTTGAACGAGTAAATAAAGAATCAGGCCGATTTTTGGGTACATTAATAAACAAAAAGCACAAACGTTGGTCTTGATTTGTAAAAATAATTCAAAATATAATAAACGAAACACATCATGAATCAACTAAGTTCACGCCGACAGAACTACATTTCGGAAGAAAACCGCCGCGTATTTGGGAAAAATATTTAAATATCCCACCAGAAAATGAGAAATAACTCAAGAAAAGGGAATCTCACTAGCATACGAACGACTATGTAGAAACGCGACGGAACAAGCGGCTAAGAAGAATACGAATTCGGAACATTATGTATTTGAAATTGGCGATAAAGTACTAGTAAAACTTTTTGATATATATGAAGGCCTATACGAAATTCGAAAAAATGTCGAGATAGATACTTATTTGTTAATTAATGTAATAAACGAAAAGAAAGAGGCAAGTTCCATAAAAATAATTAAAAGCCTTATATAGCAGCAATGAAGGAAGAGAAATGAATAAAATTGACATTATTTCAAAATTCTTCGCAATATTCTCGAAAGCTAAAATTACTGCTTCTCCAAAAAATTCGCCAGTTTGTATATCGGACAATTCTGCTTAATGTGAGCAGTGGCAGGATCTCCACAGCAAAATGAACATCCAGGCCAACTTGGTTCCCGGAGTATCGGTGCCTGTGGATCTATTAAAGGTAGCACGGAAGACCATCCAGAAGCAATGCAAAAAACTGGCAAAGGACAGGTGCTCTCCAATGCAAGAATGCACCAGCAGTAGATGGAGAGTGTTACTTTGATAGACTTTATGGTGGCTAGTTATCAAACTGGGCCTCTGGAAGACAATGGAATCAAATGATACAGTTTCTTGAAGTCTACATACAAGCCAGTGAAGCAGCAGGTCTAGAATTGAATCTCTTAGACAAGCTGAAGGTACACCTCCACCAAAAATTTCCACCAAATGTACAAATTGTTTGCAAAGAGACATTTCTTTTTTATCATTTTCTTTATCGTTTTTGTTATATAATCTCTAAAAAACATTGTTTTTTTTTAACAAATATTGTAACGCGATCTAATCTCTCGATTGTTTTTAGTTTTAAGGGAAAAATAAAATTTCGATCAGGCTTCAAAATTTTATTTTGGTGGGCACTAAAACGGCAGCACGGCAGGAGAGACCACGCGCGCATCATAACAACATATACATTTAAGCAAGCAACATATACAACATGGATATGTACAAGCAGCGGCAACAACAAAGAAGAGCAACGTAAACAAAGCGCTTATACACACATTATATAGGACAACGAGGAGTATATAAGACCAGCACGCACCGCAGCAATCACTCAGATTTTCTTGATTGCTAATCTGTTCAGCTCTCCGGACTGAACGGACTATCATTATTCAACGGCTCTCACATGTATGAATCATATGTATGGCGAGATTCCCCAAACCCCTTGTATATAAAAATAGTTTTTTATATTCCAATAAAAGCATTATTTGTTTGTATATACTATTGTTATTCTATTAATTCAATGAGTCACTTTCCGAAGGCATCCTACATGGTCGAGAGCTATTAGGTCTCTGCTCCACGCTCAGATATTCTCTCCCCTTATACAACCCATCTGCGCTCCTTTCCTCAGTGCGGGTGATTGCCGGTCTAAACAGGCATCTCAAGTGTATCCTATCTTTCCTACCACGCTTCGAGTCCACGCACGAACGCGATTCTGCGATTCATTAGCGGATCAACCGGGTCCGTTTCAATACTTATTTATTTTTAATAAAAAGTAATACAAACTACTAAAAAATGTGTATACGATAAATAAGAACTCTTCAGAACCAGCTATTATTATAGGATGAAAATAATCATTTTTATTTTATTTATATGTATTTTAGATTTTTGATATCGATTAATACATTCAAAATTACTTTTTCTTAATCTTCATGGAATAATTAGTATGTTGCTTTAAATGGTAAATACGTTTAAATCTTTTGCCACAAATTGATGTTTTCACAAATCGGACTGTGTGATTTCATATATCGTATTTCGATTAATAATTCGATAAATTATTTCGATTAAATAATATTCCACATTGATCGCATTAAAAAGAAGTATTGGTAACTGTTTTGACTATGTATTTATCTCATATGCCTGGTATAGTTTCTTCTATGTTGGAATCAAATTAGGCACATGTTTTGTTATTTTTTGTATGAATTTTATTAAAATGTTGAATAAGAAATAAGTTTTTTCAAAAATTAAGCCGCTGAATATAAGGACGGGCTCCGCGAGTTCTACAAATAATTATTTATTTATGCGGAAACTAGCACTAGGTGGACGTTGGTCTGTCCACTTCTTCTGCTGATGTTAATGATTTAGCAGTTATTTTAATGTCTCTTAAGTTCTTTGACTCGGTAACAGTCCTAGGGATTTGAAAGTCTCTATTATTTATTGTTGGGTTCTCTACGATTATTGTTGTAATAAAGAATACTTTGGGATGTTTGATCTGTTGTTATCATTTACTTACCAGACATAAGAGTTCTCAGTACAAATGTTTTTTACAATTTGTCTATTCGATCTTAGGTAGGTTGTAAATACGATTACTAATTAGACTAGTCGTTAGTTTAATCTAGTTGTGTATATGTATATATATCTTTTCAGAAATATATTTAATGAAAAATTCAGAAAATTTACCAAAAAGAGATATATTTATGTTATAACGGGCGGTGAGACGCGCACGTCGGCGCGGGTAGCCAAAACGCGGGAAGGCCTATAGAGGGGACTCGTAATTAGAGGGAAAATTCAAGCAGTTAATTTTGTTCGCGAGAGTGAGTAGTAAATTTTTTCTCGAGTGTTCCAAAGGAATTAGCAGCGATAGCAGCAATAATAGCAACAGCAACTACAGGAGCATAATAGCAATAGCAACCACAGCAGCATAGCAGCAACGGCAACCATAGCAGCGTAGCAACAAAAGCAACCTCAGCAGCAGAGATCAGCAACGGCAGCGCATCAGCAACTGCAGTAACAGCCCAGCATTAACGGTAAGGTCGAGAGAGGAACTCACTGGCCAGTGCAAAGGACGAGGATCATCGCATCGTAAAAGTAGGGTGATACTATTTAAATACGCGCGATTGACTGGCGAGGCATTTGGCCCCAATCGCGGATCAGAGATTTATTTTATGGCCTTCTCGTGACGCGTGATCGTATTACACGCGTATGCACTTTATATTGAATAAACGCTATTCTCTATCTAAATCGGCAGTGTGCTTATTTGATTAGCGTCCTGATTCTTTTTCCTATTCAAACTGCCGAATACCGCCGCCTCCGCGGACACTACCCAGAGGTGTAGAGCATACTGAGCACCCGAGCATCGTCGCAGGTAAGCGACCACACGAGCGAGGTCAACATCTCGCTGAAGCAAAGTGCAGGAGTACTTTGCATTTGTACGGTGGCCATAGGCATTTATCCGCCTTGAAACAGCCCCGTTACAATCTATAGCGAAAATTGATTCTCTAAAGAGCTATAAATTAATTAATTTGCGCAAATAACTCAAAAATGGGTAAAAAAAATTATTTTAATTTTTTACAACATTGTGAAAATTTAAACATTGGTAAATATTAATTGAGAAATCTGGAAACATTCAGGTGTACTGAAAACAGTATATAGAACATATAAAAAATAGTTTTGGCTATCAAAAATATTTTACAGGTTGATGTTACAGAGAATCACTCACATATTTTTCTAGGATTTTTAGAGGACCTAAAAATTACTTATTATTACTTATTATAATACACTTATTTATGACAATCTTACAAAAATAACCCCGTGGGATAATCTCCTCACACGTGATTATCCGCTGAGTTTGAGAATATAATTCTTCAACAGATAATTTATATTTAAATTTAATTAATCTGATTTATTTGATTTTACTATTATACATTTTCGATGAAAACCAGAGAAACAATAATTTTATTTTAATAATGGACCAGGTGCGCAGTTGCTTCTATTGACCGCACTTCGCGTAGTCTTAGTTGCGTCCCAGCACTTCGTGCTAAAACGATAAAGATATTTTCTGTAAAAACTAGTTTTTGAATAAGATCTCGAAAGCACAGTTAATCTACTAGAGCATATCGAAATTTAAATAAAGGAGTTTAAAAAAAATTTTAAGAACAATTAGTATAAACCAATGATTTTATCTAAGTACAAAATATTTAACTTAATTTTATTTTAAGAAAATAGGGGTCGATACCCTTAAACTTGAAAGGGTCACAGCTTTGTAGCCCCCTTTATTCTCATATTTTTAGAGTGGATTTTATCAAGAAACCCTTCCTTATCACTACAAAAGAGAGTGGCTTAGAGAGGTTTTACAATTGAAAAAATACTCTCTTTAACCGCAAGTAATTATCTTGCACTAATTTTCCAGGTCTACATTTATAGTCATTCGCCGTTGACCCGTAAAAAAATTGATCGACTAAGGGATTTCAGCAAAGGAGACAACGATTAATTTTCGTACAAGGTACCAATAAGCAGCTACTAATCTATGGTACAAATTACATTATCTGTTTCTTGTAGAAAAACAAATAACAAACGCTTAGCTAGTCTGTAGTAATAATACTAACTAACACACGAAAAAAAAAGTGGGGAGTACTTTTGACTAGACCCATATATTTCTATGTATATTGACGTGCAATTTATAATCAATTTCCTAAACTTAAAATACCAAACAATATAAACCTGCAACTGCCAAATAATAATCCAAATACACTTTTTATAAACTCTACTACTTTAGCTACTACCTTAGAATATAAAAGACAATTTATGAGTAAAATAAAAAAGAGGGGGTATCGATAAAATACATGCAAGGATCTTAAAAGCAATCTCACCTTGTATAGCAGAAAGATTACAAGTACAACTTTAACCTCTGCATTGTAAAAGCTATGTGGCCAGATACATTAAAAGCAGTAGAAGTGATACCTATATACTGCTAGATAACCATAACATACTGCTAGATAAGTTACAAGGATACGGAGTAAGAGGAAAGGAGCACGGATTTATTAAGAGCTATTTAAATAACAGGAAACAAATAGAATATATAGACTCACATACTAGTGAATCAAAAACCATCACCACTGGAGTACCTCAACGAACAATATTAGGAATCCTTCTTTTCCTACTATATGTAAATGACATATCAACCTTCTTATGTGCATATAGAAAATGTATCGTGTAACTGGATATAACATGAATAAGATAGAGACATTTTATACAAACATTAACAAAAAATTCAGTGATATTGCAACATAAATACTTAATTTACTTATTAACAAACATGCCTAAAGATTCAATATTATCATATGCAGACGACACTGCCGTATTAACAACTGGAAATACATGGACTGAAGTTGAAAATATAATGAATAACTATCTAACTAAGATAGGTATATGGCTTAGACTTAATAAGTTGACTTTAAATATACAAAAAAAACAGTTTATATAACTTTCAGTAACTACTGTAATAATTTACCAAGCAATCTTAATGTAAAAATTAACAATGAACCATTTATGAGAGTTGATAATGCAAAGTATTTAGGTGCAATTTTTGACGCAAACATGAAATGGGACAAACAATGGTACAAATAGAAAATGTAATTTACATAACAACCGAAATCATAAACGTGTAACTGGATATAAAATGAATAAGATAAAGAAATTTTATACAAATATTAAGAAAAATTCCAATGACATTGCAACAGAATTACTTAATCTATGGAAATATGAAAAAACTAATGAAAGATACCTTAATACTACAGATAATGAATTTATACGTTCTGTAAAAGAGACCAATAGTGCAAAAGAAGGGAAAGTAGACTAAGTACCTATAGAAACAGTTTTCACACAAATAGATGAAATGGCAGAAGAAAATAGTATAAAAATTAAAAAATCCAAAGCAAGCAAAGCACCAGGCCGAGAAATTACACTAAATAACTACTAGTGAATGTCATATGGGGACCTAAATTTGTATGGAAACAACAGGGTAATCTTCTACTTTGATAGATGTAAAAAAGATTTACAAACCTACACCAACTCTATGCACTCAGTAAAAAAGCAACCATTATATAAAGACATAGTAGTTGTAGACGACATAGTCTTTACAGAAAATTATAAGTGTGAGTCGTCTAATTAGCATAAAGAAAGGTTTTCACATTACCGTGTTACTATTACAGCTATACTAACCTGTCCTGCTAGACTTAGTGCTATAGAATGAATTATATTTGCAAGAAACGAAAATGCATTGAAATAAACTTTTATGTCTGCAAGACACATGCTTATAAGATATAGGTTACAACTAACATTAAATAAATATAAATATAATACAACACAAAAACATTAAATTCAAAATCAATACATTAAAAAAAAAAAATAATAATCAATAATAATAAATAATAAATGTAATTTATTATTATTAATTTATTTAAAATAGTAATAATAAATTACAGTTATTATTTATTATTATTTTTTTTTTAATATATTGCTTTTGAATTCCATGTTCTTGTGTCGTTTTATATTTATATTTATTTAATGTTAGTTGTTACCAATATCTTATAAGCATGTGTCTTGCAGACATAATAATTATAATAAATAATAACTGTGATAGAGAACGAATGACACGGACGAGGACACCGCAATGGAGTGCCCACTTTTCCAGGTGGCGGAGCTTGAGAGTGCTGCAGCCAAGCTAAAGCCTAGGAAAGCTCCGGGACCTGACGGTGTACCTGGTCAGCTGCTGCGGTTCATCGTTGCTGCAACTCTACAATGGTTGCCTGAAGGCGGGAGTGTTTGATAGGCCATGGAAGAGCACGCGGCTGGTCCTTATTTCCAAAGGGGAGGGGGATCCGGCTTCGTCGTCCTTCTATAGGCCTCTGAATACGCCGGGGAAGTTGTACGAACTATTGCTGCGACCGAGACTGTTGCAAGCTTTGGAAGATGCCGGAGACCTCTCGGACAATCAGTACGGTTTCTGACGAGGACGCTCAACAATCGGAGCAATAACAGACGTATTACAGATTGTAGACAAGGTAAATCACATATGGCATGGAACTAGACCATTGGTACTTTTGGTAACATTGGAAGTACGGAACGCTTTCAACTCTGCGAGGTGGGCAGATACTCTGGAGATGTTGGAGACAACCTTTGGGGTGCCTATCTATCTCGTGCGAGTTGTGAGGGACTACTTACGGGATCGATACCTGACGTTTAAGACAACGGACGGTAACCGACGAAAAAAGCTGACAGCAGGGGTCGCGCAGGGTTCAATCATGGGCCCCGACTCCTGAAATGCCTTATATGACGGACTACTAAGACTAAACATGCCGACTGACACGTGCCTCATCGCATACGCGGACGACGTTGCGGCGGTAGTAACAGCACGCGACACTCATCTATAAGGAACATAGTAGTAGTATTGAATAACCGGAAACAAAGAATAAATGTAGAAAGAAAGCGGAAAGGACAGCGGCCCAGTTCAAAGTAATGTCATAAACGGTACCAGGTTGGTATCGGGCGTACAAAGAGATATGTGTTTAGTGCGTAGGGGTGGCCGCCGCCGCCGAGTCCCACACAAGGCGCGCTCGCAAAAGAGTACCACTTAGTGCGTTACTTGGATTTACAGCCTCCTACAAAAATAAATAATAATAGTAATAACTCTAATAACTGAAATATAAACATGAAAAAAAATTTTATATAATTGTTTTTATTATACGTACAAAATATAGAATCAATAAACTATTAGAATAATTATAATTTAAATCGGTGTGTATATATTTATGTTCTAATAGAGATTATATCATTGTTAATTATTGAAAAATAACAAAAAAATAGAATTAATATAAAAAAAAGAGTTGGAATAAAGGAAACGAACCTACTAACTAAGGGTGAATGAGATGAAAAGTATGCGTTATGCGTGGAAGTCCGGTATGACCTCATTTCAGCGTGAATGTAAGGAAGGATGGAATTATGGCTGGAGGTTAAACTAATAGTATTACCTAACCAGCATTTGTTTATGTTTTTTGTTTTGTTAATCCGGACCTGCGAACAAAAAATTACTTTTCTCTGCAGGCTGTGTGACAATATGGGATATTATTATGTAAAATAATTATATTACTGTAATTGTCGACAAATCTTATGTTAGTCTAGAGAAATAAATAAATAAATAAATAAAATGATTAAAATCATCATATACGATATTCGCAAATTTGCTTTTTTTTGCATTTCAATTAATTGGTGGCAATTAATTTATTTTTACTAATGAAGTTACCGTAAAATATTTGTATAAAGCTCGTTTTACTAGAAAATATTTTCATAAATTATTACATTAAAGTATTACTCGTTTTACCGTAACGAAGTTCGAATTTGGCGCTTACCGATTGACCTATGATACCACTGAGCTTCAGCGAGTAGTAACTTATATAGATCTTGTTTTACCATACAACTATAAGACTATTTCTTTAAAAATGAATGTTACTATTTATTGAATTTGATGGCTAAAACAGTTTTCGTGAATTTCTATAAATATGTTTTGTCTACAATTGATCGATTTTATTGAAATTATTTAATAATTTCATAATACCAGATAGCATTTGTAGTTGAAAAGTTTAAAAGGTTAGTAGTGTAAAAGCGTAGTAGTAGTAGTTAAAAAGTGTATAGTGTAAAACTGAATTATTTACTTTGTAAATAAGTTCAATCTGTCAAGATGATCCCAGACTCAAGGAAAAGAGTGACAGGATCATCTGTAAATAAGAAGAGAAGATTTGGCAAACGAAGGAAGAGAGTAAAACTGTTTTATATCAAAAATCAAAATCAAGTCACATCGTCAACATCCAACTCATCAGCACAATCATCACCAGAGTGCTCTCGACAACCATCTATGCCAATCGGAACAACAACAAGCAGGTCAAGAACCATACCTGATATGCTTCCTTCAACATCTGGTACGTAAACTACGAGAGCAACCAGACAAGTTTTATCGTCTACCGCACCAACACAGTTTGCACAATCAGAAATTCCTGTATCAAGATGTAAACAAAAATTAAAATCAAAATATGTAGAAGCTGGTCCCATAAAATATAGGATATTTGACATTTCTTTTCTTTTTGCAGGACTACAAGAATTTCTGGCTTACAAAGCTTGTGGTGGAGGTGTCAGATTTAATCACGTTAACTGATTTTCTTTGCACAACTGATCAAGGCATCACTATCTTTCAGTGGAAAAAGGTCTAATGTCAAGAGAAAAATTGTAAGTGTACTTCCTATAACCTATATATCTATAAATATTAAGTGAAACTTAAAATGCGTTTTTCTCAGTTTTTGTGTTTTTATGATTTCAGGACCTATGCCGCAGGATATCTCAGGATCCCGATGTCGAATTAACTTTAAATTTAAGGAAGAGCTTCAGAACACCTTTCGTGTCGACCTTACGTACGCATACATTTGTAACATTTACTATAATTACTAATATTATCAACATACGTGTGACTAATTATTGAAAATTGTTTTTTTCAGAAATTTCTTCCGCTTAGTCCAACCAGATGCATATTTAGAAGCTTCTCCCAAAATTTGAGATTATTAAGTCATTCGGATGCTGATATATTCTACGGCAACTAGATAAAAATAAAGAAAATCAGGTATTTATGAGTAAATTTATATGTATTGGGGCTAGTGTTATAAACAAAATTTTTATTAACTTTAACCGTTTAACACTCAAATGCACTGCGAAGATACCCTTATATCCTTATGTTTTCGGGGTCGCTCTTTCGAATTCTTTAATCAGAATTATCAAAAATCATTGTTTAAGTATTCTTCTTTAACAAAAACTATAAAAAACTACTGATTTTTGATGACAAATGTGCACCCGAGGCGAGCTCATTTGGTAGTACTTGAAGAATCACCTATGAGAATATTTTTATTTAACCCTTGCCAAGGTCAAAATGACCCAAAATGGCTCAATTTTTAGACTAAAATTGCACTTGTCGGACTCGTTTCGGGGTATAATATTGAACAAAATAATTTTGGAAAATCAATGGTGATACGGGGATTTTCGGGGTCCCTGCGTACGATTCGGATGTTGGAATCACGAAATTCAAGATGGTGGGTACAATATGGCATCTATTCATAATTACATCTACAACTTTCGATGTATTTTGGAAAACCAATGGTTATAGGGGGATTTTCGGGATCCCTGCGTACGATTCGGATGTTGGAATCACGAAATTCAAGATGGTGGGTACAATATGGCATCTATTCATAATGAAAACCACGACTTTCAGTGTATTTTGGAAAATCAATGTTAATTCGGGAGTTTCTGGGATTGCTGATTGGGGATCACTGATTACGATTCCGATGTCACAATTTTGAGGTTCAAGATGACGGATATAATATGGAGTCTACTAATGAAGAAATCACTTATCATCACCCTCAGCCTTCGGAAAGTCCGAAGTTGCCCGATTCTCACCATAGATTTTCCAGAATAAACCGAAAGTCGTAGATTTCGTTTTGAATAGACGCCATATTGGATCCGCCATCTTAAATTTCGTAATTCCGATATCCGAATCGTACTCAGCGATCTCGAAAACCCCCATATCACCATTGATATTCCAAGATAGACCGAAAGTCGTAGATTTAATTCTGACCAGACGCCATATTGGATGCGCCATCTTGAATTTCGTGATTCCGATATCCGAATCGTACTCAGCGATCGAGAAAACCCTCGTATCATCATTGATTTTCCAAAATAGACCGAAAGTCGTAGATTTAATTCTGACCAGACGCCATATTGGATCCGTCACCTTGAACTTCGTGATTCCGATTCGGGATCGTCATCAGTGACCCCGAAAACCCCCGCATCACCATAAATTTGACAGAATAAATCGAAAGTAGTGGATTTCGTTCTGACCAGACGCCATATTGGATCCGTCATCTTGAACTTCGTGATTCCGATATCAGGATCGTGTTCGCCAACCCCAGATACCCCCGTCTCACCATTGAATTTCAAAAATTATTCTTTTCAATATTGTAACCCGAAACAAGTCTGGCAGTGAAATTTTACCTTAAAAATTTAGCCATTTTGGGTCATTTTGACCTTGGAAAGGTTAAATAAAAATATTCTCATGGGTAGTTCTTCAAGTACTAGCCTCGGGTGCACGTTTGTCATGATTTTGGATTAATGCTATCGGCATTACTAAAATAACGATTTAAAAAAATTCTCTTGAAAAAAAATCAGTAGTTTTTTTATAGTTTTTTTGATAATTCTCATTAAAGTATTCGAAAGAGCGACCCCGGAAACATAAGGATAAACCTTTTTGAAATAATTTTCCATATTTTTTCTGCGATTATTATAAGCTAAAACATAAGGGTATCTTCCCAGTGCATTTGAGGGGTTCACAGTGCATTAAAGGGGTTAAGTAAAACAAATTTTGTTTATATCTAATAAAAAGAAAAAATTTTAAAAATAAAAATATTTTTCAGGTTAACCGACGCTTGACTCTTTAATCAGTCACTCCCATTTGACTGAAGGAGTTAGACATGCCTATTATCTAGATGTCTCCACCCTGATGTTTTGGATTTTGTAAGTGTTTCATATAGTTAATTTTCAAGGAAAAATTTTTATAACCTTGATTTTTATAACTTTTAGTATTTATCAGAATGACAATAATCTGCTATTTTGATCAAAGAATTACGTAAAAAATGTTATTCTATTCATTCCTTCGAATAATTTTAAAGGGTTAATGAATCACTCAGGAAGCTCCGCATGTCTGAAATATTAACGGAGGCAAAGCGCATTTAAAAGGAAAAAAATCACTGTCAATTCATTGGTACGTAGCTTCCTCCAACTAAATGTAAAGTTCCAATAAATAAAATATTATTTGAATATGCAGTATGTGAATGCTGTTTTAAATATTTCTAATCTTAATTATTTTGCTGTTTTTCTCAGCAATACCAAAACGATTGTTTCAACAACAATATTATTTATCTAACAAAATACCGACATTAACCTGCAAAAAATTTCTATCCGTAGTATCAAAACCATTGTTTTAGTGAATAGTTTAGGGGGACCGCACGACAGTTTCATATATCTAGCGCGCGGTCTCAATAAATTTTTTTCCATTATTTACCCGACTATTTATCGGCATTGCCAGATTAACGGTCTAATTGCGGTAATAATTTTTAAAACTCTCTTATAATGCAGTTGCAATTGTTAAAAAAGAAATTTGGTAGAACTGCTACGTTACAGAGACTGCTCAAAACTGCCACGTAACTGTTACGCGGTCCCAGTAGACACTTTTTCATCCTTACCTAAATTGTCGTTCATCCATATTGTCAAATGTACATTATTATTTGAAAAATAGTTACTAAACAGTATATTAAGCAGCTGTAAACTGTAGAATACATATAGTTTGCAGAAATATCAATATGCATGGCAGTACATTACTTACGTTTATTAGTTGTGCTTAGTAGTTATTATCGTAGCCAATATAATATATACAGCCAAACTAAAACTAGAGTTCATCCAATTGGACTATGGATAAGTAAATAATCAAGTAAATAATAACAACAAAATCGCATGATTCGAACTTATATACCTCCAAATGCATATCTAAAAAGTTTTAGCGAAACTGAACCTTTTACTATTACAAAGCTTACTCTAAGAGGAACCAAAATGCAAGTCTGAAAGTTTCATTTTGGAACGACTTTCAAAGACGATAGGAGGCAGGAATTAAATATAATCAACGACTAGAAGATGATCTGAAAAGAAGCTAGATAATCGTGCAGAAAGGAAGATGAGAAATACCTATCAGCGCAATACTACCATCAAATCGGCGCCTGTGGAACATTAGTGACCGTAGCGAAGAGTGGTCAGCGAATCCTGGATGCAAAAGCTGAATCGGTGCTCTAAGATTCCACGGGAGACACCTCAAGTGTCATGTTCGAGGACCCGGAGGAAAATATCGCAAAGATCATGAAAAAAAATAAGAATAAATAAAAGAAAAATGTAAAATTCCCTTCAACTCCCTCATATTAAATAAATAAAACAAAAAAGAATAATAATAACTGGAATGCGAAATTAGAATTTTAGTCACCAACCACTTGTAGGTAGAAAAATGTCCACATATTTAAGTGAAGTGTGCACAAGGAAGTCCCAACCGAGTGATTGTCACATTGAGATCAAGAGTTTTACACAACTTTCTTGAAAAAGAGGAGATAAATCTTATAGATAAGGATCGATTAGAACGAAATATGCAACAAGGATCCTAATTATGGTAGGTTTTGGGGCAATTAAAGCAGTTTTCGCAAGTGACAACGGATACCACTCGTGACACGATTCGCGCCAGAGAACCGCGTAGCCGCTCGCGCGCAAGCGCACCAGAGCGAGGATTTAAAGAATGAGATGGTGCCAATAATTAAAATTCAATATTTGAATTTGAATGGTCAAAGAGAAAGAAGAAAATAACCAGTCGTATTCAGTTTCGTATTAAATAATGAGATAAACATTTTTTAGTACAGGTGTGACAGTGCATATACACACACACGCAGTATATGCCCAGCACACATACGTGCGCACGCAGCGCACGTACACGCACACAGCACTCACACATACACGCCCGACAATGCGAGTATCGAGACGGCAGGAGCCGCACACGAAGCATCAGAGTAGGGAAAGGTAAGAGAGAGAGCGCTCTACGGCGTCAGTAGCAGAGCAAGAGAGAGAGAGAAGAAGAGCGTCTCGAGCCAACCTTACCCGAAGAGCCCGAGACGAAAGCAGCCGATGAGCCGAGCGAGAGACAAGACTTGCGAGCTTCTTACCGTTCGACTGCGAAAGTGAACACACGTGACCGGCTTCTCTTGCGAGAGCTGGTCAATATATCTCAGGAGCCGTCGGAAGCCGCCGACGAGACTCCGAGTCACGAATGGGCACAGGACGAGATCCAGCCCAAGAGACCAGCCAAAGGCAGTAAGGCGAGTAACGAGGCCCACGCATCTTCGTCGAGAGCAGCGCAGCGATCATCCCGAGCGTCTACCGTGAGTTGTACGTGTCGGCGATGATCCCGTATATATATATATATCTCTCCCTCGCTAGACCGGTGCCAAATGCACTGCGTGCAATAAGCACGGTAGATAGATTAGGACAGTCGCGCAGAGAAGCCGTATTCGAGCGACAGACGATCTCGATGATCGCCTTGTCTATCTCCCATACACACATACATGCGACAGAAAAGCTGTAGTACATCGGAGCAATCCGAATATCATGTTTATATTCAGTTAATAAATGTTAAAGGGCAAAGTCAGCCCAATTCTGATTGTTAATTAACTACGAGAGTTGTCACTCGCATGCCAACCCTTTTTCCAAGCGTCTTACAGCAGCCAAGCAGAAAAGGATCCCGCCACACTACGCGGTCCGCATAAGCGGAGATAGCTGAACTGCCGAGGCAGATCCTCCGCCGTCGAGAGACGATTCTTTTGTCGACGCGGTAGTTTCGCGTGCCTGTCCCCTTTGCTTGGCAGGGCAATTAGCTGTTTAGCTGCACTAGCGAAACCGCCACCTCACAAAGGCAATTACAAAAGGAATGGTCTTAACTGGCGTGAGAAGGGGAAATAACATCAGAAACAATGAAAATACGTATTATATAGTTTTATTTATTAATTATAAAATACTTATATATACAGCTACACTGCTAAGGGGAAATAAGGGACGGGACAACAAATATATATAAATACTGCAAAACTCTCAGATACTAACGGCACCCATGGCTAAAACATAAAAGAGAACATATAAGGAAAACAGTATATCACAGTATATCATAAATCAAATATAGTTAATGATTACAAAAACTTACACAATTCTATTTTCTTTATAAATATTTATACACGTACATCGTCAAAACGATAGGTTGAATTAAAAGAGAAGCTAATAAATATATATATATATTGTAACCGGGCTGTTTCTAGACGGGTAAATGCCTATGGCCACCGTATAAATGCAAAGTACTCCTGCACTTTGCTTCTGCGAGATGTTGACCTCGCTCGTGTGGTCGCTTACCTGCGACGATGCTCCGGTGCTCAGTATGCACTACACCTCTGGGTAGTGCCCGCGGAGGCGGCGGTATTCGGCGGTTTGAATAGGAAAAGGAATCGGGACGCTAATCAAATAAGCACACTGACGTTTCGGATATAGAATAGCGTTTATTTAATAATGAACTTGTCGTCCGTGTTGCGCAACTTCGCGTCGCGAGAAGGCCGCAAAATATATGACCGGGTCAGCGACTTGAGCCAAATGCTTCACCAGTCGATCGCGCATAAATAAATAGAAATAAAACCCTACTTTCTTATCGCGGTGATCCACGTCGTCCTCTGGGAAGGGAGTCTCTCTCTCTCTCGACCTAGCCGTGTTGCTGTTGCGGTAGTAGCTGTGGTTGCAGCGGTTGCTGCTGGTACTGCTGTCGTTGTTGCTGCCGTTGCTGCCGTTGCTGCTAGCGCTGATTTTGCTACTGCTAATCTCGTACACCTTTGGCGCGCGTAATACCTCAACTTTTCGCGAGTGTGGTGAAAAGATAACTGTCTCGAATTTACCGCAAATTGCGAGTCCTCTACCGGCCTTCCCGCTCTTCAGCTATCCGCGCCGACGTGCGCGCCTCGCCGCCGTTATATCTATTTATATATATATATATACGTCGGCGGGTGAACTCACGTGCAGGAGAAGAGCAACCGCCTAGATATATGTGTATTGTATGTCGTTGACCGAGTGTTGTGTCGCCGAACGACGAAAGGGCACTGACACTGAACTTAAAGGATATAATAATCGGAAATTTTGGATATTGTATTTTGGGGAAGAAATTGAAGACGCAGGCCCACCAGAGCAGCAGAAAGCGGAGAAGGGATAAATGCAGTGGCGGAACCAGTTTGTAATATCCACAAGATCGTGAGGGATGACATGAAGAAGTTCATGTTACTGTTAAGGCGATTCACCAGTGTAAGAGAAGGGATGAGCAAAATCAAGTCGAGCTTCTGATTGATGCTAATGAACAGCCCACGAAACTCGCAGGACCTAAACTGCAAGGAGACTCTTGCAACGCCAAAGAAGAGGAAGGAACAGTCGCCTACACCAAATGGAGCGAACAAAAAGAGGAAGAAAGAAGAAGGAAGGCCTAAGAAGGATCAGAGACCCAGAGTGGCGAACAACAGCATGCCACAGATCCTATTGCACAACCAAGTAGAAGTTCGACAAGCCGTGGAAATTGTACGAGAAGCAGGCACCAAAATAAGGACTCTGCAGCACGAAGTGGTCTTCGAAATAAAGGACCTCGACGTGCTAACTACAAAGAAAGATATTGTTAAAGCACTACGGAGTGAGCTCCAAGGTAGCGATACTTTCGCAGTGGAGGATACGGTAGTAAGGTCAGTGTCCAAGGCGTACGGTGGTACGTAGACCGCGGTCATCCAAATGTCAGCATCACTGGCTCAATAGGTGATAACGCAGAAAATCAAAATAGTTTGGTCATGCTGCAGAATCCGAGAGATACAACGAGGGACACAGCCACTTAGATGCTATAAATGTCTAGGTTTTTGTTATATCGCCAAAAAGTGCACATCAATACAGGACCGGAGTAACTATTGCTACAATTGTGGGAGCAAAGATTATAAAGAGAAAGACTGTAAAAGCCAACCAAACTGCGTACTCTGCCATGAAAGAGGCGTAGAAGGAAAAAGGAACCATGCAACTGGTAGCTACACATGCCCAGTCTACCAAACAGCAATATAGGAAGTGAAGAAACAAAAACAATGAACATTGTACGTCCGTGAGGAGAAGGTTGATGTAGCCATCATATGTGAGTAATACAGAGATCTAGACGAACCAACGTGGGAAACAGACGTTACTCGCAACGCGGCGATCTGGACATGTGGGAACGCTGCTTTCCAAGAAAAATTATGACTCTTGAGGAAGGTTTTGTTCACGTGAAGGTAGCAGGTATACACGTATACAGCTGCTATCTTCGCCTAACGCATCTATTAAAGAGTTTGAACGACTGCTAGATCGACTCGCGCAAGACGCAGTAGGAAGGAATAGCATAGGTACAAATCAAAGAGGTTGGGTGCTCCTGGAAGTATTTGCGCATTTAGACTTGGTGTTAGTCAATCAGGGTTGCGCTAACACCTTTAGCAGAGGTGACACAGGATCTATTGTAGATCTGACGTTTATAAGTGGTTATTTAATTGACTCATTTAACAGGTGGATCGTGAGTGAACACTACACAAATAGTGATCACCAGGCCATAATTATGGAGATAAGAAGATCAAAGCAGGGTTCCAGCGCGAGTTCAAATACCAATAATCGGTTGGAAAACAAAGGACATAATAAAGAAATGTTTCTGTTGGCACTAGAGGAAAAACAGCTGTTTGGGACTGCGAACAGTAAGGCTAAACAGGTAATGGATAAGATTACCCGAGCCTGTGACGCTGCTATGCCAAAAAGATGGATCAGGCAACTATAGACGCAGTGAACTTCATGATTGACACTGCAAGCACAGCGATAGAGGGAAAGAGATGGAAAGGAGGAGAAAAACAGTACTGTGCTGTAGTTACACTGGACGTCAAAAATATATTCAACTCGGCACAATGGAGTAAAATACACGAGGCACTTCGGAGGCAAGAAGTGACTTTATATATAAGCAGGATGATGTCCGACTATTTGAAGGACAGACTTATAATATAACACTGAGGATGGCACCAATACTTATGAAGTAATAAGAGGCGCTCTCCAAGGATCAGTACTTGGTCCACCGACTTGGAACATCATGTACGATGGGGTACTAAGGCTGCAGTTACCCAAAGGAGTAACAGTTGTAGGATTCGGCGACGAAATAGCAGTAGTCGTGGTAGCGAAAAATATAGAAGAAATAACAGAAATAGCGGACAAGGCCATTTGTAAAATATACGAATGGCTGACACAGACAGAACTGGAATTGGCCAGCCATAAAACCGAATTCTTCTTATATCTAGTAGGAAGAAAATGGAAAAAATAACACTGACGGTGGATGGACACGAGATTGTTCCGCAACCGACCATTAAGTACCTGGGCATTACCATTGATGCAAGTCTTACGCTTAAGCACCATCTTAAATCGGTGAGCAATAAAGCAGCGAGAGTTGGCGCTACTTTATTTCGATTGATGCGAAATGTAGGAGGGCCAATATAAGGTAGATAGTTGCTCTTAGCCAGCGTAATCACCTCAATTATGTTGTACGGGGCCCCAATAAGAGCAGATGCCATGTTGGTTAAAACGTACGCAAGGAAGCTGTCGACTGTGTACAGACAATGTACATTAAGGGCGGCGAACGCTTACCGTACGGTATCGGACGAGGCGGCATGTATTATAGCTGGCATGCCGCCTATTGACTTTTTAGCAATAGAAAGGAAGGACGTATTCGAGGCGAAGAATTAGAATAACGTCAACACTCAGAAGGAAATATGGGATTTCTCAAGGGAGTAGACAATGACTGAGTGGCAAAAAATACGGGTCAACGACAAGGGATGATGGACATATTGCCTCATATCGGGGATTAAAGACTGAATGAAAAGAAGAAACGAGGAAGTCAATTACTACCTCAGGTAGTTTTTGACCGGACATGGATGCTTCCAGGCTTACCTGCACCAGTTCCAACTAGAAGATAGTTCGAACTGCCCAGTATGTTCAGACGTGAAGCAGGACGCGGAGCATGTCTTTTGCGACTGTTCAAGGTATCAGCAGGAACGAGAAAAACTCGAGGGATACCTTCAAACGAGAGCAACCCCTGAGTCATGACGGCTATGCTGACTTCGATAGATGGATGGCGTGCAGTCAGCAACGATGAAGCAGACATTCTAAAGAAGGACAGAAAGGAAGAAGAAGTGAGGAGAAGTAGAAGAGGCTGAGTGTGCGAAAGAGTGTAGGCGAATATGAAATTATCGTGAAAGCATGGTTACGTGTAAGTGGGCAAGTATGTGTAAGCGGTGAGTGTTGGTGTGTGTTTGGGTAGAAGAGCCATTGGGCAGAGCTGGGGCTTGAGCTACAAAACAGTCCTATGGATATACAATTGTATCCTGAAACCAAGACTGACCTACGCGGCTACAGTGTGGTGGAAAAGGACAGATCTGAAGACAGTACAAAAGAAACTCGAAACGCTCAGGGGGTGGATCCTAAGGGCGGCAACAGGGGCTATGAGAACCACCCCAACGGCAGCCCTTGGAGCCATCACTGGCGTTGAGCCCTTCCACAGAACAATCCAGGCGGCAGCCTTTATAGCAGCACACCGTCTGAAAAATCATGGACTGTGGAGAGAAAAAGGGGAACACACAAAAGAACAGATCAAAGGAAAAGACTATGCTGTATTGTCAATGAGACTGGACAAGACAGTACGTAGGTTTAACTTTGAGAAAGGATATCACATCCAAATCCCATCAAGGGAAGACTGGAGCAAACATGACCCTGGTCCATCCGCAGGTGAAACCTGGTACACAGATGGAGCCAGAAAGAAAGGCAGGGCGGGAGCTGGAGTCTTCCGGAGAAGGCCCGGAAAAAGGCTTATAACACCGCTCGGAAGGCACGCCACCGTCTTCCAGGCGGAAGTAACAGCTATCCTACTCTGTGCACAACTCGCGCTCGAGGAAAAAAGGCAGGACTGCATCAATATCTGTACGGACAGCAGAGCTGCCCTAGCAGCGCTGGGTGGCTCTAGCACCTCCTCCAGACTGGTGTGGGACTGCATAACGGCTTTAAACAGACTCGGTGGGAAAGTACGCAGACTCACCCTCTACTGGGTTCCCGGACACCATGGAATCAGGGGAAACGAGATTGCGGACGAACTAGCCGGAATAGCAGCGGGACAAGACTTACTTGGACCGGAACCCGCCCTTGGCATTCAGGCGTGTACCGTCAAAGAGGCGGTGTACGACTGGCTGAGAGAGCGACACCTAAAAGAATGGTGCGAAAGCAACGGGTGCAGACAAGCCAAAACACTGATAGGATCACGCATCAGAGAGGACTGGGCGTCAGAGATGCGAGATCTGACCAGAGCAGAGGCAAAGATCTTCACTCAGCTAATTACCGGACACGGGACGCTGGGATACCACCAGCACACTATAGGTCGAGAGAACTCACTAGTATGCAGGTGGTGTAACCAAAACGAGGAAAGCAGTATACATGTATTATGCCACTGCTTAGCCCTAGCCGAAAAGAGACATAGGGCGTTGGGGACGACGACGTGCGAACCAATAGCGATCCAGGCACTGACCGTTAGGACGGTGATACACCTGTACAAGTCACTAACGGAATAAGATACACAGGAATGGGGCATACCACCTGACACCTCTTACCCTGAGGAATAAGCAATTCAGGAATGGTGCATACCACCTGATATGCTGATCCTCAAACGACAAAACTAGTCTGGTACAACCACTAGTTAACTACCGGGGATGCAAAGGGCGTAAGCCTAGGCATCAGGACCCAATGGTCCACCCAGACCAACAATAATAATAATAATAATAATAATAATAAAACCACGAAAAAACTCGAAAAATTGGTCACAGAGGACATGAAACTGGCTTGTATCACCGGTTCTAAAAATAATAATAATAATAATGACTAAGGGTTGATCCTGGGCCCTGGCTTCTCGTACTGTACGACAGCCTGTTAAGACTGGACATGCCAACAGACACGTTCCTCATAGCATACACCGACGACGTGGCGGCTGTATTAACAGCACGAAAAACCCACCTGGCTCAGCTCAAACTGATCTAGGTGATGCGACGCGTATGTACATGGATGACTGAACACGGACTACAACTAGTTCTACAGAAGACTGAGCTGCTGCTGCTCAGAAGAAATCGCATTGACACAATCATTCCGTTGACAGTTGGCACGGAATAGGTGTCAACTAGAAATGAAGTAAAATATCTGGGGGTGACTATAGATACGATACAAACTTTCTGGTCTCACTTATATAACGCGACAACTAAAGCAGTAAACATAACTAAGGTCCTGAGGAACCTCATGGTCAACACGCGGGGACCAAGACTGAGTATACGCCAACTACTAATGAGCGTAACCCATTAAATTGCTGTACGGCTTGTCGGTCAAGAAACAGGCAAAGCGAATGATGAGCGTGCAACGAACCAGAGCACTAAGAATAGCGTGCGCATACCGGACCGGGTTGGAAAACGCAAACCTAGTCATAGCGGGCGTTATCCCCATCGACCTTCTCGCATCCGAGAGGAAACGCTCGTGATGAGCGAGCAGTGCAGAAACTTTCCCGAACCGTCGCTCATGGATCGCTGGCAGCTCGAACACGACGGCGGTATGGATCCGAGGGACAAACGCTGCACGGATCACTGGCAGCGGGTTTAGGAAAGATTATGTATGGGTAAGAGTCAGCGTGTCATTATTGTCAGTGTCTACATTTCTCCGAATAATAGCGTGTGCGAGTACGCAAGCAAGCTAGAAGGTTTGGAAGACGCCGTCAGCGACCTCTCTGGCGACGTGATCGTAGCGGACTCCTTCGTGTGGCACCGTTAGACCGCGCAACGACAGAGACTGGATACTGTATTGAGAACGACTATTTATCACAATAGACAACATGACGAGACTGATAAGAGAGAGACAGACAGAGAGAGAGATTTAATTTTGAATACGTAGACACATTTTTATAAGCATATTAATGATTGTTTAATTAAATTTGTTATTAATTTTAATCTAATTATTATGGAACTTCTTTCTTTGTATTCAAAATCGAACTCATATATTCACGTCAAAATTAATGTACTTATAAGGAATTTCCCGAAATTTGAGATCATTTGGTCCACCCGTTTTTTTGGAATATAACGATTAAGCAACTGCAATTGAGAAAAACATAGATCAGAGAAAAGTAGCATTAAAGATTTTACTCGTAATAATTAAAATAATACCTATTTCATATATATTTTATGAATCGAATCGCTTTTATCTATCAAAAAATTACTTTTTACAGCAAACTCTCCCGTTCAGGTACTTATCCTCTTACAGTGTAGATGCATCTCCCTGCGCTGGAATACAAAATATTTAACTTAATAAGTTTTATATGAAATCATATTTATTCATAACAACTTTTGAAAAACTCTACTCTCACAAAGCATTACCTTAACTGTTATGTTTATGGGGCAGCTACGGCAACCTATCTAGTCCAAGATTGGTTGAAAAATAAAAACTAAAAACTTAAGTAACAAAAAATTATAAAATGGGAATATCAATAATATCAGATTACTTACAAATTTTAGTTTGCCCCTGCTGCATATGCATCATCCTGCAGTTCCTCTCGAGCTTTTCTCCTGGTTCATGCCCTCTTGGGACTTGCTAGTCTTCTCCTCTCCGCGTGGAATAGTTTAGCGTTGTTGCTGATCTCTACCCATACACAAACAGCTTTTCCAGGATTGACCCCAAACTTATCTATTATATTGAGAAATGTACGAGTATCATTGAAGCATGCTACAGCTGTATATATTTCAATATTTAGCACCGACAAACCACTGAATGTTGCATACTTAGCAAGTGAACGCATAGTAATAACACTTCTCCGGTTCATTTCACACGGATCGTCTTTTGGACCTACTTTTTGCCAGAGTTTATCGTAATTATTTCACTACACTATTTATAAACAACATCAATTTTCAATGCAAACCGTTGCACACTTGATTCGCTGAAATATACATTGTCATAACGGATATCACAACACAAAAGTTTTTAAAGTTCAGAATGTAGAATGTTATCTATAATTCTATTTCTTATGCTTTTAAAATGGCTTTTTTACACACGCACTCGTGTGACTACACAAAATCAGAACTTAATTTTTTCACTCTTCCACCTACTCAAACTTCTATTGAAGCGACTTAATGGATTGAATATAAACCGGTAACTGGCACATCAGAAGATTCGTACTTGGAATTTCTTATCTTCGATACTTTGGACAATTATATTGATTTAGCTCATATTATGATAAATCTTTGCATCCATCTAGAAAAAGACGGCTCGCGTATAGAGGAAAAAGATTTAGTAGCACCCATCAATAATTTGTTGCATAGTATTTTTAATCAAATCGATTTATCTTTTAATCAAAGGCCGTTTTACCATCTAGTAATCCATACGACTATCAGGCCTAGATAGAAACTCAACTTAATTATTCAGGAGAAGCTAAAGATTCTCACCTAACCTCCGGATTGTGGTATAGCAATAAGATGGGCCATATGAACGCTGCTCTACAAACACCATCTCATAATGGTAAAACAATTATTGGAAAAAATGTCGGTGCATGTGCGCGTCGTCAATATACTAACAGCTACTATCGATTTTTACGCCTTTGGTCTTACGTCTGATCTATCAGCTAACTGTAATATACATTGGAATTAGTGTAAACAGGAACTATTTATTTAAAACTGTGATTTGAAAGCATTTTACAACAATCAGTAAATTACATCGTATATACCATGTCTGACCACATTTTCAGAATTGACCGAGCACGACAGATAATCACCGATTTTGGCGGTTAACTTGTATAATGCAAGATACATTTCTCCGTGAATGTTATTGGAGTATACACACCACACCTCGAAACTATGGATCATATAGTCGACGTTTTAGGTCGTGACAGTATCGATAAGTTCATAATTAAAGAAGCAGCTGAGTTCTCATTAAATAAAAAACATATCATTTACTGCATTGATACGGTACTTCATTCATTCGATCTAATAACTGGATCACAAGTAACGTTCATAGTATTGAATGTTTCGAAGGGAATATACCATTCCGACAACTCCATGCTAACTTTCTTGAATTAGCAATGAAATTCTTGAACTATCAGACAAATTTTTGTACGTGGTACCGAAGAAACTCACCTAAAACAGAGTATAACTACGAGAGATGTAGAAAAATTAGCTGATTACAGCTCTGCACTAGCTCACCAGTGAACTAGATAGGATATTTTCTACTACTACCACAAATCTGTACATCGCGGAGCATTTTTGTGTATCTTAAATAACGCATATAAATTTATATCGTGGATAAACAAAAATATAGCTGTTATGTCAGCTTTAAAGAGCAACTACGATTATCCGATCAGTAACCGAACAGTAACCGACTGAAGTGCAACGGATGTACATACTGTGGACCCAGGAAAGCGGGATCTTTCGAAACAGTAGAAGAAAAATATTAAATATTTAGGGGGTAAGGGATTTAAAAGCTTATGGGAAAAGCTCGGGACACGAACCCCGACGGGCCCGTGGGCATTTTTCGGCACGTGCTTTACACTTGTACAGACCGCCGAGCGATTCGCACGTTCATCATCGTTCAAGCGCTTTTTGTTTCGGCGTTGTAATACTTCCTGCGCCTTTGTACGGATAGAGCAATACGCCGTTGTTTCCAGATTGAATATTATTCACCTCGCGTTAGTTTAGACGCGATTACGGGCGAATCTCGCGACCGCATTCATATGTATTGTGTAAGTGTGTGCGTGCCTCGAGGCCATTGTGTAAAGATTGTTCCGAGGGGGTCTACGTTCTAAACGTGACTCCTTCAGGGCGAGCGAGTAGCGGCAATACCCCATGTTACCCGGATGCCAAGCCTCTGGGATCTCGAGACGCAGAGACGCGCTTGATAGCGGTTGTGGACCACAGACTCTATCCCCAGGCCCGGCTTAACAGATCACCAGGACTCACTGTCAGCGAGAAGCTGCGGCAGCGTGCGACAAGCGGGCGACTCAGCATCTTCCTGGCGCGAGCTACGAAAGCTCTATTAGATAAGAGAGATCTCTTGGCGTGCGTAAAGGTACCTCGCGTTGGCGTGCCTCTATTTAATTTACATATTCTCTCTCTCCCTCTCTTTCTCCTAGAGCCTCTTACTCTTCTTTTTTTTGTATAATTTTCTTTCTTTTATTTGAATAAAGGTTCCGCTTGCTACGGCTTTTCCCGCTATTCCGTGAGGGTTTTTACGCCATAGCAAGTGCGTTTTGTTGTACTATGAAAAATGTATGTTTTAATATGACGAACCCTTCACTCACTCAACCCTTCCCTTGCCGGAACTCACTTTGAGATTTCTCGTTATTTTAGATTATTGTTCAGAAGACAAAACAAAATGACCTTATAGAAATAAAAATAAACCACATGCGGAGGAATTATGGCATTATGCCGTGAAGCAAAGGATTTATGTCATTATACCTTTATAATATACCTTTTTTCGCTATCTTGATTTCTTTGTAACTTCTCAGGAAAGCATTTTTTCTAAAAACATAAAGATACTTTTTTTTTGTAAAATTTTCTGAATTTTCCATAAACAATATGCCATATAAAAATAATTTAAGTGACCTAGCAGCAATGCAAATCATAGAATGTAGATATTTGAAAGTTTGATCCGGACTTCAGTAACCAAAAAATTCATGAAGATAGCTTTTTTTAGTAGGAAAGTGTCTGTATAACTTCCAGAATGGTTCTTGACAATTTTGTAATTGAAAAGAATGCATCAAATTCTTAAAGTCTCAAAGAATAGCATGTATGTGATTGAAAAAAAAGATAGATCAAATTATAAGGAAAGGTTTAAGGAAAAATGTATCTTTAGTATTTTTCGTGAATTCGCTGCCTGGATGAGTTAAGAATCGAATAAAATGTCGATTTTCTATTCAAAATTAAATGCTAATATGTCCAATATTGGTCGATTTTTAGCTCAACCAGCCAGCAAAATCATGAAAAATATCAAGAATACTTTGATTCTTAGAATTTTTCATAAGATTCAACTGTATTTTTTCAACTATATTTTTTAAGTCCATACATGCTTTTTTTACGCTTCAAATATTTGATGCATTTTTTCAGGTTATAATATGGTTGAGAAAAATTATGGACGTTATACAGGCTTTTTTGTACTAAAGAAAGGGTATTTCCATAGATATATATTGTAACAGGGTAAAAATCTATGAGAGAAGGAAAAAAGATAAAAGGAGACGCCGGGGCCGAGAATCGATCCCGCGCTTCCAAGATCTCTATGCACACGCTCTATTCAGTGAGCCAGTGCCGGCTTATTCTGTCACTCTTGTTTCTACTCCGATTATCGGCAAATCGAAGACGAGTGTACTCGTTACGACCCCCCCACTAAAGTCAGACCATCGTTCCGATTCCGACTCGACACCTAACAAAGTCCCGTAATGCAGGAACTCTTCTTCGCCGACTAGCTCTTTGATGATTTCACCACAGCACATCCCCGCATCTCTACACTCTTCTTCTGACCGCATGTCGTATTCCGCACTGCTTCTCTCTGATGTTGTTCCTTTATATATCAGCTGATCCACTCTATCCCTCTTCTACTAATTTCGGCACGACTCCTAGAGCCTTGGCGTGGATCCCAGATACGCGATTGCCGCAAATGTCCTGCAGAAGGTGTGCGCAGGGAGAGTCGGATTGTCGGACACTGGATCGTAGATGGGAATTTCTTCTTCTCCAACCTGGACGAAATTTTTCCTTATATATGCTCTGTAGGTAATTCAGTTGGGCGCCATGTAACGGGGTGAAAATCTATGAGAGGAGGAAAAAACACAGAAGGAGACGCCGGGGCCGAAAATCGATATATATATATATAGATTGTTGTGTCTGAGCTCGTAGGATGCGATATTTGAACATCAAGAATCGAGATAAACCGCAAGAGAATCCCTAACAACGAAATAAACGACGTTTCTTATATTATTGTTTTGGTTTGACAGCTAATGACAGCTGCTGAAAGCACGTCTTCTTGCGTATCGAATAAAGAATTTCAGTTTGTGTGTTATTTTAATAGTTCTTTTCAATTGAGCGTATATTATTTGTTAAAATTGAGAAACAAAGTATATATATATATATATATAAACAAAGTATATATATATATATATACAGTAAATGAATATTAAGATTCTTTTATTATTTGCAACATCATAACTAGTATAAAAAAATACAAAAACTTATTTATTGCGCTTACGTACTAATACATTTTTAATTTACGCTGTTGAAAAGAAATATAAATTTTCATTCCGTATTTTTCACATGTGATTTTTGTATGTAATAAAATTATATTATAATATTAACAAAGGAAACCTGGAATAGTCTTTGGGCGAAACCGGTAGATTGGCGGAGATTAATCTTTTCCCTACTTTATAATATACAAACTAACACATCCCTGAACGACCATAAAAATAGGACCTTGCGCACTCGTAAGTTAGTTGAGTCATTTCGTATGATTCTAATCTTATTTCTGCTCGAGAAATATAAAATAAATTCGCGTTTATTTACTAATACTTATATAGATTTCGGTTGAATAAAAAAAATTTAATTTATGAATTATTTATTATTATTGTGAAACACAGAACCCAGACTCATCCTAGGTAGATCACTGTTGTCTTTCATGTTCTATAAACAGGTTTCTGATATTTAAAATCAAAATAAACTCAAAAGCGGTATTAAAAACAGTAACATTTCTTTTTCAAATAAATAAAATTCTGTCTACGTTTCTGTTACTTTAATTATTGTACTTAAAGTCATTTTCTTTTCAAGAATCATTTATATTAATATTCTTACGCCAATGATATCTATATATCTTTTATTATTCCTATATAATATAGCATTCTTTTCTATTCTCATAATCAACTCTTGCAATTATGAATTACTAATTTTCATGTATACGCGAATAAATTAACTTTCAAATGCTGTATTTTAAATTAATATTTTAAATTGTATTTTTCGTAATTAAAACAATTTTTATTTATTACATAAATCAAGCGTTTACATTTCAATATATTACCACCTCCAACCTACTACTGCTGCTGCTGATGCTGCGTCAGAGGCTGCGACGACAAAAATAATGATGATTATGATGAAAACCTTGGCGACACTGAACGTATCTCTTCATCACTCGTGACTGCGTTTTCATTATCGAGGTCTATATCCATGATGTTGGATACTATAAGATTTGTTGAGTACCTGCTGCTGCTTTTGCTACTGACAATAATGACGATGATGATTTCAATGATGATAGAGGGCTCGTTGTCGGCTCTTGAACATTATTAGCCTTTGCAGCGAGCATTTGAAGCTCTCGATGACAACGTTAGATTGATTGATCATCTCGGCTACAGTCACGGAGAAAAATACGTTCTCGGATTCGTGGATTGCATTATTTAAGCAGCATAGTTCTTGAGCATGACCGTTATATAATAGTAGTTTTCGATACAAGTGCGTAAAAGTTGATTCTACACGAGTGAGAGGTTTGTCGCACGAGCGAAGCGAGGGTGATAAACTCACGAGTGTAGAATCAATTTTCGCACATGTATCAAATAATATTTTTTGATACAGGGAGCGTAAATGCGATTTTAAAAAGTTGCAAAGTAAGTAAAATCGCACTTTACGCACACTGTATCAAAAAATACATTAAACAGTGTCTAATGATCTAATGATTTCCCAGCCGTCTGCAACTCCTGCTTTCCCTCTCGCTGAAAAAAAAGCCGGTGGACACTTCCAATATTACCAGGCCTCTCTACGGAGCAGGCTCGTACATGATTGAAATGACGATCGTGCTATAAGTATCAAGAGGTTCGCTGAGTTTGAAGGGTGCTTAAACACCCGCTCTAAAGATCGTTTCGTTGTCGACTACTGCAAAATCCCCATCTTCGCTGACCTCATCTTCAGGCTCGTCGATTTCTTTCAATGCGGGCTCAACGGCTCCCTACTCTTCACCATTCACTACAACTACATCTTCTTCATTTTCGCCCTCCTCCATAGCCTCAAAGCGAACTAACACATCCATGTCCGTCGCTCAATTGTCATCTATGTGCACAAATGGAACAAGGTAAGCTGCACCCAGTTATAGTTATTCCGTACCAATACTCTCCGTCGACTCGTAACCCCGATCCTGCGAACTGTCCTAATCGTCTACAATCTCAGAGTTCTGTTAAGATGCAGGCTCTGCTTCTTCTTCTTTAGACTCACTATCATTGCACGATCATTCAGGCTTCCTCTTCAGACTCACTAACATCGTGCGATTCTATGCGAAAAGTCGGCGGCATTGAGGCGTTATAAAATGTAGTGTCACTGTTGCTATCGATATCCTTAAGGAGATCAAAAAAGGCTAACAAAAAGAAAATAATATTTTCCACGTTTAGAAAAAAATGTTTAAACTAAAAAATAGTATCCAAAATAAAACCCACCTTAGTCCTTAAACAAGTCAGTTAAACACTACACCCCACGTGAACCTCGAGCAACTAGATACTCGGCGACTAGCCTTAACATGATACCTGAGTATCTGAACAGCACCATGAACAGTGTAGCTATCCTCCGATAGCCGCAGTGAGATAGTACAAATCACAATTGACGACTCAACTGCTCTAAGTTAATCCACCACACATACCTATCCATTAATGATTTTATCCTCAATAAACTACACGATCGTGGTTTTTACTAGCCGAAGCTTTACGCAAAATTGAGCCGCACACTTCATTCGAATGATCCATATCGATGATTACATAGCCTATTTTTTAATGACGCACATTTCAAGATGACTGTACAGAAGCAGTCTATATAGTCTGGTTACTCTTGAGAGACGCGCCGAAGCGATAAAGCAAAATATGAAACGTTTGCACCCATATACTTGTAGTCACCAACCTGAAACTTTTCCTGAAGATATTTTTATGACAAAATGAGTCTAATTTGTTTATCTCTCGCTAGCGTAGGGAAGGTTCAAATTTTCTTTTATGATAAGCCTCTCCCTAGCGCAAAATCGCCACCATCTAACATAAACCTATGAATCACTCATACCAATGCCAGCATAACAATGTAACGTAGTCCGAGTTAAGAGGCAAAAACAAAAAGGCCCCATGATACATTATTCACTGAATGTTAAATAAAAATTAGTTGAACGTCTCAAGTCTTTCTATTGTATTAAAGTAGAGCATAAATGCAACATTTTAAGCCAATTACGGAAACATGTTACCCTAGCTATAAAAAATAAAATAAGTCAACATTTTTTTTGGAAAATGTATTATTATTTTCCATAAAATAATGTTATATGCTCCCAAACTATTTTTCAACATTCAAGCAATATGTGGAATATACTTTATATCATACGTAATTTCTTGATTTTGCGAAATAAATGTGTATATTTATTTATTGTTTCTATATGTGTATATTTTATATATTATTTATATATTGTTTATTCTATGGCTATCCAAATAATTATTTGATTGTCAATAATAATAAATTTTTTTTAAAAAAAATGTTGACTCATTCACTTTAATAGAATTGAAAGACCCGAGACATTCAAGTAATTTTTATTTATCGTGCATTGAGGAACACCGTGTTACCCCGCCTACATCATGGATCGAGTGCGTCAATGGTTAATCAGCCAGCTCTGAGCACTAATACAGATCATACTCGTGTGCACCATATCAAATTAAAAAAAAATATCAGCCTATCGTGCTGCGCTCCTTGCTAATATACAAGAAAAAATTCGTGTTGAAAAAAAATCAACGACCAGCTAGAGCGATACGAACAATGGCTGATCGATATCTTGATATCGTTACAAAAATAAAACAGCAAGAAGATAAATGAAGAGCTGCTCTAACCGTGCCGTTTATACCTTTCAAGATGCGCTATAGATTGTGTTTGACAAAAACATTAGATAAGGACCTCTGGGGTATCCGTTATTTCGATGCTGGAAATGCGAATCGTATATGATTTCTAAAGAATGCCAACGCAACCCAAAGAACTAGTACCTCGACTACTTCAAAATGGCTCGATATGACGATTACGACAGCAGCGAGTGACCTGTAATTACATATGTGTTGGTTGTTTGTGTTCAAGTATTTATATTTCAAAATAGTTCCTCGTATTTGTTAGTATATAAATTTGAGTTTTTTAAATGCATAATGTTAGTCTTAATAATACATAATGATACATACGACGTTATAAATAGTAGTTGTTAATTTAAGACTGCGTGAATGCGTGTATATATTTAGATTTGCTTTCATATCTAAAATATTCATATATTTATAAATTACATCATTTTTAATATAGTCACTACACAAAATTAATAGCTGTATTCTTTATTCAATTCTCGAAACTTTTAATGAACAGTGTACTTGAAAATGTTATTATCTCTAGCATCCTATAAAAGAACCACAGCAAAGTTCATCACACTTGTGAGAGGATCAGAACCGACACTTAGGGCAATAAACACGTAAACCAGATAGTGAGTAGAAGAGCTAGAATTAATGGAGTAGAAGGGGAAACCGCTCGACTGTATACACTCTTCAGAGACGTGGGTCTAGTATAGCGTAAATCGGTGAAGGTAGAATTGCGGTAACGTCAGAGCTGGTATGGTGTAAAGGCAAGAGCTTAAAAAGGGAGAGCAGCAACACTTTCACACCTCGGGTCTGCTATAACGTAAAGCGGTAGGGGAAGAGTCGCGTCCTCTAGATTGAATTTAGGGCTGGTATGATATAAAGAGGGGGGGGGGGGGAATACAAATAATCGAGCTAAAAACTGTAATAGTAGAAGAGTAAAAGTTAGTTACTCTTAAGGATAAATTTAGTGTGCCTATAAACATTTCATTTGTTTACTTGTAGTGTTTTTTAAAAACAATTTAGGAAATAATGTTTTTGTAGATTTTGATCGAAAAAGAGTCATTTATTTTCAGCTGGGTGAGAAAATTTTCAATATCTCATCTGACTATCATTATAGCCTTGTCTTAAATTAAGTGATGTGAAAATTACCTCTCTAATTTATCTACACATGCATCTTGATAATCATGAATCCATCGAACGCCATTAAAATGGCACACTGCTCTCATATCTTCGGGAAGTTCCTCTGGTTCTGGCCATTGAAAATTATCTATTATAGGAATAATATTGCACTGCGATTGTAATGCCGCAACAACTTCCTGAAAATATTGAATTTATACTTCGAATTTTTCAAATATTTTTATGTTTTTGCCTTTACATTATGAATTACCTACCCTATGTACCCAGTCTTTGCATTCTGTATCTTCTATACATCTTTCTAATGCTTTAGGTGTAAGTACAAGCAAAAAATGTTTAGCTTGTCTGATACTTTGCAGAAGATTATTGTCGAATTTTCCAGCTTCTAATCTTTCTACGTCAATAAACACTGAGAATCCTCGCAGTTGCAAATGAACTTTTAGTAAACTTGCTAATTGTGAACCATTTGACCTTCTATAACTTACAAAAACATCTAGTGACTTATCTGGTGATTCATTTTCACATGGATTAAATTGATTACATTGGATGTTTTTGATAGCATCTAGAATTCTTAATCTATGGATGCTATTAGCTATTCCGCATTCAGCTAGTAACTGGTCTTCGGTTAAGTTTTTTATAGAATCTTTATCAACACCAGCATTGAGCATACTATAAGTATAGATGGAAAATTCTTGTCCAACTTGTTGGAGAAAATTATTTAGATTTCCAGTATCTCTACTGCTATAATCAGCGATTTTTTTTAAATTTTGCAGTTCTCTAGTAAATCTTCGTCTTCTTATACCGTTTGTAAGTCCGATATCTTCTTTAAGGTTTCCTTCTGTTATTTGAAGTAAGAGATCACCGTCGACTCTACTTTCTACAAAATTATTAGCATATTCAGCAAAACCGATTTGCTTTACCCATTCTCGTACATCTTCAGTCGACCACAATGGAACTTGTTGACTTAGTTTGTGGGGAATTTCTTCGCCAATAAGTCTCAAAGCTTGAGCTGCAAATTTTGAAGCAATAGCATTAGGACAACTAGCAACTTTCTTTAATGGTTCAATAGCTCCAATCGTCCTAAATATTTCTGTATTGCCTTGCTGCTTTTTAATACCAGCTTCCATACAGAAGTGAAATGCGGCCAGATTTCTGGCTTCTTCTCGTTTAGAGCTCAGTACTGGAACTAATCTTTCTAACCAGTTTTTACTTTGACCATGTGCATGTGCTAAATTTGATTTTGCAAATTCATATGGATTGTGAGAAGTAACGAAAGGTTCGACAAGGTCTAATGTTCCTGATTTTAAAACAGCTGCCTCTATTTCCTTGTTAGCTACAAGTACAGCAATAGCTAAGCAAGCATAATATTTGATATTATCGTCATTATGGAAAGCTAAGGGAAAAAGCCACATAGGAACTTTTCTTTTAATCATAGCTTCTTGATTGTCTGCACCACCATAAAGTGACAGATTTGCTAGAGCACCAGCACAATGTCTAAGAGTCTCCACGTCATTTTTTCTACATTCAAAGAGAACTGCATCAAGGCCACCTAATCGAATAACGTCACTGCACGTAGTCTCACTATGTTTAAAAAGATGCTCAAGTATTCCGGTTCCAATACGTGCATGTTCTACAGAGTTAGTATTTTTTGTACATACACAAGCAACGTTTACAACTTTTTCTAAACCATTGTTTACTACGTATGCGCGATTTTCCGTAGTCAAACATTGCTCTAATAATCGAGCTGACGAAAACTGCAAACGATCGTCATTGGCTATACAATTTGACATTAAAATATCAAGACCTCCTCTAAGACGTAACGTGTTGCATAAACTGTAACCTAGTTCGTGTCCATGAGTTGGAACAGACCAAGCTTTTCTAATTATTTCATTAACTTGATCAAGTAAAAAAGGTGCTCTCTCATTATTTATTGATGATTTTCCTTCAGTATTTTCTAAACGCTCTACTAAATTATTTAAAAATTCTGAGTATTTTGAAACAGCTAATTCAACATCTTGCGTAGTAGATTCACATGATAACAGATCTAAATCATCTAGTGAAATAAAATGTAATTCATCATCCAGAGACTTTCCAGACACCGTTTTGCTGCCGCTAATTAATTGCCTCATTGGATTTTTTGTATGCATAATAGATGCTGCTCTACACGTTGATGTAACGCCTAAAGCCTTTGAAGCAATAGTAATGCTCGACTGTGAACTAGTTGTAACATGTTTCTCTTGGTTGAAAAGACTCGCTGAAGTAATGGTTTGCCTCTGTTGTTGAGCTGCAGCAGCTTTCTGAAAAAGATTAAATTTTGCTTACTATTTGATAAATCTTTCAGAAATAAAATTATAGTTTTCAATGAATAAGCAATTATGAACAAAATACGATTTTAAGGAGGCTCTTCAGAATTATATATGCCACATAAAACATAATGAGAAAATTATTATTTCTTTGCTATCTATTTAACATTATTAACATATAACGAAGCCGCTTGATGAACGCCCTATCTGGGAAGCCGGTTCAAGAAGGTCCTATCTGGGAAGCCAGTTCAAGAAAATCCTATCTTGGAAGCCGGTTAAAGAAGGCCCGATCTGGGAATCCGGTTCAAGAACGACCTATCTCCCAAGCTTTTATCGTTTCTTAAATTTGGTAGTGGCATGCCTGCAAGATTTTTAAAGGGGATTCGTTTCAAATATACGCCTGGAAAAAATACAAAATTCTCAAATTTTTTAGAATTTGCAAATGGACTCAACACACTTCTTATAGAAATTGGCTTTCAAGCTCAACAATAGTTCTCATGGGCAGAATACGGTAGGACCCATGGTTCCGCAGATAATGGGTCTAGATGTCCAAAATATTCGTACTAAACAAGATAACATCTTATATCGTTGAGCTTCATAAATAACGATGCTGCAGAGATATGTGTGTATTTGTGAGAGACTTTGCATGAAATCCACATAACTAATAGTCAATGTTGATTAGTTTTTGCGCCACCGGTAGGTGCCATTCACCTGCCAGAGGCCTCTCTGCAAGAGAGTCGTGCACTTTAATGCATATAATGACGACATACCCACACACACGTGCGCATACACCCACGCATACGCAGCATCGTTATTTTTGAAGCTCAACGGTATAAGATGTTGTCTTGTTTATTACTAATATTGTACACATCTAGGCCCATTATCGGCAGAACCGTGATACCTACCGTATTCCGCCTATAAGAGCTATTGTTTAGCATGCACGGAGGAACCAATCTGCCAAGTTTCAAGAAAATCGACCGACAGCCACTTTCCATAAGAAGTGTACGAGGTCCTTTGAAAATTCTCAAAATTCCCAAAATTTACAAAATTGGCAAATTCTGATACGTATATGTATGTGTGTATATATATATATATAAATTGTGAAAAATTTGTAGTCGACTCCAAGTTGGCACTTGTTATATATATATATATGTATATAACAAATGACAACTTGGAGTCGACTACAAATTTTTTCACAATTTTTACCACGTATATTTGACAGGAATACCCCTTTAAAATCGTGCAGGGCAACATAAATTAAGAAACGAACAAGGCTCGCGATAAACGTCGTTCTTGAACCGACTTCCCAGATTGGGCCTTCTTCAATCGGCTTTCCAGATAGGGCGTTATTTCCCTCAGCCGTCGATATATTATATCATATATTTATTACCATATATCACAGACATATCATCATATATCGTACATCGTAATATTAATATTATTAAGTAAAATAAATTATATTTTAAAGGTGGATACATTTTTGGATATAGAAAGTTATTTTATAAAAATTTATATAAAAATTTATGATATAAGAAGCGTAGATTTTCTTAAATAAAAAGGAGGTACTATAACGAACATAAAATCTGTCCAATATTTTTTATATTTAATCAGACTACAATGTACTAAGACTCACATTGAATCTAAAAAAATTCCATAGCAGTCGGGTGGGGGGTACCGGCGTGACTGACAATAAGTTAAATAATAGCACTTGTAATTAAAAAGGTTCGTATTGTCCTAGGTAATTTGTGTGAGAACGAATAAAAATTAGAATATTTTTTCCATTTTCCTTCTGTTATTTTGACGGTCAATGTCATCATCATCTTAAGGAAACTATCCAAAATGATGTTTAATCAATAAGGAGTTGCAGTGAGGAAAACGGTCGTAAAGTCGGTGCAGAAGGCATATGGCGATATGCATACCGTGGTTATTCAAATGCCAGCATCAATGGCTAAATAGATAATAGTAAAGCCGAAAATTAAGATAGGATGAATAATCTGCAGGATTAAAGAGTTACAACGAGGGACACAACTACTTAGATGTTATTAATGTCTAGGTTTTAGACATATCGCCAAAAAGTGCACAGCAACATAGGACCGAAGTAACTATTGCTGCAAATGTGGGAGCTTAGAACATACGGTAAAAGACGGTAACCAGCAACCAAACTGCATTCTCTGGCATGAGATAGAAGCAAAAGAGAACAGTCAACATACAGCTGGTTTTTACATATGCTCAATCTACTGAGCGGCATCAGAAAAATTGAAAAAGCAAAGATAATGAAGATAGTTTAGTTAAACCTTAACGGCAGCGAGACAGCGCAGGATTGACTTAACTAGTACGTCCATGAGAGCGAAGTTGATGTAGCCATTATATGTGAACAATACAGTGATCTGAACAAGTCATCGTGGGAAACGGATGACACTGGCCTAGTGGTGAACTAGACATGTGGAGACGTTGCTTTTCTGGAAAAAATGATGTCCCGTTCGAGTTCGAGCGACAGTTTCAGGGTTGCAATCAGGGTTGCACGTACACTTTTAGAATAGGAGATACAGGACCTATTGTAGATCTGACGTATGTTAACAGCTGTCTAATTGGCATATCTGATACATGGACTGTGCGTGAACACTACACAAATAAGGACCACAGGACCATAATAATGGTCCTGTGGTCCTTATTTGTGTAGTATTCTGACAATAAACGAAACAGGGTTCCAATTAGAGTGCAAGGACTAATAGAGTCCGTTGGAAAACGAAGAACTACGATAAGGAGATGTTTCTGCTGGCACTGAGAGAAATACAACTGCTAGGATCGGCAAACAGCAAAGGTAAACAGGTGATGGAAAATATCACCCTGTAAAGCTATCTCCTGTAAAACCCTGAAAATATCACGAGCCTGCGACGTTGCTATGCTATGAAGAATACCCAACCGAAGACGACCACCAGTATATTGGTACAACAAGAACGTAGAGATTGCTCGTAGCGAACGTTACCATACTAAGAGACAAGAGCAGCGGACACGGAAGAAATTCTACAAAACAAGAAGAGGACATGCAAATAGTAGAACCCTACAATGAAGAAACGAAGGTCGCTAAGCGGAACCTCAAGAGGACTCTTCGGAATAAAAAGCGACGGTGCTTTAAGGAGTTACAGGATGAGGTCAACCAGGATCGATGGCGGAACGATATCGAAGGAGCTACTAACTGCCTGCAAAACAGTAGGGAATAACAAGGCTCCAAGTTTGGCATACTCAATATCCCATTGAAGCATGCTATCCAGGCATACCAGTGGTCTTTGTAGACGTATACAACTCATGACTCTTATTGTTAAAGGGGACATTCCCCAAGAACTGGAAAAAACAGCAATTTGTACTATTACCAAAGGGAAAGAAGCCTTCTGAGGACTCCTCGTCATAAAGACCGCTCTACATGCTAGATACCTCGGGCAAGATCCTGAAACGCATAATGTATATCAGAATATAGATGAGAATATTAATCTGGATCATACTATAGAAGACTCAGAAGGACTGGCAGCTCATCAGTATGGATTGCAAAAGTAGCGTTCTGTGCTGGATACCATTAGTGTGGTCGTTGACACCTCCAGAAATGCTACTAAGGGTAAAAGATGGAGGAAAGGAACGAAGAAGTACTGCGTTATTGTTACGTTGGATGTTAATGCTTTCAAGTCGACGAAATGGAGTAAAATACATGAGGCACTCCGAAAGCAAGATGTGCCTTTATATATAAGAAGGATGATGTCAGATTATTTGAAGGACAGAATCTTATTACATGATACCGAGAATGGCACCAAGACCTACGAAGTATCTGGAGGTGTCTCCCAAGGATCAGTACTTGGACAGCCTATTTGGAACATCATGTACTATAGTGTACTAAGATTACAAGTTATAGGATTCGCTGATGACATAGCAGTAGTGATGGTAGTGAAGTACAAAGAAGAGATAACAGAAATAGCGGACGAGGCCATTCACATAATTCGCGGATGGCTAATAAAGACGGAACTGGAATTAACCAGTCATAAAACCGAAGTTATCCTTATTTCTAGTAGAAAGAAGATGGAGACAGTTACACTTACGATGGATAGACGTGAGATTGTCTTAAAGCCGACCATTAAGTATCTGGGCATTACCATTGATGCAAGACTGACGTTTAAATAGCATCTCGGATCGGTGAGTGATAACGCAGGAAAAGTTGGTGCTGCTCTAATACGATTGATACCAAATGTAGGGAAATCAACACAAAAACGAACGTTACTCCTAACTAGCGTAACCACATTAATTATGTTGTACGGGATTCCAATATGGGCAGACGACATGCTCGTGAAGTCATACGCGCGAAAGCTAACTTCAGTATACAGAAGTACTGCACCGAGGAATGCCTGTGATTATCGCACGGTATCGAATGAGAGGAGGGACGTTTAGGAGGTCAAGCGACGGCTAATCGACAATATTCAGAAGGAAATCTGGGATTCTGTAAGGCAGCAGACAATGACTGAGTGGCAGAAAAGATGAGACGCCAGCTGCAAGGGGCGATGGACACACGGCCTTATATCAAGAATAGATGACTGGATCGAAAGAAGACATGGAGAAGTTAATTATTATCTAATACAGTTCTGGCTGGACAGAATGCGTCCGGGCGTACATGCACCGATTCAAATTAGAAGATTGTTCAAACTGCCCGGTGTGCTTGAGCACTATCGAGGATCCGAAGCATGCATTCCTTTACTGCTTACGATACCAAAAGGGGTGAGAAAACTCGAGGGCAATCTCCAAACCAGAGTAACCCCTTAGTCTATCATGACAGCTATTCAAACTTCAGAGGATGGATTGTGCACAGTCAGCTACTATGCAGCTGACATTCTCAAGAAAGTCAGAAAAGACAAAGAAGACAGAAGAAGACGAAGGCTGAGCATGCGTGCGTGTGTGTGACATATATATTTAAATATATATAAATCTGTGCGTTTTTTATTTCCTTATGAAGAAGGAGGTATAATGACGTTGTTTATGAAGTCGGCGAAATAGCTCCATTTCCAACGTCAGCCTTGTGTCGGATTCGCACCGATTAAACCCATTCGTCTTTAGGCCAGGTTAACGCAACCAACTTAAATCCGAAATGCCCCGCTTTGCCTTCACCGACCCTTAGTAAAAGCGAATCTGGTTCCATTAAAGCTTCGCGGGGAGGTGTAAGGCACTTTCCCCATTCTAGTTGATCTGGTCGTCATCTTCGTATAGTCGTCCTTTATTTCCTGAAAACTAGCATATCCAACGCAGAACTCATACTCCCATTTTGATATACACTCACACCCATATCCATTAACCTCCACGTCTCCACTCACAATTCACAAACACCCACTTTTCGTCTTCTTCTGTCTTCTTTGTCTTTTCTGACTTTCTTGAGAATGTCAGCTGCATAGTAGCTGACTGCGCACAATCCATCCTCTGAAGTTTGCATAGCTATCATGATAAACTCAGGGATACTACGGTTTAGAGATTGCCCTCGAGTTCTTCTCGCTCCTTTTGGTATCGTAAGCAGTAGTGGAGGACATGTTTGGGATCCTTGATAGTGTCTAAACACACCGGGCAGTTTGAAAAATCGTCTTATTTAAATCGGTGCATGAACGCCCGGACGCATTCTGTCCAGCCAGAACTGTATTAGATAGTAATTAACTTCTCCATGTCTTCTTTCGATCCAGTCATCTATTCTTGATATAAGGCCGTGTGTCCATCGTCCCTTGCAGCTGGCGTCTCATCTTTTCTGCCATTCAGTCATTGTCTGCTGCCTTGCAGAATCCCAGATTTTCTTCTGAATATTGTCGATTAGCCGTCGCTTGACCTCCTAAACGTCCCTCGTCTCCATAGATAAGAGGCGGCATATTTGCTATGCCAGCAGCCTCGTCCGATACCGTGCGATAAATCCACCGTCAGTGTAACTGTCTCTATCTTCTTTCTACTAGAACTAGAGTTTGAACAGCGCGCGCTGCGCGCCCTAACTTAGAAGACGTTTAGACTTCCTGTTTTATACGCATGCGCACTACATGAGCTAATCACATAACGTCTATCTTGGCTTCACATTATCCGGTCATGACTTTTTTATATAGGGAATAAAGATAACTGTGCTCTAAAGAATGGCCTCGTCAGCTATTTCTGTTCTTTCATCTATGTGCTTCGCTACCACCACTACTGCTATGTCAACAGCTCTTTGGGAATCAATAGAACTTTTTCCAAGAGTTATAGCTATATTCACTTATTAAGTAGTCGACAGAGAACCACCCATATATATTTATTTTTTTGGTAATTTGTTTAAATAATTGTTTATAAACAATTGGAAAAGACGAAAGACAAAATATGCATCGTGCAAAAATACACTCGCTAAATCTCGGTTTACGCACGTTATGTCATAAAATATCGTACGATACTAGGGGGGTAAAAGGATTTCACCCTCGCTTTGCTCGGGCGATAGCGTCCCCACGAGGGTAAAACTACTTTACCGCACTAGTATCGTAATATACTATTTCCATTTAACGCCGAGCATCGTGTCGCGAGTAGACATCCTCCTTGCTCACTTTGTCACCAGCCATCCATTATAAATTGAGTAGAGTCGAGGAAGGTGTTGTGAGGAGACCATTGTGGTGCGAATACTGCTGTTTGGCCTAGTCGGAAGAAGTTATCGTGGTTTACTAAGTTAACTCCACCCAATTGTAAGTAATCGTTGCCTATCTTACCGAAATTAAACGCGGTTAAGGTTTATGTTTCTCGGGAAACTTGTGCGAAAATTCTGTCAAAGGATTCTGACAGAATATATCGAAAAAGATTAAGGTAGGAATTTTTAGTCCCGGTGCGAAGGCATGCATAAATGAGAGACAAAGTCAAAATTTGAAAGAAAATTGTATTATATTGGTCATTGATTAAAATACAAAGTTATACAAACCAAAAAAACTTTCAACTCATAGAAAATAAGTCTTTAAATGTACATTGTACAGCTATATTTTGTAACAGAGAAATTTATGAATATTTAATTTACATTTGTACAAAATCTCTGTCTTTTCACATAGAACTGCTTGATTCTGGATTTTAGGGTGCTCCTGATGTATCCATCTCATTCTGTACTTCTGTAAAAATTGGCAGATGCTTCTGTTACCAATTTTGCCGTTTTTTCGACAGCCTGCGTGTGATTTGGACATCCATAAATCACTAAGTCTTATTTGTTTGCAGCAGCTAATAAATCTTCCGAAGCAATCTTCGTCAAAATGGGTGGCGGTGTGACTACAGTTGAATTCCAATCTATCATCTCATAGTAGTTTAAAACTCTCAGTTGTAATTCAGGAACTCTGAATACGCGTACGCCATTGCCGTTGTATCTTTCTCTTGCACGTACTTATTCTTTCAACAGCCTGTGCTTTTATTTGCTTGCTGTCATCAGAAAACATACTTAAGAATATGTTTTCTGGATGGGCAAAGTAAGCGTTTCGGCGAATTACTGGATTTATTATATCCAGACATTTTTTGTCAAGATACCTTGTTGATTTAATAAATTTGTATAAATGTCTTGAGCCATCTTCAATAGAGGGGTTAGTTTTTACTGTAAACCAAAACGGTATGTACACATTCATCAGATAGGTGACTAAGATTATCAACTTTCCATTGGGCTTATCATTTACCATGTAGTGTCTTAGGAGTCGATTAGCTCTTGTGAGCCATCGAGATAGGTTAATAATCCCAGGGTCACGTTTTGCCAAGTCTTGTGGATATTTTCCAGATTTTACTGCATGGAAGGCGTCATACAAATATCTTTGATCTTCAGCTTAGCTCAGATCCTTAGGATTCATAATGCATAATCTGATGTCAACTGGAATTTTTGAAAATGATTTAATTAGACTAGTTTTACAACCTTTAAGCATTCGTCCAATAGGTCCAGTATAGACTTGCGGACCATTTGCTCAACCATCTAAGCTCTCAAATAGATGTCGCAATGGAAGCTCGTTAAAATGAAATAAGCAAATAACCCACTGTAGAGGACGGGCTATTGTTTTCTCCACGCATCTTATGATACCATTTTGTACCCCTGTGTTAAGAACAGTGCCATCGCATTCTACAATTTGGAGATCTGATGATTCGCTTTTTGTATTTGTTGAAATATAATCATAAATCGTTTCACTAATATCAGCAGCATTTCCAGAAATGGGCGTAATATGTCCTACGTAATGAGATCCAGGTTCTTGCACCAATGAATAGTGATCTTCGGTGATTATTTTTCTGTAAAATTTTCCTTCATATTTTTCTTGATGCAGCGTCTTATCGCAACGACCACCAAAATACAAACCTTCAACTTTATCAGTGTCATTTGAAGTACTTAAGAGGTCATGCCTTACTTTTTTTTTGCTCGATAAATCTTACTTTTGTCGACAATAAGCGATGTATTTTTACTATTTATCACCTGATAATTGACAAGAACTACATTGGCTATAGCAGCGGTCGCTCTAAGGGTAACATGAAAGCTGTCACTTACTAGCGCTGCATTTATCTATTGTACTGAATTATATAACAAAGGCTGTAGTGGCGCATTTTCAGTTTCACTTTCGTCATAATTCATAGGATCATCATTCTCCTAATCAAAATCAGCATGTCTTTGAGATATAGAATCAACCCTGTTTTTATTAATAGAAACACTATAAGGAGGTCAAACTGCAGGGATAATATCATCATTAACGTCATTGTCCTCATCCGCTTCTTCTTCTGTAGGTATAATCAATAAAGCAATACTAAACTTAAACTGGCGCGCTCTTCTTTGATCTAAAATGAAAATTTGCATATGCAAAGATATTTTTTGTCTTTGTAGCAAGTGCAGTTTACGAAATTCGAACACTTGAAAGCGCAAATATCAATAAGCTTCATTATAGCAGAATCTTTAAAATTTTTTATTCTTTGTTCAATTTCGCACTGTTTGATGCATTACGTACATCTCCTTTCATTATCATATACTTTTTGTGATAATCTAGAATTATTTGAATGATTCGATTACGGGTTACTGTAGGAATGCGTAGCTGTTTGTATAAACATTGCATTATATCGGTAGTGTAAGCAGCAATGTTTTTGAAAGATGATTCTAGAGAAGAATTTTTTTCTAGCATAATGATTGTTCGACGCAGTAAAAAAAATCTGATTACATCTGCGTAGGTAGAAAGTACATCCTTAAACTCTTTAGGTTCATCAAACAAAGGACAGACAAATGTTGACATGTTAGAACAAATTTTTTCTTAAACTTCTATAAAAAAGATTATTTAACGCGTGGCTGATGGATTGAAAAACTTCTTCCCGAATGTTGAAAACCAATATTCTCCAATCGGATACTTCTTTCTCAATAAGAACCAAATAGCAACTTGAGGGAAATATACATGGTCTAAATAAAGATAAATTTTGCCTGCAAAATGTAGTCACTGCAACTTGTTGAATTACGTTGGAGAATCAAACTCTATAATTTCATGATCATTGGATCTGTGCTCTATGGTCCATAAGAAAAGTTACAATTTCACGGAGAACGAACAATTAAATTGAAAACCGGACAATTAGTTTAAAACCTATTTAGAACCGACGTTTATTTAAAATGAGTTATTTAGCCAAATTCATCGTATGTTAAAATTCTGGTAAAATTTAATGAAGTCTATTAAGTTATTGCATTTTCTCAGCATTTTCACATTCTCATTCGTTTTTTACGTGCATTAAATTTTGTGGCTTCCCGAGAGAATGAGATAAGTCCATTTTTCGTAAATATCGATATAACTGTAGATTTCGTAGCGTAAAAAAGGCTCCTTTCATAAAAATGCTGGTAGTCGCTAAAACGTTACAACAAATAGATCCATAAGTCGGCCTTTTAGATTTTGTTCCAGACATAACACGATAACTCCAATCTAAAATAGCTTTTTGTATGCCCATGGTTTCTCTGAGAATTTGTTTTGTTGTTTTACAACAAAATAACGTGTTTTAACCCATCCCCAAAGGTGTCAAATGTAATTTCGAAGAAACAACCAATCAGTATTCCGAATTCAATCAAAAATACAATATACGGACTCATGGCGTATTGTTTTGAAGTCATATACTTGTAGGTCACAACCTCACATTTTGAAAATGTTTTTGGAACGCATATTCGCTTATATTCTCACCGCGCCTCCATCTCGTGCGTTAAATGAAAGAATATGTTTTTTCAATCCATCGATTTAGTAGCATAGCACCACCCGCTATCTAGTTTGCTCTGATCTTACAGATGTTTTTGAGCATTAAACCCTTTTTTCTCAAAAATATGAGAAATGGACTTACCTCCTTTGGCCGGAAAGCTAAATATTATAATTCCAATTATTTAAATAATACTATAATAACCCGGCTTAGATGATATGAATTCACCGCTCTACTGAAAAAAAGTATCTGGTTATCACCTGATTATCACCTGATAATCATGCCAAAACGTCAGGTGATAATCAGGTGATAATCATTTGGATATTTTCATATAATAATATAATCTATTCGAAAATTCCCTTATTTCAAATTTTAATAATTTATAATGGTCCTTGGATCATTAAAGTAATATCTAAAATGAGATTTAAAACTTTGCTTAAGGAGATTCTACCGGTAAGCATTAGTCAAAATGTATGCTTTTTAGACACTATACAAGTACAACTTGCGAGTACAACTTGCGAGTACAACTTGACCACTTGCGAGCTGGCTCGTTCCACCGCAAGAGCCGCTTTTCTACCGATGCGGCGTCGCTCGCTCGATTTGTAATGTGCAGTCGAACTGCCACGTTACAATATATATATCGCTTGAAAACATTTTTATGGAAAAATACAGGTATACTGAAAGCAGTATAAGGAACGTATAAAGAGTAGTTTTGGTTAACAAAAATATAGTGCTGGCTGATCTTACAGGTAATCACCCATAATATATACGTGGTTCAATATTTATAGAATATATTTTTAAATGTTCATAGAATATTGTATGAAAATATTTTAAATGTGATGTTATGTGACAACTTCCCTCGGATTATATTCAAGAAATTATTTCGAATATAAATTCGGGAAACTTCCACACAGTGTGCGTAAAACGCGATTTTATGTACTTTGCAACTTTTTAAAATCGCATTTGTGCTCCCTGTATCAAAAAATATCGTTCGATACATGCGTGAAAATTGATTCAACACTCGTGAGTTTTTCTCCCTCGCTTCGCTCGGTCGACAAACCTCTCACTCGTATAGAATCAACTTTTACGCATTTGTATCTAAATATACTAAAAAGGTGCAGCGAGACTCAAGGCCACAAAAGTATCAGGTAGCCAAGAATCTCGCTGACCCAACCAATTTCCCATCCGCTGCTCGAGACCGCGCGTGCAAAGCCACGCTGCAGTTTAGGCGCTTGTGCAGTTGTCCCGTAAGACCTAATGAGTGCAACAAGTGCCGAAACAGTGACGTAATTTAGGGGAGAAAAAACTGACGAAAGCGTGGGAGGTCCGGAAATACTTCCGAGCGTCCCCAAGCCACGCTTCCTCACTGCACTCCGACTCAAGTTAAGCGGCCGAGTGGACATACATTTTTTTTTCAATTAAATTTTTCTAATTTGATCTTTTTTTTTGATTTTTATTTTACCTGTTTGTCTACCAATTGCAAAGTTTAATTTAGCGTTATTATATTCAATTGAATTAAGTCCTCACGTTAGAAGATTAAGTGGTTTTAAATTTGATTCAATTTTCACATTCAAATTTTAAAGTCCCAAACGAGTCCAAAAGACCACCCTAAGCAGAGAACGAGAGAGACATTTGCGAGAGGAATGAAATCATCTTTTTTCCATCTGCCACCACAACAAGGTAAGAGAAGTTTATATGTTTCTTATAAAAGAGAGAAAGAGAGAAGAGCAGTCGGTATTCTCATTCAGGAGAGACTAATTGAGTCCAGTCACTCCCAGAGCTGTATAGTTGTGCGCGTGTCAACAAACTCACAAAATTATTAATGTAAGTGACAAACCGTCACTTAACATGCGATAAAAGAAGATTTTTGTTTAGAATATTACAAAATATTTGGTAATTGTATTACTGGCACATTTCACTTGTAAAATACAATATTACTAAACATTTTCAAAATATTTCTGAGTATTTATTTTAAATATATTTTTCAATATTCATATAATATTTCACAAGAATATTTTAAATCCCCAAAATAAGATATACTTGGAATATTTTATAAATATTTTACAATACATTTCTCACTTCTAAAATAAAATATATTTAAGAAATATTGCCAAATATGTGATTAGAAAATATATAAACATTTATATGAAGGTTTAGAAAGTTATAAATAATTTGAGTCGGTTTTTGGAGCTGTATATTAGGCGAGTATATTGGTGGAGGAGAGCAGAATGTGACAGAGCAGGGGTCTGTCTGGATTTCAATTTCGAGCTTGAGGGGTGTTATAGCCCAAGGGGGGAGTGAAAGATGATGCAAGTTTGCATAAGATAGGTGAGTGTAGAGGACCGGATGGTCAGAAACTTGATTGGGAAACGATCGGGGGCTGAACAACTGAGGCTGTAAAGTGTGATGCAGGGTGCGGTAGTTGTCGGCTGCAGTTTTAGGCGGAGGAACAGGTGCTGCGTTTCTTGAGAGGCTGCTGATTCTTTTAATATTAAAATGGATGTCGGGTGAAAATGAGAAAGCGAGAGTTCCGATAAACGTATTTTTTTAATTTTAGACACATATAGAGGATTACATGAATAGAATATGAAAAAAGTACACATGTGATTATATATAATGGCGCACACAGATTTTTCATTTACAATGTCGATTTTTCTATTTACAAGTTTGTTCGCAGTGGCACAAATAAGTCTTTGGTTTACATGTTTGCATTTGCGTTTTTTAAATTGTTGGTTATGTTTACAATTAGAACGTCATTGAGTAGGGTAGCTATTGAAAATAGTATAAGAAAATTAGAAAGAGAGTTACCAGAAGAATGATGAAAAAGAACTAATGTCCGCAGACGTCTGAATGGAGGCTTTGTAGCTGTTGAATGTTCTAGTCGTAGACACTGCAATTTTGTCGAAGTCGATCGATGTGATGCGGGTTGTAATCCATACCTGGCAGTGTATACTCCTTGACCGCAGGTGTCAATGAAAATTGCAACCCAAGGCGAACCTGGTTTGGTACTGTGATCTGTGGTAACCACAAGTGCACGAGGTTTCTCTAGGACAAGCGGTATTTGATCTAATAAAAAACGCCCACTGTCTTCGCTGTTATGTTTTTGAGTGAGTGTAGAATCTGCAGCGAGTTTATCGTTATCGACGTTATCGTAATGGTGCTCTTCAGCTGACTTATAGTCCTCAATACTAACGATGCCCAATACGGGTATATTTATAACTTTATTTTATGCCAGATAAACTTTGAAAATAGGATTTTAGGAGCATTGATCACGAGTTTAAATCTGCAAAAATTTTTGGAGGTAGCTTGGATATAGGGACAACTTTTCGCGGTAGTTTCAGAATGGTTCTCACCTTGGTTTTTCTGAATAAAACCAGCAAAGGGCTTGTAGAAAGAAATTAAAAGTTAGAGGATTAAGAAAATGTTTTTCCACTAAATGATTCTCACGATAGATCATAATACGCGCTGCACGCTTCCTTCCAGCCGTCATAAAATAAAGGCGTATATGTTACCCCAAAAGTTTCATTTATATATACACGAATGGCTATTTTTTTTAGTAAAAAGATATCTTTGAAACTTATCGACCTCGTGAAGACCACACTCATGCCCATTTTCAAGCTCTACACCAACTTTTTGCATGAAATTTAACCCTCTATGTTTTTGCAAGTGGGATTTATGACCCATATCCTTCCAGCATTTTACTCACTCGCGACACGCATTTCTTCGAATATAAAACTTAAGCGTGCGCTGCAGACAAAGATTATCGTCGTTTGTGATACTCACAATCAGTATACTTCGTTTGTAGAGCATACATTCTGCATCATCCATTCCAGTCCTTCCCTCGAAATTATCCATCCAGTTATTCTGATCCGGCACATCAATGTAACCAGATATCAATAAAAACGAGTCATCCACATCAACCACTTTTTTCTTTGCTATATTCGATGAAAAATAACAGCCAAGTTCTCATATTTTAAGGTACTTATCGACCTAAGTGAGTGCGACATTGACCTTCTACACAATGATCGCACTTCACAGTTATACCTATCAAATCGACCGGTTTACGCTCATTTTTTAAAGACGTGGTAATTTGTCTAAAGGCCATACCCAAACTGACGCCTCTATGCCCGCAGGGCTAGGGATCAGCTTGAACTTGCATCGACTGATTTGCATACACGGCCACAGCAATTAGCAGTGGAGTTGATTCTGGCACCACTGGCCTAATTATGCATCTGCACTAGCTTTTAGTAATGCGGCTGCACCACTAGGTGTATTAGAGGACGGTGGGGATACTTATGGTATGCAGCGGCATTGCAAAAGCGCCTGAATACAGTAGAGTCCAGAGTTTCCGCCCGTAATACCATATGATCTGCACTCTCGCCGATTTTAGGCTTACTGAATTTACCTCAGCGGCGGAGACGGCGGCGGCTTAATGCTCGCGGGCTCACTCGAGATGAGATAGACTCACATGGCTCTCGACTATCCTTCAGATGGCGGGCTTGTATCTGTAATACGAAAATTGTTATTCAAACATATTAACAAAAGAAACGTAAGAGAATTTAAAATTTGCTGCACAAGCTCATCTGTGGGAGTATCTCTAATTGAATTAAATACGTTATAAACAATCTCTCCCCACGGCAGGTATATAAATGTCGTTTCGTAAAATGAGTCTACTATACATTTAAACACCGTACTGCCCGTTTCTCGCAGGGACCGTAATTTATCCGAAATTATAGCATCTCGAAAGCTAAAATAGAATAAAATATTTGAGAAAATATAATACTTCGAAAAAATATAATAATTTGAGAAAATATATTAAAATAAAATACTTTAAGAATATTATTATTCCTCTTGATGTTTTTTATGATGAATTTTTAGAACAAAGGTGGGAGGATAACCCTGGTGTTGGGGAAAACATAATTAATTCTGTTTGATAACATAATAACCATAGTCAAATGTCTTTTTGATAACACATATTTTCAGTTTAATAACATAATTTATAAACAAATCTTTGGTACACCCATGAGCTCTTCTATCTTTTCTTCGTTTGTAGATATTGTTATGGAAGACTAAAAAATTACTATTCTCAGTGAATTAAAAAATAATCACAATTTCGCACCACTGTTCTATTTTAGATATGTGGATGATACAATTTTGCGTGTGAAAGAAGACGAGCTAGACGTGGTTGTAAACAAATTTAATAGTTATAATAAATATTTACAATTTACACATGAATTACAAAACAATAATACGATTTCTTTTCTTGACGTCACATTAACAATAAATAATAATAGTATTATTACAAATTGAACACTAACAGAGTTTTAAATTTTAATTCAAACCACACAATTCAATTAATTCGCAACATTATTTACAATTAAGTAGACAGAGCTCTTCTCCTGTCACATAATCAATTTCACAATAAAAATCTGTTCATAGTTAAAAAAGTACTTAGTGAAAATAGTTACCCTGATAAATTTATTGATAGTAACATCCGTTACCGCATTAGATATCATACCCTAGGCAATTCAAAAATTAAAAGGAATAATTCTACAGTCAAAAATGTTATCTCGATTCCGTATCATGAAAAATACTTTTTACATGTAAGTCTTCATTTGAAAAATATGGTTTTTCTATAGTTTCTTGTATGTTAAATAAATTAAATAATATTATCAAGTTAGGTAAAGATAAGCTGGATAAATGTATGTAATGTTGCTTATGTAGACCAAACTAAATATAAGAGAAATTTGGAAAAGAGAATAGATGAGCACAAAAAAACTCCATTAGACATAAAATTACCAATTCCTATGCATATAAACGATTTTTCACATGGTTTTAAATTTGATAATGTAAAAATTTTAGATAAAGAACCGAATTATTTTAAAAGGCTAATATCAGAAAGTATGTATTTCTATCAATATTAATAAAAACAATATTAACAATTAATAAATTAAATAGATATTTAAATAAATCACATGCTACTACTATATAATTTTTCTCTGTTTCAAATTTCCCTATACCATGTATGGCCCGACTGTATATACGTGAGTAGAGCCACATATATATGCGTGAATAAGTGAGCTCGGGTACCTTCGTGTCACTTCGCCGCGCAGACTCTGTACATACTTGTTGTCTCTTATGTATTATGCCACTGACTGAGACTATATGTGGGGGCTCAGGACGTGCCCCAAAAGCCGGAGTCGGCGCAAGCAGCAGCTTCAGCCGAGACCGCTGTACTAGCTAGGGCAGCACTTAGCAAACCAGCTTGGTCGCCAGCTCTCCCTTCCCGCGAATCGCTACGATGAGTGGTGAGTGGGGGATTGTACCGAGGTTTCATGCTAAGATAGAACAAAATGTGATATGAGAATCGGTCTAGCACCTGAACTGTTCAGCCTTCAACTGTATTAATAAATCATTCAGTCTCAACCATCATTATAGCTAGTCTTAATTTATTTCCGCCGGCCTGCATCAGAAAATAAGTGGTGACAGGGACCCCGCTCACACTGCTACCATCATCTCCTCGTTCCTTGTCATCCAAAGTGGTGACCCCGACAAGTTTCGCACACGGAGAAAAGATCATCGACAACGAAAATAAGGAAAACAACAACCAACGGATTAGGCCGGCAGTGAGCATTCAACAACAACAATAACACCATACACGCTAACGGTTTTCAAGGACCGAACCGACGCCGTTCTCCAAAACATCCAACGGATTTTTCTTTTGCAAGTGGTAACGGACGACAATTCTGGAGCAATTCTTGTAAGCCGTTTTTTTTTCACGTCAGCCAGTTACCGTACGAGACCACCTGCAACCGATACGGAACCAAGCCCTGGAAACGCCTAAAAATATAGCGTCTCGCACACCAAATACGCACGTTCGCCAACGACCACGCCAGAGATTCGAGTCGCTCTTTCTTTTCGTTTTCTTCGCGCGGCTCGCGCTTCTTCTAGGCAACGTTTCTTTTTGCGATACCTGGTGGGCCGCGTTATACGCTCCTCATCAGGAGAGTTTTTCCTATTCCACTTCAAACAAACGCACCACTGGCTCCAGAAACTCCGCGCTCGCGCTCATCCTCGCGAGACTCGCGCGCCTCTGCGCGTATTGCTGCACGTCGCGCAGCCGGCTTTGCTCATCGTCCGCCGGGCATGCCACTGCAGCATAGTCCACCTAACCAGCAAGCATCACCGGCAGGGAACAACACTAACTCAACGCAGGACGACTCGCAGAAATTGGACTCATCCGACATGAACGCCGCGAACAGCCCGCTGGGTCTGCCTCTGCCCGGAGACACACCACCAAACCCGCAACGACAACGACACAGCCCTGGGAGCGGAAGCCGCAGCAACCTGCGTCCTGCCAACATACTGGACTTTCAACCCGCAATTGTGGTTCGCGCAGGTCGAATCAACGTTTAACACAAGTAGGGTACGCAGTGACAACAGTAAGTATGACCTGCTCGTTGCGCGCTTGCCGCCCGAGGTTGCACAGGAGGTAGCAGACGTCATCCTCAACCCACCAGTCGAGAATCGCTACACTACGCTAAAGACAGCCGTTCTCAAGCGCCTTGCCGTCTCAGCAGACCATCAACTTCACCAGCTGTTGAACGAGGTCCAGCTCGGTGAAAAGAAGCCATCGCAACTCCTTCGCCAAATGAGACAGCTCGCAGGATCGTCTATCAACGACGACGCGCTTCGCATCAAATGGCTCTTCTGCCACCATATGCAGGCCGCATGTGCCGCGTTCTTAACGCGACGTCGCTCGACGAACTTGCGTCTCTTGCCGACGAGCTGATAACGCCCGAAACGTCGATCAACGCAGTCAACCGCTCCAACGCGCTCTCGCTATCAGGTGACCACACCTCGGGCTGCGCTTCCTCGCTGGCAGACCAGGATGTCACAGCGCTTCGCCTTGCTCATAGAGGACTTGCTGCTCAGCCTTGGTGGAACGATCTTCTCCGTCATCGACCTCAAGAAGGCCTTTTATCAGCTACCGATCGCTCCAGAAGACGCACACAAGACGGCCATAATAACACCTTTTGGTCTTTTCGAATTTACGCGATCGTCCATGGGCCTGCGCAACGCCGCTCAGTCGCTTCAACGAGCAATGGACCATCTCCTACGCGACTTGCCATTCGTACACGCGTACCTGGATGACATCATCGTCGCGTCGTCCAGCCCAGAGGAGCACGTGGAGCATCTATCGGCGCTGTTCGACGTCTTGCGGAAAGCCAGCATCCGGATCAACCCGGACAAGTGCGCGCTTGGTAAAAGCCGCGTACTGTACATCGGATACGACGTCAGAGGGATCTCGACCACCAAAGGACCGCATCGAGGCGATCCAGGCCTTCCCAGCGTCCACTAACTCAGCGCAGCTTCGCAGATTTCTTGGGCTCATCAACTATTATCGACGCTGTATCCCGGGAGCTGCTCGCCTGCTCGACCCCTCAACGACTTGCTGAGAGAGCTGCCTATCAAAAAGAAGGCCGTGCCCATCGTCTGGTCCTGTGCAGCGGAGGACGCTTTCCAAGCATGCAAGAACGCTCTCGCTGACGCTGCCAGCACGACCTACATCCGCGATGACGCCCCTCGACGCCTCCTTACAGATGCTTCTGACTATGCGATCTGTGCCGCCCTCGAGTAACGCGATCCCGACGGCACATGGAAACCGCTAGGATTCTTTTCGAGGAAGCTCTCTACAGCCCAACAAAAGTACAGCACGTACGACAGAGAACTCCTCGCAGCCTTCGCCGCGATCAAACATTTCAAGGGCATCCTCGAGGGTGGCCCCTTTACGCTCCTGACCGACCACAAGCCGCTAACATTTGCCGCGAACCAGGCACCGGAGAGGGCTTCACCGAGGCAGTCGAGACAAATCGACTACTTGCTGCAGCACCATGTCACTCTCGCCTACACCAAGGGACCAGACAATATCGTCGCAGACGCCCTTTCGAGAGTCAAAGCAGCCGAAGCAGTGGAGATGCCAACCAACCTCGACCTCACGACACTGGCGCAACAACAAGAAGCCGACACAGACCTGCCACATCTTCTCGAAGCGATAACGCCCACCCTCCAGCCGCTGATTATGGACGGCGCAACCCTATATTGCGCAGTCGATGGAGGTATCGTCAGGCCCTATCTGCCACGCCAGCTGAGGAAGATGGCATTCAACGACATCCACGGCCTCTCGCACCCCAGTATCAGAGCAACAGTACGCCAAACCTCGCAGAAATACTTCTGGCCGAGGATGCGAAAGGACGTGGCGCGCTGGACGCGCAACTGTGTGCCGTGCCAGCAATCGAAGGTAAACAAACACAATCGCGCCGCGCTAGGCGATTTCAGCGAACCAGACGCTCGGTTCAACCACATACACCTGGACCTCATCAAGTTGCCGCTCCACTCAGGTCTACAATATTGTCTGACCATCATGGACCGCTTCTCCAGATGGCCGACAGCCCTACCAATACCGGACCAACAAGCCAGCCAAGGCGTTTTTTGAAAATTGGATTTGTGTTTTCGGCACGCCTCTTACTATCACTTCAGACCAAGGCGCGCAGTTTGAAGCAGCGCTTTTCTTGGAGCTGACTCGCATCATCGGCGCCGACCGAATCCGAACGACGCCTTACCACCCGCAGTCTAACGGGATGGTCGAGCGTCTTCACCGGACTCTCAAGGCCGCGCTTATGTGTTGTGAACCAACGCCATGGCCCCAAGCGTTGCCGACCGACCAATAAGGAAGACCCTGCAGCCTCCCTACACGGGCCCACACCGAGTCCTGGAGCGTATCAACGACCAGATTTACCGCATCGAAGTTTACGGAGTATCGAAGACAATATCCACATCGTAGCTCAAACAGCATTCCTGGAATCGGCTGACATCCCGCAGCAGTCTGCCCCAGGCCCTGTGTAGCCTAGGACAGCTGCCGCACAGCCTCCATCAGCGACACCGCCACCATCAGTGCCTTCCGCGACTTTGCCCTCGTCCGCGGTATCACCTGCAGCATCGCCACCCACGCCAGCGTCACCATCCACGTCCGAGCCACCAACATTACCACCAGGTCCGCCGGTGCAGAAGCCTTTCAGACAAGTATCGTTCCTCCTGCCTCCAGCAGTCAGCACTGGTGGGGGAGTAGCTGTGGGGGCTCAGAACGTGCCCAGAAGCCGGAGTCGGCGCAAGCAGCAGCTTCAGCCGCTGTACTAGCGAGGGCAGCACTTAGCAGACAAGCTTGGTCGCCAGCTATCCCTTCCCGCGAATCGCTACGATGAGTGGTGAGCGGGGGAGCGTACCGAGGTTTCATGCTAAGATAGAACAAAATGTAATATGAGAATCGGTCTAGCACCTGAACTGTTCAGTCTTCAACTGTATTAATAAATCATTCAGTCTCAACCATCATTATAGCTAGTCTTAATTTATTTCCGCCGGCCTGCATCAGAAAATAAGTGGTGACAGGGAACCCACTCACACTGCTACCATCATCTTCTCGTCCCTCGTCATCCAAATATATTTGACGAGAGAGACGGTTTGTCGTTTTGTTTCGATTATTGTATAACAACATGTTTATAAGATTTATATTTGGTTAAGAATTAATTTATACATGTATTATTTTTATTTTGTTTTAACCCATTAAGAACCAAATGGACACTTTTCACATCTTTTTTTCAGTGGCATAACTAACTATGTAATCGATTGTCAAAAAAATCATGCAGTATCATTTCCGATGTAAAATTTTGTGGTCTTTCGATTAGCCAAGTCAGAATTGCAAAATAATGTATATTAAAAAAGTTACTATTGTTCATTTAACAAAAACACGAAATTTTAATAAAAAAAAAGTTTTGATCTATATTTTTGCATCGAAACCGAATCCCAATTTTTTCAAGCTATGCATTTCTCGCGTCCATGGACCCTAACCTTTAAAATCCCGTATAAGGTTTTTTGAAAATAAAGAATGTTAATTTGTCCAAATTCAAAATAGCAAATCCAATATGGCGGACAAAAAATATTCAAAATTATTCAAATTTCATGAAAATTGGTCTGTAGGGATTCTCTGCATCGCTGATTAGGGACGTGCTAATTATTTTTACAAATTACAGATTTAATACAATGAGCAAATTTTTCTGAAAATAGAAAAAATCTAGTATTTTGTTGAATTGAAACTATAGGATTTTGTTGCAATCAAAAATTATAAATATACGATTAGAATTTTTTTTTCTAAGATTGGCGATAAAAGTAATTAGCAAATTCATAATCAGCGCCCTAAAAAACACCTATATACCAATTTTCAAAAAATTTGAATAATTTTGAACATTTTTTGGTCGCCATCTTGGATTCGCCATTTTGAATTTAGACAAATTAACATCAGATTCATGATCAGCGATCCATAAAATCTCTATAAACTAATTTTCACAAACACTTACCATGAATAAGATGTTTTATTCACAAATATTAGAATAAGTTAGGTTAGGTTAGGGTCCATGGACGCGAGAAATGCATAGCTTGGAAAAATTGGGATTCGGTTTCCATGCAAAAATTAAAGATTAAAACTTTTTTTATTATAATTTCGTGTTTTTTGTTAAATAAACAATAATATACATTATTTTGCAATTCTGACTTGGCTAATCGAAAGACCACAAAATTTTACATCGAAAATGATACTGCATGAATTTTTTAACAATCGATTTCATAGTTAGTTATGCCGCTGAAAAAAAGATGTAAAAAGTATCCATTTGGTCCTTAATGGGTTAATAAAGGCTTGAGAAGGTCCCCACTAGGAACGAGCCGTTGTGGCTTTTTTTGAAGTATGAGTTGAGAAAAAATTAATTATTTTTTCCTTAACACCAAGGTTATCCTCCCACCTTTGTTCTAAAAAGTCATTATAAAATACTTTATTCTGTTTAAATCTTACCATGATGCACTTACCATGATGGACTGAAACCGAAGTATTGTTGTCGATCGGTAATCCGACTGATGTACTTTAATCAACAGCGTCCCGCGGCTCCTGCTCTGATAACTGTTCTCCTCTCCGCAGCTTATGAGCGCTCGGCCTCGCTGAAATCATCATCAGGACTACTAACGTTCTAAATAACCTCAAGAACCTCTATGATTTGCACTCTTAGAGGATGATAAATCAGTTTCCAAACAAAAGTGGCCATTGCATCCTCTTGTGCGACACCCAAATATCGCAGTTCGTTTAAAAATACGAATATGTAAAACAAAATATTCAATTTCAATTAGTCTAAACATTTTTTAAATACTTACGCAATTCGTACAAACGCAAAACAAGCGGCTGCTTAAAATGCGTTATACGAAGCCTGCTATGAAATGTTATGCATGCAATGTCTTTTCTATACCCAAACCATATAGCGTGAATATATCTTTCAGGTTGTTAATTACCAAAATATGCAGGAAAAGTAAACGTAAGATCCTCCGGTTGCATTGTTAACATTGTTGACCACTACTCCAGATCAAATTTCCCTTTTGAACGCGGTGGTGTAATGTACGATAACAATGCACATGGAGGCACTGCAAAGTGTAAGTCTCGTTTCAGCTCAACCAGCTCTTACTTTGAAATTTTGTACGTAGAATTAACAAGTTTACATATAAATATTTTATAAAAATGTGTGGTCAAAATGTACGAAAACGAAACTGTACATTTTTCTACAGCCACACAGTCATAAAAAAGACCGTTTTAATAAACAAAATGTTTACTCTCATATTCCAACCTTATTTATTTCAAAAATCTACATCAATATATATGGCACTTCACGTCAGCCTTTCGCAAATTTTTTTAAATCTTTGCCAAACTGTTTTTTCCTAGTTCAGTGTACTCCCTAAAGAGCATAAAATTGCTGCCAATCCATTGGCATGTAGCTTCCTTCAAACAAATCTATTGTTCCTTGTTCGTATGTATCGTTTAAGTATATTAATTTAATAATGCATTTCTTTTTCTCCAGATCTTCTTAATAAAGTGAATTGCAATTTATATCACAAATAGACCTCATCGCCTCATAAAATCATGAATTTTGTCAAAATATTCTGATTTCTTTTTAGCAAGTTATAAGATTTAACAAAAATAATCATTTTTAGTTATACAGGGTATACTCCCACTAGGAGTTGTTACCTTGTTGCGTGCTCTGAAAGGAGCCAGTGTGGGGGCTCGTCCGGAGGTCTATGCGACCGTCCCGTAGCCGGGCCGGGAAGTAATGGTGCAACGAAAGTGGATAGTTGGGGCGGCGGGGGGTGGGGGGTAGTCGGTTGATACGACGACGTCGGCTCGCCGCCTCTTCGAGCTATTAGTAGAACGCGCCCGAGGCGCGGAATCTCGGTAAAATGGGCTCTTCTCGTCGGGCTCTTCCCGGATCGGGTCCGGACGTCGGGGTTCTCGCGAACGGTCGGGCGGACCTCCTGGACGCTAAGGACAACTCTCCATTGCGTTCGGAAGGAGGCGCAATGGGTATTACATGCAACCCCCAATCCCATTGTGTGAGAAACCGTGCATAGAGGACTGGTTGGCCACGGGGTCCAGTGGTCGCAAACGGTGCCCTCGGGATACCAGGCGCCCTCCCGAGGTACGAAAGCCTTCCCGCTGCAAGCGGGGCTCTGCAGCAGGTGACCTCTAGTTCCCTAGCTACTCGTGGGAACAAAATGAATGCAGATACACAAAACGAAAAAGAAGAAGGGAGGAGTGCTGACACCCAACCGGCACAGACCAGGGACGACGAACTGGGCAGAACCGTTTCTCAGAAACAGGTGAAACCAGGGGTTCCTGACCCACTGGACCGGATGGAGGTGGAGGCAGCCGCAATGGTGAATCCGGCAACGGCGGAACCAGCGGCAGGGGGCTCCAAAGATCCCCCCAAAACTGCCATCCGGCAGAGGAAACGTCGACCGGGAGCTCGTGAACGCAAGGCCTGGAATGCCCAAAAGGCGATAGAAAAGACCGAAGACCGCAGCGGACACCCCCCCGGAGGGGCAGAAAGCTCCCAAGAAACCGAGGGACAGGGAAGCTGTGGTACAGACGCTGTCACTGGCGCAGAGGACCAAACCCTTGACGATGGTAATCGTCGAAGAGGGATACCCTGAGGCGCTTATAACCTATGAAAGGTTCAAGCACTTCAGGAACGCGATGAGGGAAGAGGTGGACAAAATCCCCTCCGAACTGCCGCTACCCCGCTTCGAGGAATCCTTCTGCAAGGGGGGGGGGGGGCATTGTGATGGTGGCGACCGACCAGAGTGCCAGAACCTGGGCAGCATCCTGCATCCCTAAGCTGGACATCTGGGAGGGAGCCAAAATCAAGGTGGGAGGGGTTGAGCTTCTGCAGAAAGTAGTTAGGACCGTGGTCTGGGTCCCTGGGAAACCAGAGGAGGCAGTAACGGTGCTGGCGAGGCTGCAGAGGTACAACCCCACACTAAAAACAGGGGCGTGGAGGATCCTGAACGCGGAAAAGAAATCGGGTGAGGAGGCCAAAGGCACCTTACTGGTACTGGGCATCCCCGAAAGTGGTATTAAAACGCTTTCGGCGATGGACAATAAAGCCTACTACGACATCGGGAAGGTGAGCTTTAAATACTCCCTGACCGAGTCGCAGTAAGGAACATCAAGCGTTGGGGGAGCTGTTGCTGTCAATCATGGCTTCGACAGACATTCCAGTAATGCAGATTAACTTGCACCGCAACAAGGATGCCTCGGCGGTATTAACCAGGCGTTTGACAGCGGTGCACACAGCCATAGCACTAATACAAGAGCCTTGGTGTTACAGAGGAACGATCAGAGGGCTTGGAGGGGCAGGCTAGGTCACCAAGGGCCCAGGCAATGAAAGAACAAGGGGGTGCATCGTGACGAAGGGTCTGGAGACGACACCACTACTGGACCTATGCACAGCTGACCTTGCTGTTTTAGCCATGGAGGTAGCAAGAGGGGTGGGCAGGCAGCGGGTGATTATCGCCTCGGCATATCTCCCATTCGAAAAGGAATCACCAACAGAGGAAGTATCCAGGCGGGTGGAATACTGTGAGGAAAGGGGACTCCCCCTGGTTGTCGGATGTGACGCCAACGCACATCATCTGGTGTGGGGAAGCACAAACACTAACGACCGGGGGACGACCCTACTCGAGTACTTAACTACCACTAACCTGGAGATCATCAACAGAGGTAACGAACCAACCTTCATGAATGTAAGGAGGAGAGAGGTAATTGACATCACACTCTGCTCAAGGCAGCTAGTGGGATATACTAGGGACTGGAGAGTGTCGGACGAACCCTCACTCTCCGACCATGCACAAATTTGTTTTATGATTACAGGAGAAACGCGACAACAGGAAACATGGATCAGGAATCCCAGGCGCACGAACTGGGAAGAATACAGGAAAGACCTAGAAGGGAAACTAAAAAGAGGGTTCCCAAAGGAGATCCACACGATAGGAGAGCTCAACACCGCGGCAGAATCGCTACAGAGGGCCATCATTGAAGCATATGAAGCCAACTGCAAACTGGTGAGAGGCAGAGGCAGAAATGAGGTACCCTGGTGGAATAACCGGCTGGAAAAACTGAAGAAAGCGACCAAAGCTCTACTCAAGTAGGCAGTTAGGAGCAACGATAACCAGCAATGGATAGTCTGGAGTAGTAAACAGAAGGAATACCGCGACGCAGTAAGGAAAGCCCAGACTGAAAGCTGGAGAGAGTACTGCAATAACGTGGAATCTGGCAAAGAGGCGGCTAGACTTAACAAGTTCCTAGCCCGCAATCCCGAAGCCTGGCTGGGAGCGGTTAAACTCCCAACAGGCAACTATACGGAATCGGACGAGGAGACGCTGGCGCACCTCATGGAGTCGAACTTCCCCGGCTTCACGATAGCGGGGGATATATGCGAGACGGCGGAGGACCAGGTGGAAACCGGTGGCGAGGGTTCGCGCCACATCAGTGGCTGCAGGGAACTTGCTAATCTGATTGTCTCGCCGGCAAAACTGAGGTGGGCAATCAGCTCCTTTGATTCCTACAAATCACCGGGAGAGGATGGAATCCTCCCGATCCTGCTCAAAGAAGGAGTCGACATAATCATCGAACCTCTGGTACGACTTACAAGGGCCAGCATTGCAGCCGGATATACGCCAAAATGCTGGAGGACAGCTAAGGTGGTTTTAATCCCGAAAGCGGGCAAAGGAAGCTATAACACCGCTAAGGATTTCAGACCTATCTGTCTGACGTCATTCATGCTCAAAACGCTTGAGCGGCTGGTGGATGGGTATATAAAAGACTATATCTTGAAGAACAACCCATTGTGCAACGAACAACATGCATATAGAGAAGGAAGATCAACAGAATCAGCCCTGCACGTAGCTGTTTCGCTCATCGAAGAACAGATTGAAAGCGGAGGATACGCCGTGGAAGCCTTTCTCGATGCAAAAGGGGATTTAACAACACGACCACAGATAGTATCTGCAAAGCAGCCAAAGATAAGGGAATACCTGATTCGCTAATTAAGTGGATCACGAACATGCTAAGCAACCGGAAACTGACAGTTACAAGAGGTAACACCACCGTCAAAGGCTCCGTCAGCAACGGATGCCCACAAGGAGGGGTTCTTTCCCCAACTCTGTAGGGCATGGTGATAGATGGAGCACTAAGGATGCTGACCAACCTGGGAGTATCAGCAGTCGGCTACGCAGACGATATACTTATAATCACCAGAGGCAAACATCTAAACATCCTACTGGACATCACCGAGTCGACAATGAGGCACCTAAGTAAATGGTGCGAGGATAAAGGCCTATCTATCAATCCCCGGAAAACGGAGGTTGTTGTCTTCACCAGAAAGTACAAGATAGGACCGGGTCGAACGCTAATGATGCGAGGACAGGAAATACAAATTAAGGAGCAAGCAAAATACCTAGGCGTAATTTTAGACAAAAAACTGTACTGGAAGCCTCAAATAGACCAACAGTACAAGAAATTCACATCAGCCTTCTGGATGTGTAGAAGAGCCATTGGGCAGAGCTGGGGCTTGAGCTACAAAACAGTCCTATGGATATACAATTGTATCCTGAAACCAGGACTGACCTACGCGGCTACAGTGTGGTGGAAAAGGACAGATCTGAAGACAGTACAAAAGAAACTCGAAACGCTCAGGGGGTGGATCCTAAGGGCAGCAACAGGGGCTATGAGAACCACCCCAACGGCAGCCCTTGGAGCCATCACTGACGTTGAGCCCTTTCACAGAACAATGCAGGCGGCAGCCTTTATAGCAGCACACCGTCTGAAAAATCATGGACTGTGGAGAGAAAAAGGGGAACACACAAAAGAACAGATCAAAGGAAAAGACTATCCTGTATTGTCAATGAGACTGGACAAGACAGTACGTAGATACAACTTCGAGAAAGGATATCACATCCAAATCCCATCAAGGGAAGACTGGAGCGAACACGACCCTGGTCCATCCGCAGGTGAAACCTGGTACACAGATGGAGCCAGAAAGAAAGGCAGGACGGGAGCTGGAGTCTTCCGGAGAAGGCCCGGAAAAAGGCTTATAGCACCGCTCGGAAGGCACGCCACCGTCTTCCAGGCGGAAATAACAGCTATCATGCTCTGCGCACAACTCGCGCTCGAGGAAAAAAGGCAGGACTGCATCAATATCTGTACGGACAGCAGAGCCGCCCTAGCAGCGCTAGGTGGCTCTAGCACCTCCTCCAGACTGGTGTGGGACTGCATAACGGCCTTAAACAGACTCGGTGGGAAAGTACGCAGACTTACCCTCTACTGGGTTCCCGGATACCATGGAATCAGGGGAAACGAGATTGCGGACGAACTAGCCGGAATAGCAGCGGGACAAGACTTACTTGGACTGGAACCCGCCCTTGGCATTCAGGCGTGCACCGTCAAAGAGGCGGTGCACGACTGGCTGAGAGAGCGACACCTAAAAGAATGGTGCGAAAGCAACGGGTGCAGACAAGCCAAAGCACTGATAGGATCGCGCATCAGAGAGGACTGGGCGTCGGAGATGCGAGATATTACCAGGGCAGAGGCAAAGATCTTCACTCAACTAATTACCGGACACGGGACGCTGGGATACCACCAGCACACTATAGGTCGAAAGAACTCACCAGTATGCAGGTGGTGTAACCAAAATGAGGAAAGCAGTATACATGTATTATGCCACTGCTTAGCCTTAGCCGAAAAGAGACATAGGGCGTTGGGGACGACGACGTGCGAACCAATAGCAATCCAGTCACTGCCCGTTAGGACGGTGATACACCTGTACAAGTCACTAACGGAATAAGATACACAGGAATGGGGCATACCACCTGACACCTCTTACTCTGAGGAATAAGTAATACAGGAATGGTGCATACCACCTGATATGCTGATCCTCAAACGACAAAACTAGACTGGTACAACCACTAGTTAACTACCGGGGATGCATAGGGCGTAAGCTTAGGCATCAGGACCCAATGGTCCACCCAGACCAATAATAATAATAATAAATATACAGGGTATACATGGTGAGAGACAAAGAATTTGTATTTTAATATCTTTACAACTAATCGTTTTCATAAGCTGTGAAAAGAACTTAGCCGAGGTAATCAAAAGATCTATCTTTTGCCAGAATTTCAAGTTAATTAAAGCTTTATTACTCCCTCAACCGTGCGACATAGAAAACCGATTTTTTTAGATTTTCGACTTTTTTCTCAAAAAGTAATCATCAAAATGACTTAAAATCTTTACAACATGTAGACATTATTATTTTTTATTATCATGAATTTTTTCAACACATTAGACTGTTTAATTTGGAAAATATGAATGAAAAAAACACCTTTTTTGTCATAACAATTGAACAAAACGGTCAATTTAGAAAATTTTGCAAGAAAAAGAAGAATATTTTATACTCTTTCAAAAATACTATTGCTGAATTTTTTGTATCAGCTATATCATTTAAAAATGAAACAAAAAATTTTCAAAATCAAGAAATGACCAAAAAATGGCTACAATTGTCAAAATTAAAAAATGTTTTTTTTTCCCGAATTCAGAATAAAAAAACAGATATGCATGTCAAATTTTATTATTATAGACCACGTATTTCCAAAAATACGACGGTATACAGACATACACACACACAGCCATCCGCTCGGACATTTTCTAAAAATACATGTTTCGAACTGCAAACACCTCAGAACACGCTTCTATGAAGTTTTAGCGAAACTGAAAATTTTACTATTACAAAGCTTCCTCTAGGAGGAAGCAATATCAGAACTCAAGGTTCCTTCCTTGCAAAGTTATAGATATACAACAAAAATCTGAAATTTAAGATTTTTTTACTTTTATCACCAACTTAAATCATTTGTTTAGGCATGATCGAAACATTGAAGGTACTACTACATATATACATTTTTTTCGCAAATTTTCTATATCTATAGATATTTTGTATATTTATGGATATTTCTACTAAATTCTGAAAAAAATCAGTTTTCCAATGAGCATGAAATAGACAATAAATCATAGTCAGTGCGTATTTACGCTAACTTCCGCAAGAATAGTAACTTCTAGGAACGACACCGACATTAGAACGGAAAAGCCAATCAATAAAACAAACCACATACAAATCACGAAACTTGTCAACGACGAGAATGAATAAAAATGAAATACGCCGCAACATACTAAAAAGAGAAGATTAATGATTATGGATTCACGCGCAAATGGCCGAACGAGAGCAAAGCGATGATAAAAATACACCGGTTACGCGACCTTTTCAAATCGAAACAATCTGGAAAATCTCACGCGCACACTCCCGACGAGAGAGCAAGCAGAGATGAACAGCGGAAGAGCTAGTTACGAGCTCGATTCCCAAAATTTGGGGGTAATAAAACTAAGAGTTTATTTTTTGACCTGTCATGACTCTATTAAAGCTAGATATTAAAAGAATATTTTAAATTATCCACTCCAAATATGGGATGAGGAAGAGTACGTGAAACTAGTATATAAAGTCCGGGAGCAAAGGGCTAAGAGTTCAGTTCAGTTTAGCAGTCAGTCGTCAGTTTTCTTGAAGTCTCCAGATCAAAGTATCAACAACATCAAGAGAACGTTACTCTGCCCGTTATCAGACCAGTCTAGTTGTCTAAAGTTTATTTTCAAAGTATTAAAATCGGGCTTGGTCGATACCTACACACCGGACTTCACTCGCTGACACTCTTGAAGAAAACCAGTCGCACGCAGCGTCTAACTGTCTGCACCTAATCAACGAGAGGAAACGAGCCGTTGCTCTCCAACGTATCCACAGCCTGCCTGTACTGAACCACCGACACACGGCTTGGAGGCGCTAAGAATCGACAGCTGTCATCATGGAAAGGACCGAGGGATATATAGGGCCCTACACACACACTCGCGCATATAAACACTCAAGGTACGTTTCTCTTCTAAGCTTGTAGAAATAAACAAGTGTTCTTTCAATTTAAAACTTCAAGTGTGATTTCGTATCCGGCTCCCTTCCCCGGTAGGCAGTGACCGCGCTTGCGGTAGCCAAAAGGGACTTCCTTTATTGATATTGATTTATTAATTCAGTAATCACACACATACAAAGAAAAAGGGTAGGAATTTATGTTAGTTACATTGTAATATATGAATGTGTTGCATAGTTGAATTTTAGTCTGGACGTAACAGTTGTGAAAACTATGTCTATTTTTTAACTTTGCTCTCATTTGAATCTAACATGTTCAAAAGCCTGAATTTGGTAAGTACATTTGTTTATGAACTGTCAAAAAATATTGAAAATTGAATTCATCTTATATCATGTATTTTTAATTTTGACTTTTATTTAGAAACATTTCTCTGTAGTAGTAATGCAAATGCTAAAGCATTTAAAATAAAATGCAAAAGTCTATAATAATAATTTTGCAGCTTGAAGAATTGTAATATTATACGTGATAATTGTATACAAAATAAATCATATTTCCTACAAAAAATATATATATTTGGTACTGTCGTACATACTGCGAAGAGATGCGACAGAGCGATTGCTGCCTCCTGGCAAGCGTCAGCGAGAGATCACCGGAACGTGAAGGTGGACTCTTCACATCTTACATTGATACGTTTTTACGGCTAAAACAGGAGACATCGGAGTTTCCAAAAGCGCATTACGTTCGCGAGTATCGCAAAAAAGAGGGGATCGCGCTCGCCCGGCAATGAGAATGCGGAAGAGCACAGGCCCCTGCTGGATTCGTTACTCGGCAATATGACTAACGAGCTCTGCGCGGGTACTTTTATGACTAGGTAAAGGAATATCCAACAGACGGAATTTACCTACGTTTATTTTGAACGGTGAAGAGATCCACGGATTCTTTTATCTCGAGGAACTATCACACGTTGGCACGAAACGTATAACAAACAGCGCAGAACAATTCAAAATAGAGCGCATAATTCGTTCAAAGAGACGCGGCGCAAAGAAACAGCTGTTGATCGAGTGGGCTAGCTATCCGGACAAATGAAACTCCTGGGTAAAGGCGTCCGAAGTTGAGAAAATATAAACATGGATACCAGCGATTTATACCTCATTTTATCGAGTAACAATAACATGATGTACTATAATGACAATGCCTCCAGTGGTTTTACAACACAACTCTCGAGCAAGGTTAGACTCAGCGGCAATTAGTCAGTTGCTCTCGTTGAGATTCACATCCCGAGAACTCTTACACACATTCAAGAGTCGGATCCGTTTTACACGTTTAAAGCGAAGGAAAATGATTTGGCGCACGGAATTTACGACAAAATCAATTAGCTAGCCAACGAAATAAATAGATCCAAAGCCTTTCGAGCTCACTTGAGTCTGGAGATGCTACTCTATTAAGGATAGTCTCTATAGATAGTGCAAAGTACAAATTGGGTAAAAAAATTTTGCTCCAGCTCATTACATTCCACGTTTGCATCACAGATAAAAGGAATCAGAGAGAGAGAGAGAGAGAGAGAGAGAGAGAGAGAGAGAGAGAGAGAGAGAGAGAGAGAGAGAGAGAGAGAGAGAGAGAGAGAGAGAGAGAGAGAGAGAGAGAGAGAGAGAGAGAGAGAGAGAGAGAGAGAGAGAGAGAGAGAGAGAGAGAGAGAGAGAGAGAGAGAGAGAGAGAGAGAGAGAGAGAGAGAGAGAGAGAGAGAGGAGAGAGAGAGAGAGAGAGAGAGAGAGAGAGAGAGAGAGAGAGAGAGAGAGAGAGAGAGAGAGAGAGAGAGAGAGAGAGAGAGAGAGAGAGAGAGAGAGAGAGAGAGAGAGAGAGAGAGAGAGAGAGAGAGAGAGAGAGAGAGAGAGAGAGAGAGAGAGAGAGAGAGAGAGAGAGAGAGAGAGAGAGAGAGAGAGAGAGAGAGAGAGAGAGAGAGAGAGAGAGAGAGAGAGAGAGAGAGAGAGAGAGAGAGAGAGAGAGAGAGAGAGAGAGAGAGAGAGAGAGAGAGAGAGAGAGAGAGAGAGAGAGAGAGAGAGAGAGAGAGATGAGATTACATTAGATTAATTTTTTTTCTGTACATTTTGTTGTACAAAAAGAACATTAAAGTAATACAATCAAGAATACATAGAATTGAGGATAAGTAGATACAAAAAGTATTTGCGAGAGTGATAGATGCGGTGATGAAATGACAGATGATGATTATGAAATGTGGCGAGTACAATAGATGAATTGATGCATGGTGCTTATGGGTCTTGCAAATTGGTGAAATGTTGTTTGACTTGACGCTTGAAATGTGGTATTGATCTAATGTCACGAAGATGGGGGACAATGAGTTCCAGAGATATGAGGCGCTAATATGCAATGAATTCCTCTGCGTCTCTGTGGCGAAGGTGGGAATATCTAGAGGGATCACCTCACCCCTCAAGGGGCGGAGTGCGAAGTGGAAGTCAAAATAGGCCATGATGTAAGATGGAACTGTGATGTTAGAAAGTTTTCTAAGAATACAGGCCATAAAGTACTTCCTACGTCCGGCCGTGGTGAGCCATTGCAACTCACGTATGTAGGGAGTGATCTGCTCGTCCCTCCTTACATCATAGATATAACGAATTTCCGTGTTCACCACGTAATTATTACCACTAATTCTCTGTAGCTTAAAACAATAGGGCTTGCACAAGATGTTTGCGCGGCTTGAAACTGGTGCTCTTTCTAAAATAGTATAATCTTTACATAAGTGAGTGTGCACGCTTACACAGTTGTGTAACGTGCTCTTTCCAAGTGAGCTTAGAATCAAGCACCAGTCCCAGACTACGCAAAGACGACTGATATTCGATTCAGGCTTCTCCTATGTTAATGTATTAGCCGTAGAAGGTAAAGCATTTATATAATAGGAGGAAGCCAGGACGACCACCTGCGTTTTAATAACGTTTAGTTTTAGGTGATTTTGCGTAGCCTAGCCCAAAATCCTTTCGGCGTTAGCACTCATCCTCACGGAACAGGAATCGAGCTCCTCAAAGTGGTATTAGCTGTAAATTTGCAAGTCATCCGCATAAATAAGGTGGGTTACGTCGGTGTTCAGATAGAAGCTGATATCATTGATGTACAATGCGAACAACAGTGGACCTAGTACAGACCCCTGTGGTACTCCCATGTTTAACAGTTCGAAGGAAGTTAGTTTTCCGAGTAGCCTGAGGTGACACACCGTATCAAACATCTTAATTTCATCTTTTTCTTTTTCTTCAATTTCATCTTTCATTCTAAAAAAAAGAAGTAGAAGAGTTACCTTCTTCTTGTTCATGCCAAGCCTGATATTATCAGTCAACTTGATCAAGCCGGGCTGTGTGCTGTGGCCAGTGTGGAAGCCAGTTTGTAGGTCATCAAGGAAGTGTCTTGATTCGATATACTCAGAGATTTGTCTGCATTAGCCACTCCAGCGCCTTGGACAGGAAACATAGGAGAGAGATCGGTCGATAGTCAGTTAGAGTTGTTGGTGAACTGACTTTATTCAGGGCATGCACTAGTGATTTTTTCCAGTCTGATGGTAAGCATGACTCGCTTAAAGATAGGTTGAAAATATGACGTAGAAATAGAGCGAGTACCGGCAGTGCTTTGTAAATGACAAAGTGTGGGATGCCGTCGCTGACCCTGGCCTGGGAGTCAAAGTGCATCACTGCAGCTAAATCATCCGATTCCGTTATCTCCTTGAAATAGAAATGCTCGGGGATATTTAGACCCTCCAGGGTGTGCAGATATTCCTCCACGGCAGGGGCCAGCAGATCGTTGGAGATTCCGCTAAAGTGCGTGTTGAGGTCTTCAATGGAGAAGCGAATGGGTGGTTTTTCTTTGGAAGTGGTAATTCCAAGTCTCTCAAGCTCTCTTCAGATCTCGCCGACATCAGCCAGGGAGGACAGGCGTGAATGATAATAGTTCAGCCTGGCATCCTTGACCTGACTATGAGCATCGTCTCTGGCTAGTCTATAAAAATACAGATCCAGCGGGAGACGCGATCTGCGAAACCGTCTGTAGAGACTGTTGCGTTCTTTCAAAAGGACACAAAGAGCCATGGTAAACTACGGATGACGTTTTGGTCCAGGAGTCACTATACGTAATGGAGCGAGATGGCTAATGGCGTTAGTCAAGTTAGTGTTGAGAGTGGCGATGCAAACGTCAAGTGATGCGGTGTCGAGCAATGATCAGTCACATGTGCCGAGATAAACCCTCAGTGTCTCGACACAGATTTCTTTACAGTTTCTGTAAGTAAATGTTTTAGGTTCATGACGTGGTATCTGTACGAGAGAGAGAGAGAGAGAGAGAGAGAGAGAGAGAGAGAGAGAGAGAGAGAGAGAGAGAGAGAGAGAGAGGACATAACGATTTACTACATACGCTACTATGACGAACAAGTAGGTGGTGGCGGGGTGAGACACGTTTTTTTCGTACCAACGTATCAGCGCGGTTGAGGTGTAGGTATCTGTCTCGGAGGTTTATTTCGCAAAATCCTTCCGTACATTGCGTCCGGAACCAAACCTGTGGGAGAGGAGGTTGAGCGCGCAGGAATCAACGTCTTGGACGAAGTTGCGAACAACGGCTCGGATTTTAAAGAGGCATTCAAATATCGTGTAAAAGAATTTGGAAAAAATTTAAAAGGAAAAGCCAGTGAAGAAATAGCCAATATGATGAAAGGCTCGGATTATAAATCACGTGCAGTGCGTCGAAGGCGTCAATTACGAAAGACACGCGGATCGAGTAATATCGGTAGCAAAAAACGTAAACAATCAGAAAGAAAGACGAGAGTCACCACTGTCGTAGCCACGAGAAAGAAGAAGAGGTCGCTGGATCTCTTCTCTTTACCAGCCACCCAAGCTTCTATCGAGAGTAGTAGCTTTCTACACTATAAATCTGTGTCGTGTCTAAGTGACGATATCGATGCACTCTTGGAGTTTGTTGTATCGAGCGACAGCGAGCATTATTTGAATTTGGCTCACACTATGCTCCGTATTCAAGCAAAAATCATACCTGTGGACGAGTCTACCGAGGCGAGCAAAGACGTTAAAGTCGGACCGATCAACAATTTTCTGCATTCGATGTTCAATCAGATTGACGTTTTTCAAATTGTTTCACCGCCTAATAACGCATATCCTTTCAGAGCGTATATTGAGAGGCTTCTCAACTATTTGCCGGCTGCTAAAAAATCACACCTTAGGACGAGTTTATAGTACGACGATACACAGCTATACGATACACACATCGGTAGTGAGCACCGCTCAGCTACCGATTTCCTTAAACAAACCTCTGGAAGATTGTAGACACTTAGATAGTGCAGTAATCAAGATTTGTGCCAATAGATCATCGACTAAGTATGTGACGTTGAGACACATGGCTGGGAAGTTATAAAAGATCTGATGGATGCTGTGGAGACGTATCTCAATAACTCGTTCACTTTCTACCAGGATTTTGGAAATCCTACAAAGATTCTTCTGCCCAATCACGATGTTACATTCACAAACTGCTTTAATGCACGAGCAATCAACATCGATGAGAGACCACACCATCATCGCCTTTTGACGAAATGTCAACCCAGAACGCTCAACAGCTTTCATCGCTTGATGAGGAGACGCAGCAGCAACACCAGAACCAGCCTGCAAGAAGCCAAAAAGATACGTAAGACCACCAAACGTGGTAATGTATCAGCGGACTTTCGTTGGACTAAAACAGATGAAAGATTGTATAAACTTGCGCTTAAAGAAACTCGAGAAACTTTCGGGACTTATCAATTGCGAAAAGAGAAGATCCGCAAAATTGTAGAGAAATTCTAATTTAAATTTCTAGACTAATTTAAATTTCGCTACTGTACGCGTAAACCCATTAGACGTAGTTTTATTAGAAATTTACTCTTTTGCGTTATCGCATATTCTGAAAGATTTGTACGGCGTTATTTTTTCAATTTAACTTTTTTATATTGTATTATTAGTTTATAAGTTATATCAACTTTATTCTTAGTTTCTAAGCTGCTATAAATATGCTATGTACTCGTATTCTAAGCTGCTTTAAATGTCAATAAATAAATACAAATTTTAATATGTGGAAAAAATCTTTTTTATTGTATACAAAACCCCATTCTTCCCTACCCCATAAACCCCAAAGCTGAAATTTAGAATAGGCTCTGCAGCACCATCTAGTAGGTTACTTATTATATATGGGCATTTGTTCTCACAAGAATCATTCTTCAATCGATCGTCAAAGAGACAACTACAAAAATGGGGTAGAAAAACTGTAAGGAGCAGAACAGAAGTTCGACCTGGGAGGAGAGACAGTCTTTCATCCAATCAACCGAAGAAGCAGAACAAACACTCGTTGTTCTGTACCAACACTTTCTTATATCCAAAGAAAGATGGCGACAATAAACTGTCAAAAAAATCATTGTCCTCGTCGTCGTCGTTGCAGAATCATCAGTCATTTTCATCCAACACCTTTTCTTGTCCAGAGAAAGATGGCTATAAAAAATTAAAAAGATAACTCTACAATGCCCAAAAATCAATCAGCCCTTTTTTAGGGCTATCATATACATTTTAAACGTGGCACAACAATAATTTCTCTGCAGTGCATCCATGGAAAGGATCAAAGCTGATTTAGAACAATAAAAAGGCTAACAGGTATACGATCAACAAGTAGCATGATTGTCAGTTTAGGGCAGCTGTAGTGTAAAGTGATATAAAACAGTAATTAAATAGGTCATTATAGGGGTCATCAATCATTTTAATTGACCTAATTGACTTTCGGTTATGAAAGTCATTTAGGTCATGGATGAAGATCATCTCATGATGAGCTTTATAGCTGTAGGGTTAAATTTTTTAATCTCACAAAACAATAAAGTCAGACATATATGTAATTGCTATCATTTAAAAATTAGAAATTAAAATTAGGGGTTTGCGAACGGAAGCAGCAGGGAGTACTTAGATACAGGAGTTATTAGATTTATGATTTTTTATTAATTTTTAATATAATGTTATTACTTACTAAAAACCGCTGCCAATTCATTGGCACGTAGCTTCCTCCGAACTGATCTATTGTTTCTTGTTCGTATGTATCGTTCAAGTATATTAATTTTATAATGCATTTCTTTTTCTTCGGATTTTCTTAAAAGAATGAATTGCAATTTATATCACAAACAGACCTCATAACCTCATAAAACCATGAATATTGTCAAAACATTCTGAGTTTGCGTTAGCAAGTTATAAAGTTCAACAAAAATAATAATTTTCAGTTATACAGGGTATACAGGGTGAAAGACAAAGAATTTGTATTTTAATATCTTTTCAACTAATCGTAATCATAAGCTGCGAAATGAACTTAACCGAGGTAATCAAAAGATCTATCTTTTCTCAAAATTTCAAGTGCAATAAGGCCTTTTTACGCCCGTAATCTAGACTCTAAAAAAACTCATTTTTATCAGTTTTCGATTTATTACTAAAAAAATAAGTGGTCACATCACTTGAAATTTTAATGGAATATGGTTTGAGACGTAACTCATCAACATATTTTTTTTCATGAGATTATGATGTTTAGTTTCAGAGACATGAATTTTTAAAAAAAAATCACCTTTTTCATTTTATTTGCTTAACTGAACGGCCAATCCCGAGGATCAAACGGGGAAATATAGGTCATTTTATTATCTTTTCAATGCATTTTAGCTGAATTGTTTGTAACAATAGAATGATTGAAAAAAAGGAAAATAATGATTTTCGAAATTCGAAAAATGGCCATAAAAAAAGTAATTGAAGAATTCAAAAAAAATGTTTTTTCCGAGTTCAGAAATATAAAAATAGATATGCATGTCAAATTTGATTGATATTGACTGAGTAGTTTCAGAAATATCACGGTATACATACGCACGCACGCACACACACACATCCATACGGACATTTCCGAAAAACACGTAATTCGAACTTCTAACATCTAAAAATACAAAGCTTCCTCTAGGAGGAAGCAAAAACTAAACGTGGTAAATAATTGAAATAACGTACGCTCAAAGCGAAAAATATCTGAGTCAAACTATATGAATTTTGTATCGTGTAATATAGACATTTTGAAAAATGAGCTCGATTTAACATCCAAACACTCAATATGGACTTTAATTTTGGTAAAGTCGATATTACACGATGCAAAATTCAAATAGTACGAATACTGCTTCCTCCCAGAGGAAACTTTGTAATAGTAAAATATTCATTTTCGCTAAAACTTCATAGAAACATGTTTTTAGATATTAGAAGTTCGAATTGCGTGTCTTTAGGAAATGTCCGTATGGATGTATATGTGTGCTTGTGTGTGTGTGTGTGAGCGTATGTGTGTGTGTGTGTTTTTTTTTTTTTTTATTGGATAAAGAGGTTGGAGGGAAAAATCTTAATAGACCATGACATGGCCTGAGCCACCGTGTGTTGGATTCTCACCAACTAAAACCCTTCGTTTTGCGACCGAATATAGAATCCAATTGCAACCCGAATCCTCTTCGCTCTCCTTACCGATTTGTCGGTGAGGAGGGCCAAGCTCCGTCTTCAGTGCCTTTTTCCCCCGCGGTACCACGGTCAAGTATTACTTCGCGGGGGGGCATAGGGACATTGCCCTTGTTTCCTTGATGTGATTGTCATTCCTGATGCGTCCATATCTAGTAAATCTACTATCGTACCTTCTTCATTATAGGCTGCCGTCTACTTCTTACCGCATCTTCCGGTCGTCAGCTTCTTGCAGCATCTCTCGTCTTCTTCTCTCTTCGTCGCTCCTCACTTTCTTGAGGATGACCGCGGCGTAGTTACTAACCACGTGCCAGCCCTCAGCGGTGGCGAACATAGCTACCATAATAGACTCAGGAGTTGCTCTGGTCTGGAGGTAGCGTTCAAACTCTTCACGCTCCTGCTGGTAACGCGAGCAGTAGCAAAAAACGTGCTCAGCGTCCTCGCACATGTCCAAACATGCTGGGCAGTCTGGACAGTCTTCTAAATTAAATCTACACAGGTATGTTCGATAACATCCATGTCCCGTCAAAAATTGCGTGAGGTAGTAGTTTACTTCCCCATGTCTTCTTGTGATCCAGTCTTCAATCTTTGGTATAAGTCGGTGCGTCCAGCGCCCTTTCAGGCTACTGTCCCATTTTCTCCGCCACTCAGCTACTGTTTGTTCTCTGGCAGCGTTCCAGATTTCTGCCTTCGTTTTATCGCTGTTCTCCTGTTTTGCCATGTATATGGCCTTCCTCTCTTGTGCTAAGAGGTCGATGGGTGGCATGCTTGCCACGACGCTTATTGCATCGTCCGATACCGTGCTGTAAGCAGACGCTACTCTTAGCGCACTCCGTCTATACACGGATGACAGGTTCCGCGCATAGGCTTTTATTGCCATTGCATCTGCCCAAATTGGTGCCCCGTACAGCATAATCGATGTACTGACACTTGCTAACAGCTTCTTTTTCTTCTGAGTAGCTCCACCGACATTCGGCATGAGCCGAGATAGAGCAGCCATCGTTCTTGACGCTTTTTCACCTGCTAATTCAAGGTGCTGTTTAAACGTCAACTTTTCGTCTATAGTAACGCCCAAATACTTGATAGTGGATTTAGAGGTTATCTCATGGCCGTCTATCATTAGGGCGATCGTCTCCATTTTCTTCCTGCTAGATATCAGGATCGCCTCGGTCTTGTGTCCAGCGAGTTCAAGTCCCGTTTCTCTCAGCCACCTGTGGATGGTGGTGATCGCTTCATTGGTGATTTCAGCGACGTCTTCTTTTTCCTTCCCTACTACTACAAGAGCTATGTCGTCTGCGAATCCTACTACCATAGCCTCCCGCGGGAGTTGTAGTCTCAGCACACCGTCATACATAATGTTCCACAATGGCGGGCCCAGTACTGATCCCTGTGGAACACCTGCCGTGACCTTGTAGGTTTCAATGCCGCAATCCGTTTCGTACAGTAAAGTTCTGTCCTTCAGATAGTCGGCCATCATCCTCCTGATGTAGGTAGACACCTCAAGCTTTTCAAGCGCTTCATGTATCTTCGTCCAATTTGCAGAGTTGAATGCGTTTTTGACATCCAAAGTAATAACTGCACAGTACTTCTTTGTTCCGCCCTTCCACCGTTTTCCACTGATGGCTGCTCGGGCTGTGTTTACCACTAGGCCGATCGCGTCCAAAGTAGATCGGCACTTCCGAAAGCCATATTGGTGCTCGGCAAGCCCCTTGGTCTCGTCGATTATGCACTCCATCCTGCTGCTGATAATGCGCTCCAGTATTTTTCCTTGAGTGTCCATCATACATAATGGTCTGTACGATGTCTCCCCTCCGGGCGCTTTGTTACCCTTAGGTAACAACACAAGTCGCTGCTTTTTCCAGTTCGTCGAAAATCTCCCTTCTGCTAGGCATGCATTGTAGAGGCCAACAAATTCTTCAGGTTTAGCCTCGATGGCATGCTTCAGCGCCACATTTGGTATGCCGTCAGGACCGGGAGCCTTATTGTTTCCTACCCTCTTGCTTGCTACGAGTAGCTCCTCAACTGTAATTGGAGGTATATCTTCTTCCCGCACTTCCTCTGCTATAGCATATGGTGCGTCCGGCTGACTTGGAAAAAGTGTTGTCACTACCCTCTTTAGTACCTCTGGGCACTTTGGTGGGGGTATATAGCTTCCTTTGAGTGTCTTCATAACTGTTTTGTAGGGCCTGCCCCATGGATCTTTATTGACCTCTTCTAGCAGCTCCTTATGACATCTCTGCTTGCTTTCACTGATGCACTTCTTGAGGGTGCACTTGGCTTCTTTCATTCTTCTGCTGCATTCTTCTACAGCTTCGCTTCCAATACCGGTTCGGTAAAACTTTTTCCTTGCCCGTTCCACCAATATACTGGTGCCCATCTTTGATTGGGCACTTTTCTTGGCATAACTGCGTCACAGGCTCGGGTGAGCCATTTTGTCATTTGTTCAGCCTTGTGTTCTGCTGATCCCGTCAATTGGATATTTCCTAACATCATCAGAAATAGTTCCTTGTCGTACTCCTTGGCTTTCCATTCCATTTTCGTACTTATAGGGTTAGTACAGTGTACCATGTTTTGTGTGCCCAGCTCCATTATAATGGCGTGGTGATCACTATTAGTGAAGTGCTCGCTTACGGTCCATTTACTCACCTCTTTTACCAGACATCTACTAACAAATGTTAAGTCGATCACTGATTCAGCGTCCACCTTTTTATAGGTTGGTACGTTGCCTTCGTTCACCAGCACCAAGTCCAGAAGTGTGAATGCCTCTAGTAGGGCCTGTCCTCTTCTATTGGAGTGTGTATGTGTGTGTGGGTGTGTGTGTGTGTATACCGTGATATTTCTGAAACTACTCAGTCAATATCAATCAAATTTGACATGCATATCTATTTTTATATTTCTGAACTCAGAAAAAACATTTTTTTTTAATTCTTCCATTACTTTTTTTATGGCCATTTTTCGAATTTCGAAAATCATTATTTTCCTTTTTTTCAATCATTCTATTGTTACAAACAATTCAGCTAAAATGCATTGAAAAGATAATAAAATGACCTATATTTCCCCGTTTGGTCCTCGGGATTGACCGCTCCCTTCGGCAGATAAAATGATAAAGGTGATTTCTTTTTTTAAATTCATATTGCTGAAACTAAACACCATAACCTCACGTAAAAAAATATGTTGATGGGTTACGTCTCAAACCATATTCCATTAAAATTTCAAGTGATGTGACCACTTATTTTTTTAGTAATAAATCGAAAACTGATAAAAATGAGTTTTTTTAGAGTCTAGATTACGGGCGTAAAAAGGCTTTATTGCACTTGAAATTTTGAGAAAAGATAGATCTTTTGATTACCTCGGTTAAGTTCATTTCGCAGCTTATGATTACGATTAGTTGAAAAGATATTAAAATACAAATTCTTTGTCTTTCACCATGTATACCCTGTATAACTGAAAATTATTATTTTTGTTAAACTTTATAACTTGCTAACGCAAACTCAGAATGTTTTGACAAAATTCATGGTTTTATCCCTGGTGAAAATTTATACGTATTTTATTATTTATCTTAATATCTATTTTAGCATACATTAAAATACGTATTTTAATACGTATTATAATTCGTATTTTATTATATATTGAAATCTTATATTATATTAAAGTGACATATCCAAATTTTCTCCGGTTCTCCGGTGCATTTTTTTTAAAATTCATATTTTTTTATAACTATAACGACTATTCTAATAGGTTTTTGGATTTGTAAAGCATATAGTCTTTGAGTAACGATTTTGGAAACGTCTGACCGAACGCCGAAGCGAACTGCGAACCTCCACTGAAACTCATCAGACCAACCTTACAAATCATATTTAATTAAATTCTAATCTAATATTATTTTATTCTGTCTAAACAATTTTATTAAATCTAAGTATCAATTACACGCTAAGTATCAAATCAGTGTATTTTAAGCAGAGCTGTCGATCTGAGGAGCTCCGACTCGCCCAAGACTCCGCTGTCGACTGAGGCCTGCCGCGTTGCCCTGCCGCTTATATACGGCAAAACTGCAGAGTCATCTTCAGAGCCGCACATCCACCTTAAATTATTTTATGACCCTGAAGAGCTCCGACTCGCCCAAGACTCCGCTGTCGACTGAGGCCTGCCGCGTTGCGCTGCCGCTTACATACGGCAAAACTGCAGAGTCATCTTCAGACCCGCACATCCACCGTAAAGTTTTTGATGATCTTGAGGAACCGCTCAAGACTCCGCTGTCGACTATGATTACTACAAAGATTGAAGTTATTACAAACAAATATTTAAATATATTAAATAATTAATTTAAAGTTTAACGTTTTTTACTTTATACTACTTGTAGAAAAAATTTCATTATATACGGGAAAACGGCAGAGTCATCTTCAGAGCCGCACATCCACCTTAAATTATTTTATGACCCTGAAGAGCTCCGACTCGCCCAAGACTCCGCTGTCGACTGAGGCCTGCCGCGTTGCGCTGCCGCTTACATACGGCAAAACTGCAGAGTCATCTTCAGACCCGCACATCCACCGTAAAGTTTTTGATGATCTTGAGGAACCGCTCAAGACTCCGCTGTCGACTATGATTACTACAAAGATTGAAGTTATTACAAACAAATATTTAAATATATTAAATAATTAATTTAAAGTTTAACGTTTTTTACTTTATACTACTTGTAGAAAAAATTTCATTATATACGGGAAAACGGCAGAGTCATCTTCAGAGCCGCTCATCCACCTTGAATTTTTTGTTGGTCCTGAGGAGCTCCGACTCGCCCAAGACTCCGCTGTCGACTGAGGCCTGCTGCGTCGCGCTGCCGCTTATATACGGCAAAACGGCAGAGTCATCTTCAGAGCCGCTCATCCACCTTGAATTTTTTGATAATCTTGAGGTGCTCCGAACCGTCCAAGACACCGCGGTCGACAATGATTACTACAAAATTTACCGAAAGTGCATTTAAAATTTTGCGAATCTCTGTGAATCTGGAAGAATCAAAATATAAATGAAACGTGTGGAATATGACCTTCCAGCGTTTGCCAACTTATTTACGTTGCCCGACTCTCACGACGGGGACGTACTGGTAAGTTAAATTTTCGAGATTTATGTGTTTCTTTCAGCGCTGCATTTTCATATATCTATAATTTTCATATATCTCTGCTGCCGATTTTACTTTGTTCCAGCGCTGCACTATAAAAAGGCTGCTGCCGATAGTTTCTATTTCAGCGCTGCACTACAAAAATGCTGCTGCCGATAATTTTGGTTCCAGCGCTGCACTACAAAAATGCTGCTGCCGACAATTTTGAATCCAGCGCTGCACTATAAAGATGCTGCAGCCGATTTTTTGTTTAGCACTAAATTGTAAAATACTGCTGATGTTTTATACTTTTTTATATTTTTTTATCGATTTTTTATAATTTGTATAATTTTTTATAATTTTTATAATTTTTATAATTTTTTATAATTTTTATAATTTTTATAATTTTTTATAATTTTTTATCGATTTACCTCAGTGTCGTCTCATCATCGTCATTTATCTATTTATACTAATATTTTACAATACTTCTTGAAACACTATATTTTTAGTATAAACTTTTTGATCTTTAGTCAATTTATTCTTTATTTCTGCATTGTTGAGTAGCAAAGTTTTTAAGTATTTTCTATCTCTTGTTCTTGATAAAGCAACATACAATTGACCGTGACTAAAAACAGGCGATGGCAAATAAATACCAACTTGATCATAAGATTGTCCTTGAGATTTATTAATTGTCATAGCAAAACCTAATCGAATAGGAAATTGTTTTCTGCGTATATTAAATGGTATTTCTTCTTTGGATGGTGACAACGTTATTCTTGGTATCATAACTAATTTTCCTATATTTTTTCCACTTAAAACTTCGGCTTGAACTGAATACTGAAATAATTTTTTTATTGCTAATCTTGTTCCATTGCATAAATCTTCATTTAAATTCAAATTTCTTAAAAGTATAACCATTGCACCAATCTTCAAATGTAATTTATGTGGTGGTAAACCATTTGGACTTAATGAATTTAAAAATTCTGTTGGTAACATAACATCCAAATTCTCACCATTATCATCTTCTGCCGTATCTATACTCAAATATTCATACGATTCTCCTTCCATTATCTTCAAAATTTTATTGTTAATGTTCGTTACATCGCTGTTTTTGGGAGACAAAATAACTTTATCTTTTAATTTTTTATCACTTATTTTTATAACATTTCCAAAAATTTCTTTAATATCTTCTTCTTTCGTTATTAACTCATTAGGAATTTCAATTAGTTCATGCTCTTTCTCATAGGACGTAGTCGTTTTTCCTTCACCCACATTTAGTAACCATTGTTTAAAATCGTCATCATTATTAGATACTCGTAAATTTTCGTTTAATGTCATACGTGTAAAATTAGTCCATAAATTACTTTATTTAACTGAATTCTCAATAACTTGTATTCGACTTCCGTGCCGAACAACTTGTAATGTTTGTCTAAAATCTCCTGACACAAGCATAACTTTACCACCGAATGCATCTTTGTCACTACATAAATCAAAAATTATTTTAATAGTTTATATAGTGACTTATATCACCACTGTGGTCCATTATTATGTAAGGATCCTAAGTAATGATGCAAAGGACTCAAATAAAATGGAATTAGTAAAGATAATACAAATAATTATTATATAATACTATAATAACAATAATTATTATACAAGGTCATAATTATTCGGAAGTACTACATTATTTTTATTAAAACGGCAAATTTAATAAACTCAATTCAAAGAAGTTATTTATTATAATTTATGTACGTTAATAAAACAACATCGAAGTACAACCGAGCGAGCGTTAGCGAGTGAGGTATTTATTGCTAGTACTTATTAAAGTACGAATTATAATATGTAATATCATACGTACTTTAACACTTCAGAATATCGAACCAATTTAATACGTATGAAAACACGTATTATAATACGTATGAAAACACGTATTATAATACGTATTATAATACGTATGAATATACGTATTAAGCATAAAAATCGAATAATAACAAAATTATTTAAATATAAATATTTTAACACCTAAACATACTACAATGCATAAATAAAAATACGCAATAACAAAAAGAAATGCATAATAAATTAATAACAAAGTTAATGTGATGATATAATATTAAATAATGAATAAGACAAAATATGATAAGAATGAGTTTATTTGAAAATGTTCAATACTATACATATTGTATTATATTATTATCGCATTAACATTCAAATCTTAATTGCACGCGACGATTTCGTTTATTTATTGCATGCTTCATTTCATTGATTTTTTTTGATAAATAGCTAGTGGTATTTCTTAAATACTCTGTCATTTCATCTGCGCTATATTTTTTGTCCCGCAAATAATCAGCGAATATACCTGAAAAATATTGAAAAAAAAATAGAAATCATTGTGTTTTTTAGATATTTCAAACGAATAAAAAAATGTTAAATGTCTTACTTATTAATAATCTCAGCTTGTTTCTTTCCAATTCTTTGACTAGCGAAGTATTGAGAAATCTATTTTTTTAGTGACTTTTTTCAAAACTACAGCTCTGTTTACTAAATTTTCCGGTCCCCATAAAATCAAAGCTAGTGACCGGACAAATTTTACTGGATTTTTTTCACTGTGTAAAATATTCCACCTAATTGTTTCGATCGATTTCTCTTGTCCAAGGTATGTCTAAAAAATTTCAATTTTATAATAAAAAATGTAGAATTATCTATAAAGTAAGTATGCATATTAACCCTTTAAACTAATAATTAAAACAAACCTTTCCATTTTCAATTGTGTATCGTTTTCTATACTCCTCTTTACCGTCGCCGTTCTTATAATATTCAAACGTTTCAACTATCAGGTTGTCAATCCATTCTTTGCAATGTACTGCAATTGATACAAAATAAATTATATTAGAAAATTTAAGAAATTACAATTAGAGATCATATACAAATAAATGTAGTAGAAATCTAATTTGCAACGTTTTACAAACATATTTCAAATGTAAAAAAACATTATGATCGCATGTTTTGATTTGAATATTTGAATGAGAAATAGTTCATTACAATCAATACCTTAGATTATATAGTACTAGATGGCGTCACCTATGCTCTGTGTCATACTTGATAGATCGAGTTTTTCTCTCTCTCTCTCTCTCGTGCATACATCGATAGACTTATTAGTATTACATCTAAATCTAAACATAATAACATGCGTATATTGAGAGAGAGAGGAGAAATTTTCAAGTTCGAAGAGAGCAAAGGCTGGCAGCTCCGAATATCCGCCAATCGTTTCTAACATTAGAAGAAATTTAGATAAGTATTTCTTTTTATATTTGACCATATTTAGAACTATTTCTTTGTTTCAAATTGTATTTTATACTTGCAGATAAGATGCAGATCAAATTGATAAAATACATGGTGGTTACTTTCTAAATTGGAGGTCAGATTCATCAATAAGATCTAACAGATAAAAAGTTTTTAGGTATGTTAATTCATAGGTCTTAATGAGATCTATGAGTCCGTATTTTCATCAAAAATTAATTTCAATTAACTTTCCTTTTTTCAGTTAAAACAGTAGGAAGTGTCTCCGGTAAGTCAACTGTATACCGTACACAGTATACAGCTTTGTTGACAAGAAAAAGTGTTTACTGTATACTGCGCATGCTATATACAATTTATCTTGTAAAACACTCACTGTAAGACGTCTCAGCTTCATTTGCTGGATTATCGTGGTTTATGGCTTGTCCTTCTTCATTGATTGGTGTTTCATCATGGTTTACGTCTGCTATTACTTCATTGTTTGGTGGATGTGATGATTGATGATTACCTGTAGCTAAACAATAAGTTTTTAAATAAAAAAGTGTTAACAGTTTTCAATTAAAAACAGTGTACGTGTAAAGTTCAGACTACTTACAAGTAGATGCTCCAGCATTGTTCTGATAGTCATCATGATTATTCTGGTGATTTGGTGTGAGTGATGGTTCGTTTGCTGTTTTATGTGAAATTATTTTAAAAGAGTTAAATTAAAACATCAGTGTACAGTTAAGAGAACTTACAATGAGAGTCATGAGGCTCGACATCCTCATCAGTCTGGCCATGTTCACTAGAAAAAGAGTTATTATCTGCTGGTGACATTGGTGAATTGATTGATCGACGTACTGGAGGAAATTTACTGCCAGTATTAGTTTCATTATCATCCAATGTACAAGGTTGCGTATCAAGTACATTTGTAACTTCTTGTAGAACCATAGTAGAAGATGATGATGGGATGGTATGCAATAAACTAGTGGATGTGTTGCCACTCGTGGATGGTATACCTGATTCAGTATCAATAAGTAAATTTGATTTTGCATTATAATATGTAAAATAGTTATATTACTTCAAATATGAAATGTAAACATAGGTGATTATTACCATTATCAGTGCATAGCTTTTTTGGTGTCGAAGCTGCATTTTCATCCCCATTGGCAGATTCATCGCTGTTGTCGTGACAGTAAATATGAATGAATCTACGCTGCTTGATTACGTTATTATTAATAACCAAATATTCTAAATAATAAACACATTCTACAATAAAAGTACAATTAATATAACTTCATTTTTTTTGAAAAATTGATTGTGAAAATGCAAATAATCTACTTACTTCCTAATGCATATATGTAAGCACCATAGTAATCAAAATTGTGCTCATGATCTTCAAGACATGGATCTCCAGTTTTTTGGCAATGATAATATTTCACGTAATATTTATGACCTTCTGTAAAATCTTCATCACTGTTTGGTTTGATACATTCTTTGTCAGCACGTTGAAATTGTATATCGTCGATCAACACGATTCTGGTTAAATTTTTTTCGTCTTCAAACACTATTCGAGCATATTTTAGTTTAGCCATCTTTATAAACTATTCTCTGTTTTGCTTTTCCTAAACTACTTCTTTTTTGCCTCTGACAGGCGTGCGCGGTTTTGCTACGATTCGCGGAAAGACAGTGTGCTTTAAGTTGTTGTCTTTATCGCCGCGTTTTCAAAGAGCTTTAGACGTATAGTCGCGCCACCATCACGCTCACGTGGTTTCTTATATATATATATATATACTATATATACTATAACTCGTGCGCTTGACCTCTACAGTCAAATTGTGTGTATACAATCTGTCACATTGCTACTAGTCTGATTGGTGGAACTTATACTACTTGGTGATTGATTAGTGTCCAATGGGTCGTAGCAAAAGGAAAAAAAATATTTGTATAACGAAGATGTAAACATAACCAAATACGCCAAGAGAAAACTAATAAACAGTATTAAGGTAAGCGTTTGAATTGTTCAAGGTTTTTATAATTATTAAAAATTGTTATTAATAATAAGAAATAAGTTATTTGAATGTTTTTTTTAATCATCATAGGGGGGCTGATGCTTAGTGTTTCAGAATCTGCTGGAAATTCTGTGGAAGCTAAAGAGATGCTAATTTGAGGTTAAAAGGTTAGGATAATACCAGCTAACAAATCATTTCTGTTTTTATTAATATACTTTAATTTTTTATATGTAATACAGTCCTACTCCACTATCTGTACAAGGTTTATATTGAAAACCACGACCAAATGCTTAAAATTCTTTTGAATTTTTTAAATTAGCATCTCTTTAGCTACTTCCACAGAATTTTCAGCAGATTAGTTTATTATTGTATAGTAATGAAGTATTTTATAGTAATTTATTTAATGTCTTAATATGCATCAATCCATTTTTATACAGGAAACTGTTGTTCTTGAGTCATCGAGTAACGAAGATTCATTTGATGATCCCACAATTATAATGGCACAACCAAATAGAACAAATCCATTCCCTACTGAAGGATTCTCGCACGTAAGTTAATGCCTTCTTCACTTTTACGTAAATACAAGTTTTAAGTTATTAAATTGTATTGAATACATGTATGTATTGTAACAGTATGCCCAGTGCACACTGCTACAATGCGAGAAGTGCGTCTTTCGCTTGTGGTGAGTTTCCCTGCTCACCACGGGAACGTTGTGTCGTTCACCTGCAACTCAGGTGATACAATTCCGGTAACATGTCAAACGCGCAGATTGTCTATCACTAGATAATATGTATCGATAAAAAAAGCACGTCTTGTACTTATATTATATCGTATTCGTGAATTTGCGTGTATGGAATCAAAATATTCTTTTATGGCGAAAGAAATTCGATTTTTTTTAATCAAGTTTAAGGTGTAAGCACGTGATTCATACATACACATATATAAAGACAATGAACTCGTGCCGATCTCCTTTCTTTGCTAAGTAAGAAAATATTTACGTCGCTCGTAGGCGAGCCTACGATGTAGGGTGCCATATATTCAAATACTGTAATAGTATTTGTGTGTAATCTACATATCGAGGCATGTGTATAGAGGTGCGCGATAACTAGTGGATCGAATTTCATCTAATTAGTATGTTGCAAGTACACACGAACACGATGATAATCATAAGTTGATCAGCCGCCTTTTGTATGGCTGTGTGTGTAACTGTGTATGCGTGCATGGCTATTGATTATACAGTAACTGTTTAGTTCAATGATGTTTTAATTGTGTCTATATCTATACTTTCTAGAGAGAATTTTTTTCGAGTCCACAAATCAACCACTACGATAGTGACGACGCAAGTATTTTAGAAAAGATCAATGAAAAGACAAGTTATGTTGAAGAAATGCAGAAGAAATTTTTGGAACCTACTTCAATATCAATAGAAAAGAGTTCTGGAGAATTATTTTTAATGGCGTTAATTCATTCTGTGCGATTTAAACTCTCATTTTCCGCTTTAATTAACCACCTTCAGATAATTAATTTAATTTACGAAAAAAAAATTATACCAGAGACGCGCTATATTGTTCATAAGTTATGCAATGCTACTGAAAAAAAGAATTTTCATAGTATTTCTACCGATTGCAGTCAATATTTGGGGACGTTTGATTCTAAAGTAAAATTTGTATGCTGTTCCAATTGTTCTACAGACGTTGATGTTTCTAGTTTGTCAAAGCCATCTCTTTTTGCCATAATCGATCCAACTGATGCTATACGAGATTGTTTGCAAAAACATGAAAAATATTATGAACATATAATGAAGGAAAGAACTCGTGATAAACATAATCTAAAAGATATATATGACGGTAAATGTTATAGAAGTTTCGTTAAAAAATTGTCTCCTGATGATCGATCAAATTATGCAACGCTAATATTGAACGCAGATGGTGCGCCTGTATTTAAGAGCTCAAAATATTCTATATGGTCTTTTTATATCATGCTTAATGAGATACCAATACAAGATCGGCTAAACAACGCAATAGTAATAGGTATGTGATACTCAACAAAAAAAACCCCAATGAATATTATTTTAGACTCGATTATAAAAAATTCAATTAATAAACTATCAAAAACCGGCGTACAATGCAAAATAAACGGGAATGATATTTGTGTTAAATTGTTTTTAAATGTAGTATGTGTTGATACCATAGCCCGCGCTCCAATGAATGGAACACGTCAATTTAATGCCAATTACGGCTGCGATTGGTGCGAACACCCAGGAAAATATTATGCAGGTAGCATAAGGTATCCGTACCTCAGTACACCATTAAAAAGTCGTACAAAAGAAAGTATGATTACATACGCTGAAAAATCATCAATCAATTCGAAACCTTATCGTGAGGTTAACAATGCATCCCCTTTATTAAAATTAGAATATTTTGATGTAATAAATGGGTTTTGCCCTGATTACATGCATTGTATGTTAGCAGGAGTCGGTAACCAATTTACTGAATATTTCATTAGCGAAATGACACAAAATGATATTAAAGATCTTGACAATTTACTTACAAGATTAAAAGTACAAAATCAATTAGGTCGCTTATCGCGTGGTATTACCGGAAGAAGGTACTGGAAATGTAGAGAATGGGAAAACTGGATACTATACTACAGTTTACCATTGTTAAACAAATTTTTTAAAAATACAAAAATGTTGAAGCATTGGTCGTTATTTGTTACAGCTTTACACATCTGTCTACAAACAAATATAAGTTATGAGGACTTGAATTATCTTCAAGACATCTTAAATTTATTTGTATTAGAGGTAGAAAACTTATACAGTTTAAAGGCTATGACATATAATGTACATCAGCTACTACATATACCAGAAAGTATTGCAAATTGGGGGCCACTGTGGGCTCATTCTGCCTTCGCCTTTGAATCAGCTAATTATAAGTTGTTACGTTCTATCTATTGTGGAAAAGGTGTAATTTTACAAGTATTGAGATTTATTAAAATTCAAAGATTTATTGGAGAACTGGCAAAAAAAGTGTACCCCAATTGTATACAAGATGTTATCCAACATTTCGACAGTATTGTTTTAGATAAATCAACGAATGTATTGAGATCAAATTTAATTATCTACTTCGGAAACGAGATTACCGTTGACCAATATTATATGCAAAATTTTAATGTACCAAAATCCACTAAAGTTTTTTCGAAAATCGTATATAAAAATTGCCTTTTTAGAACATCTGAAAAAGTTAATGAGCGTTCTTGTAATTATTATGCGCAATTAAGTGATAAACGGTTCATAAAAATTATAGATTTTCTAATAGATACTGATATAAATATAGAAATAACCATATGTTAAATAATACAAACAAAAGAAAATCACCACGTAAAAGTAATAAAAGAAATCTGTAATATATCAAATAGAATGATTGCTGTGCCAACTAGTGACATTGATAAAGTGCGTTTTAATAGAATGTAATGAACAAATTTATATTATACCTGTAGTTAATTTACTTAAATATTAAGGATTATATATATATTGGTATTTTCGTAGCTAAATAAAATCTTAAATTTTCATAATTGATATAACTTTCTTTTATATATGTCCTCGATCCATGAACAATAATAAATTTTAACTTATTTTGTGTTGAAATATTTATATTTAAATAATTTTTTTATTATTCGATTTTTATGTTTAATACGTATTTTAATACGTATTATAATACGTATTTTCATACGTATTAAATTGGTTCGATATTCTGATGTGTTAAAGTACGTATGATATTACATATTATAATTCGTGCTTTAATAAGTATTTGAATATATAATAAAATACGCATTATAATACGTATTAAAATACGTATTTTAATGTATGCTAAGATAGATATTAAGATAAGTAATAAAATACGTATAAATTTTCACCAGGAATGAGGTTATGAGGTCTGTTTGTGATATAAATTGCAATTCATTTTATTAAGAAGATCCGGAGAAATAGAAATGCATTATAAAATTAATATACTTCAACGATACATACGAACAAGGAACAATAGATTTGGTTAGAGGAAGCTAAGTACCAATGAATTGGCAGCGGTTTTTTTCGTTTCGAGTGTACTGTTTAAATTATGAATCTATTATTGAGTAGGTATCTTTGAAGTTATAATTTCAAGTTACAATTGGAGGGTTTGCGAGCGTAGCGAGCAGGTGGGAATCCCCATTTGTGTGTGTGTAAGTATATATATATATATATATATATATATATATATAATGATGTAAAAATAGTAATATAAATATATATATATATATATATATATATATATATATATATATATATATATATATAAATAATCAGTAAATAAAAAATTAAATTTATTTGAACAAAATCTGAATACACTATATTTTGCGTGGATATTTTTTTATATCACGGTTTATTTTATTTTCTTCTTATGGTCATCATCATTATGTTTGTCAATGGACTAGGGTTTACTTTAAATATTTTCAAATTATTTTTTGATGTTGTCCTGAACAAGGCAACATATAATAGATCATGGCTAAATGTTGGTGTGCGCAGATATAACTCGAACTTGCCGATAGATTGACCTTAATTTATTTATATTCGAAATATATAAGAAGAAAATAAAAAATTAACAACGATATAAATATATACACGAAAATATAATTTATGCAGGTTTTTGTTCAAATTAATTTAATTTTATATGTACTCATTATTTTTCAAATAAATTTTTATATATACCAATGCTTAAATGATAAAATCAATGCCATTACTTATTATCATACATATATATATATATAACGTTCCCCAACACTACCCTCAAGAAGTGGCTAAGTTATTTGGTTAATGGAGCTTGGTTTAGTTCGGCCACTGTACGGAACAGAATCCTGCGATAAAACAATATATAAATGTAAAACCTATGAAAACTACTGGCTGGACTGACAAACTATTAAATCTAGATAACACATAACCCATAGGTATCAACTATCTAGAAAGTGCAAAAATATACATAATTTTAATATTTTCGAAAAAAAACTTTAAAATAAACTGCGTTTAAAAAACAAAAATATAATGACGTTTTGTTTTTATTGAAAAAAAATTTGTTAAAATATACCTGCAAAAAAACATATTTTAAAAAATATGCAAATAGATCATATTTAAAATATTACCAAATGTACTTGAACTAATACTATTTTAGTGATAAAGGACATATTTGCGTAGACAAAAATTTTATGATAATTATTTGCAGATTGAAAACAAACATAGCAGAATAAATTATTCATAATTAAAAAAATGTACTTGATGATGTAGTTATATTGTACTTATTAAACTTATAATAATTGTAAGTTGGGTTAACTTCTGATATTGTGTACTAAGTGTTGCGTTGACAACGCATACAAACGAGCCAATAGATATATACTATTGATATCGATGTTTTGTTATGCAAATATATTGGCATGCCTTAATAACTACATAAAAACAATTATTATGAATGAAACGTATTTGAAAAAGGCGAAACTTGGCTTGAATTAGAAAAAGAAACAAGTATTATATTTGCATTTTCAATAAAAATGACGAGCATAATTTGTTCCGAAAACTTTTTTTTAATGCAAAAAACCGCTGCTAATTCAGTGGCAGTTAGCTCTTACTAATCAGTTTTTCTTTATTTTCAAAATATAAAACATCTTAAACCTCAATTTTTTTTAAACCATAGCCATAACCACCAATTTTAAGGTATACAAAGTATACATGGTTAAAGACGAAGAATTTAAATCGTAATATTTTTTAAACTAATCAGCCTTATCAAAGTCTGCTTCTTCCCAAAATTTCAACCTAATTATATCTTTTTCGCTCATGCCAACTAGGACATAGAAAAAAATTTTTTAAGTTTTCGATTCGTGGCTAAAAAACTAGCCGCCAAAATAACTTAACATTAGTACAGCAAGTATATATGTATTATATTATTACTTTTTATTGTCATAATTTTTTTAATCATTCAAAAATTTAGTTTTGAAAATTTTAATTATTTTAAAAAATTAGCTTTTTTACCATAACAATTGAATGGAAAGATCAATCTGGAATATCTTGCGGAAAAAAGTAGGCAGTTTTTTGTTCTTTCAGGAACACTATTGCTAAATTTACTGCTTCCTTCTAGAGGAAAAATTGTAATATAAAATTTTCAGGATTGTTAATAATTCTAGAAAATAAGTTTTGGCGTATTAAATTTCGAATCAAGTGTTATTAGAAAATGTCCGTATGGATGTGTGTGTATGTATAATGTGATATCTCCGGAAATATGCAGGCAATGCTATTGAAACTTGGCATGAAGTTTTGTCTTTTTATACTGAATTCGAGAAAAGTGACCTTATTTGGATCGATTAACGTCCTTTTGTTTTATGGTAAATTTACAAATTAAAAAAAAATAATTAATTTTTTTCTATGATAATATAAAAAACTGCTGCCAGTTCATTGACACTTAGCTTCATCCATTTAAATAGATCATTCTAATAAATAAAATATTGTTTTAATATTTTAATAGCTACAGTATACCTGCAGACTACGTATAACAAAAATAGATATAGATTCTGATTCTGGGTAGATTGTGTACAGTAGATTATATACTGTACATGTACAATTTGTATACGGGATTGAGCATACCCAATTTGTATATCGTCTGTATATAAGATATTCAATATTGATTTCAATAAAGTAACAGTATTGTATAATCAATATCTTGATAATCACAGTTTTATTACTTTACTCTTATATATGGACTATATATGAATTGTGTATACAAAATGTGTATGAGCTGTATCCAATCGACTGTACACAATCTACACAATCTATATCTAATTTTTGTATGCGTAGTCTGTATGTATACTCCATATATAATATATATATATTAAAATATTAAGGGGGAAAGCCTGGGATAAATCCTGTACAAAAAGACCAAAAATATTCGTCCATCTAAATTTTGTTTAATTTAATTAAAAAAACAAGTTTCTTACATAAATTATGTATAATATACACTATTTTTACAAAATGTAATCTATATTTACTAACAAAATCACTGACCAAAATTCATGACATTTCTCTACATAAATTAGGTATTTTGGTCACTTGCCACTTTTTAGCTCTACCTGGGCTTAAAATGTTCTTTCAACATGTCTTTTTGGATTAAGTGGAAAACATTCCGGAAAATATTAATTTAACTTTATTAGCCGAACATTGAATGTATGGTTAATAATGGTCATAGATATTTTACACATTATAGGTGTGGCTAATAATATTAAGTTAATTATTTTCTAACCTACTGGTGGACGCAAGAGATTCCTGAAATCAGAAGAGAATGCCACCCACTGTGCGGACAGATAATAATGGGACACCCAAGGAATACGGAAGAAAGGGATGCTCTTTCGCGGGAATACAATCTTGCGAAAAAGCTACTCAGACATACAATCAACGAGACTAAGCAGCAGTGCTGGAGACGACTAGAGGACGAAGTAAAGTCATACCTTTGGAAGAACGGCTACAAGATTGTGACTCGCAAACTTGGCGCTTGGAATCCCCCAGAGACGAAGATATCGGTCTATAGTTTCCCATATAATTTTTTTTCCCTGCTTTGTAAATTGGTATAACATCAGCGGTCTTCAGCATATGGGGCCATATCGATGTTTCAATACAGTGATTAATCACAAATGCCAAAGTGTCTACAATAATTGGGGATATCGTTTTTAATATCTTTGAACTAATATCATCTATACCACCTTTTTTCAATTTTAAGTTGTTTATTATTTTTATAATTTCCGTTTCATTTGTGGGATTTAAGAATATTGTTCTTGTATTGCTTTCAGGTAGCTTTACATTTCTGTTAATTGGTATAGTTATTTTATTACTCAGTGTTTCTCCAAGTTTGCAATGATACTCATTCATTTTGTTCGCAATTACTTTCTTGTCTTTTATTGTATTATCATCAATTTTAAATTGCGAAATATTGGTATCTGTTTTATTTTTAATTTTACCAATTTTTTTTGTTTATGCATGACCAAAGTTTTCTAGGATCATTACTATTTTTTTCTATAGTTTTTTTGTCAAGTTTGATTTTTTCTTCCTTTATGACCTTATCTAAGGTTTTCACAAATTGTTTATAGCGGTCTTTTAGTTCTTCATTATCAGGTTTTTGTTTTAGTTCATTATATAGTTTCTCTTTTGTATTACACGAGTTCAATATTGCTGTGGTTATCCAGTCTTTTCTGGGATTTTTCTTGGAATTGCGAATATTCAGCTTTTTGCATCTTGATTTCTTAATGCAGGATTGTATATCTTTTATTATATCATTTATATTTTCATTCGGATCTTTTGAATTTTCATATTTTGTCCAGTTTATTTGTTTCGCCGCATTAATAGTTTTTTGTGGTTATAGTAGTACGTGTCTGTTTTTGTCTTTTTGATGTTTGAGTTGTATTTACCACTTCTTATTTCTAAAAATAGTGGATAATGATCAGTTATCGGCACCATAAGCGTTAGAGCTTTTGTATTGAGAAAGTCTGTTTTGATAAAAATGTTATCAATACATGATCCTTCCTCTGTAGTCTTAGACGGTCTGGTAGTATTAGTAAATTCCGGAAGGAAACCTTTTTCTAATAAATTGTTTAGAAAATCAGTGCTATTAATGTTACAGTCTAGTATATTTATATTAAAATCGTCGATTATAATATGATTTTTAGTTTTACTTTTATGATCTAAGTAAGTTTTTAAATTCAAACTAAATTCAGTACAACTCAGACCGTGTGATTTATACAGAGATGATATTTCAAGTTGCTTGTTATTATTCAATGTTATAGTAGTGCTCAATATTTTAAGTTTGTTTATAACTATTGTTTCGTTAGTGTGTATTACATTCTCATTTACATAAACTACTGCACCATCATTTTTATTAATTTCTCCGTGGTTATAATATAATTTATAATCCTTGATTTACTGATAATGTGTTAATTTCCATACCTCTGTACATACAATAACATAAGATTTTATTTTGAAACTTTTAATAAAGATTTCAAGTTTTTTTAAATTTGCATTTAGGCTTCTAATATTCAAGTGTTAAATTAGACTATTATTACTATTTCTGTCTCTATTAAAAGTCTCGATATCCCTATACCAACGCTCTTGTATTTCTTCAATTAGCTCCACTTGTGCTGCCATTGTTGCTCTGTTGTTGGAGTGTTTGTTGGTTGTGGCTTCTTAGTTGAAGGGTAGTTTACGTAATTAGTTTATTTCCTGCGTTTTTGCCAGTATTTACCTGCCTTCTGTAAAGCTGTTTATTAGTTTGTAGATTACATAATTGTCTCATAGCGCTTGCTTTATCCCAAATCGGTAAAATAGGTACTACCGGGTAATCAATAGAATTAATGTATTGTTTAATTTTTTTTTAAGAATACTATATTTGAGTCTATCTGTTGGTAAGTGGTCCGTTGGTAAACTAGTTCTATATGTCGTATTGTTGAAACTGCAGTTTACGCATTCGATTTTTGTATTATTACACTCACTCACGTTATGATTATCGGAGCACTTAATACAGGCGGGATCATTTCTACATTTGTTTGCACTTTGGCCAAATCTACCACAGTTGTAGCATGGTATAAAGTTTATGAGGTCATAGGCTTTGCAGCACTGATGCCCTACGAAAATCTTATTATTACTTTCACGAACGAACTTATATGTTTCAGGCGGTACTTCCATTAGGACTGTGTTGGTCTTGTTCCTTGAATTGGTGTACATGTGCAATACCCTTCCCTTGATATTAAATAGCTTAAAATTTCTTGCATTAATATCTTTTTCTATTTCACCTTTATCCATATTTGTAGCATTGATTAATACCGTTATTTTGATTTTCGGACTACCTTGTTGTTCTAACTTGATTTCACAGTTTTTAAGTTTATCTTTTTATGTAGCCTCCACAGTTTCAATACTTTGAGAATTCATACAACTAATTTCGATATCACTTTCATTCTTTTTGCGAATGTACTTAGTTTTTACTTGTTTATTAGGATGACACTTGTAATAATGTAAATTGGAATTATCCGAGCACTTAACATCCTCGGCCATCTTAACTCGTAGCCTATCATATGTTATTAATCAAGCAAAAATAATCATGTTTTAGGTTTAAACACAAGCTAATTTGTAATACGTTTAATATATCCGTGCCAACTGACACGCGCGCAAAAATACGTCCGCTTTCTTCAAGCGCTGCTGTCAGATTATTTTAATACATTAATATATACTTTATGTCCTGACAGGCAGGTAGCAACTTCCGAATCGAGCACGCCGGGTTTGATGTCGTTGATAGTCAGGTAATTGTTGACTAGAACCAGACCCGTCCTAGCAAGCAGGGCCAGTAAAGTGGGCAGTGCACCCCCGTATCTCCCTGAGTTTGACAAGTTTAGCACTATTTTATCAACCCCCTGACCCCTTCTCGGCCTGCGAGGGCGCAGTATGCATGTGTCAACGATTTTTCACTTTTGCAGAGTGGGAAGGACGGTGCTGAACAGCGCAAAGGCAGCTCCATCGGTGATAGCCTCAGTGATTTGATTGTCATCTTTTAATAAGCCGTGAATGATAACCTCTCAGCACCGCCCTCCCCCAACACCGAACCGCCGCCAGCGGGTGCTATCGGTAAAGAAGAGTTTGTCTGCACTCCCGTTACCTCAGTGGCCGCCCCAGTCTCCAGTACACAAGAGTACGAAGCGAACATACCGCCGTTTGATACGGATCTCGAGTCCGATCCTGAATCCGAATCCGAGTCGGGACTCCGGCGACTACGACGGAGGTCTCCAAGCAGTTGTTGCGTTTGTAGCAACTCGTTCTTGAGAGTGTTATATTCATCCAGGAGCAGCTTGTTCACGTTAAGCAATTCGTTAGACGCTTTGGTATTAACGACTAGCTGAGTCTCAAGAGCAGAAATTCGGGAATTCTGCTGCAGACGCACCTACTATGGCGGTCCTTTCCCCTGGAGCGGGCGAGACTCCGCGTAATGCCGAAACCCTGCTTACGAAAATCTTCAGCTCATCAAGCTGATCTTGGATGTCAAAACGCCTGAAGAAAAGCTTCATTGCGGTCACCGTAATCAAGACGTTAAAGACAACTAAGAGGATAATTTTACTTACCGGCGCACCCGTTTTAGCTGAAATCGTCTTTTGCAGGTCCTTAGGGTCCAGGCTGGATGACGTCGCACATCGAAATGTAGGAGTTGGAGAGACAACGAACTCCGCTGCCTCTTCAGATAAGGTAGGCATCTGAGAGTCGGTGAACCGCCTCTCAGCGGAATGCGCTGGAAATTCAGATGAGGCAGGCGCCTAAGAGTCAGTGACCCGCCCAACAGATGTGACGTAGCTTCGCTGATCACTCTCCAGCTCCTCTTGATCTGTGACGGATTGGAAAGGGGAATCTAATGCCGATTTGCCAGTGCCGTGATCGTCTGATTTTGTTCATGTTGGGCGCCGTGTCTGCCGCTGCTGCTACTAATGGGGGGACATGGCGCGGCGCGTCGTTAACGTGTTTAGAAGCATAGTCTTGAGCCCGGCATGTGCATTCGCCTGATGATTTTTAGCAGAAGGGGAGGGTTTCCTCAGCGCTGATTTGATACTCTGCTGGGCAGACTACATCGCCGCAGCAGGGGTAGGGGTTGCTGGCTGAGTCGACTTCTCACTCTGTCTGGCGGACTTGGAAGCAGGCTTTGCCACGGCAGGAGTGGAGGTTACAGGCAGAATTGGTGACTCGTTTATGAAGAGAAGGAGAGAGAGAGAGATACGATTTAGATTAGATTTTTTTTATTGCTGTACATTTTGTTGTACACAAAAAATTAACAGAAATACAATAAAAGAATACATTAAAATATGTGCAGATGAAAGTACAAGCAGTATTATGAGAGATTATGTAAATGATTGATGAGATACTGATGAAGTATTGCTTTGCTTGACTTTTGAAAAGTGATAATGATCTATTGTCGCAAAAATGAGTAGGCAATGAGTTCCAAAGGTATGAGGCGCTTATATGGAATGAATTCCTCAGCGTCTCCGTGGCAAAGGTGGGGGTGTCCAGAGGGGTCACCTCACCCCTGGAAGTCAAAATAGGCCATAATGTAAGATGGAACAGCAGTGTTAGAAAGTTTTCTAAGAATACAGGCCATAAAATACTTCCTACGTCCGGCCGTGGTGAGCCATTGCAACTCACATATGTAGGAAGTGATCTGCTCGTCCCTCCTTACATCATAGATATAACGAATTTCCGTGTTCACCAGTCTCTGTAGCTTAAAACAATAGGGCTTGCACAAGATGTTTGCGCGGCTTGAAACTGGTGCTCTTTCTAAAATAGTATAATCTTTACATAAGTGAGTGTGCACGCTTACACAGTTGTGTAACGTGCTCTTTCCAAGTGAGCTTAGAATCAAGCACCAGTCCCAGACTACGCAAAGACGACTGATATTCGACTCAGGCTTCTCCTATGTTAATGTAAGTATTAGCCGTAGTTTTAGGTGTAACGTTTAGTTTTAGGTGATTTTGCGTAGCCTAGCCCAAAATCCTTTCGGCGTTAGCACTCAACCTCACGGAACAGGAATCGAGCTCCTCAAGGTGGTATTGGCTGTAAATTTGCAAGTCATCCGCATAAATAAGGTGGGTTACGTCGGTGTTCAGATAGAAGCTGATATCATTGATGTACAATGCGAACAACAGTAGACCTAGTACAGACCCCTGTGGTACTCCGATGTTTAACGGTTCGAAGGAAGTTAGTTTTCCGAGTAGCCTAACGTGATACACCGTACTAAACATCTTGCTAAAAAAAAGAAGTAGAAGAGTTACCTTCTTCTTGTTTATGCCAAGTCTGACATTATCAGTCAACTTGATCCAGCCGGGCTGTGTGCTGTGGCCAGTGTGGAAGCCAGTTTGTAGGTCATCAAGGTAGTGTCTTGATTCGATATACTCAGAGATTTGTCTGCATTAGCCACTCCAGCGCCTTGGACAGGAAACATAGGAGAGAGATCGGTCGATAGTCAGTTAGAGTTGTTGGTGAACTGACTTTATTCAGGGCATGCACTAGTGACTTTTGCCAGTCCGATGGTAAGCATGACTCGCTTAAACATAGGTTGAAAATATGACGTAGAAATAGAGCGAGTACCGGCAGTGCTTTGTAAATGACAAAGTGTGGGATGCCGTCGCTGATCCTGGCCTGGAAGTCAAAGTGCATCACTACAGCTAAATCATCCGATTCCGTTATCTCCTTGAAATAGAAATGCTCGGGGATATTTAGACCCTCCAGGGTGTGCAGATATTTGGTATATCTACTGATCAATATAGAATTGGAGGGTATTAAGGGGTCAAGCCTGGGTTAAAACTTGAAAAAATCGAATTTTTTTATTAGCTTCTTTTAATAGGAAATTGTACGCAGAATATGCTCCTGCAATTAGTTTTTTTTTCTTTTTTTTTCGCAAAGTTATTGACAAAATACCGAAAGCATGCGAAACGGTAAATTTCGAAAAATCGTAAATTTTTCATATTCTGACTCGACAATGTCTAATTCTCATTAAAAAAATTATTCTACCACTTTTCATGTATGATTTTTATAGGAAATTTCCCGTGGAATACAAATAAAACGCCGTTTTTGCGAAAAAAGTACTTTGATAAAAAGTTATCACCAAATTATTAAAATCATAAAATATACAATTGAAACTGCACACGGCAGCAGAGAATATGCGTGTATCAAGATAACATATGTATACAATTAAGCAAGTAGTATATACAACACGGAGATGTACCAGCAGCGTTAACTACAACAAGGAAGAGCAACATAAACAAAACGCCTATACACAGAGTAGATGGGCTCTCTCATACATGCGTCACATGCGTCACATGTATGCCGAGGTTCCCCTACCCATTTGTATATGTATATGAAAAGATAGTTTTTTATATTCAATTAAATGCATTATTTATCTGATATCTATATACTATTGTTGTTATATAAAAATCATTGAGTCATTTTCCGAGGGTATCCTACGTGGTTCAGAGCTATCAAATCTCTGCTCCATGCACAGACACCCTCTCCCCTTAAAAAACCGATCAGCGCTCATCTTCCCTCAGTGTGGGTGACCTCTGATCTTTAACATACCTCATCCTATCTTCCCCCACCATACTTCGAGCCCAGAGACGAACGGGATTTCGCGATTTATTTGTGGATTCACCTGATCCGTTTCGTAAATATTCGGAAATTAGCTTTCATTTGCATTTCAATCCATAGGTGGCAATTAATTTATTTTTACTAATGAATTCACCGTAAAAAGTTGTTCATAAGCTCGTGTTATAAAAAAATATTTTGCTAAAAAATTATTAACTTAAAGTATTACTTGGTTTACCGTAATTACGAATTTCGAATTTGGTGTTTATCGACTCACTTATGTCAGAGCTTCAGCAAGTGAAAACTTCTATTGACCTTATTTTACCATACAACCATAACACTATTTCTTTAAAAATTATTAATAATTAATTAATTAAAAATTAATTGTGATAAAAAATTTTTTCTGCATTTGCTTGGTTTGATTAAAATTATTTAATAAGTTCATAATATCAAAAGCATTTGTAGTTAAAAAGTCTAAAAAGCTTATAAGTTTATATATTTATAGTGCAAAAATGAATTATTTACTTTGCAAATAAGTGGAATACTTGATCTGCTAAGATGATCGCAGACTCAAGAATAGAGTGCCAGGATCATCTGTAAATAAGAAGAGAAGATTTAGTAGACGAAGGAAGAGAGCAAGTGTTTTATACAAAGTATCAAAATCAAATAATATTATCAATATACAACCCTCTGTGGGGCTTAGGAGAGGCAGCGTTCAAGGACAGCTGGAAGATGAGGATGAAGCTTTTCGACGCTCTAGCACAGAGTGTAATAGAATATGGGGCGGAGATATGGGGTTGGAAAGGGCAGGAGGAACTAGAGAAGATACAGAGAAGGTATATCAAATGGGTGCTGCACCTAGATAGGACCACGCCGGCACATGTGATTCACTGGGAGACGAAAAGGTTTAAACTAGAGACAAGGACAAGGAAAAGGGCAGTGAGGTTTGAAAGGAAACTGAGGAGGACAAAAGAAAACACGTTACTAGGAGAATGCTGGAGGCTGCTGAAGAAAGAGGGAGAAAGGGGAGAATGGAAGGAAAGAGGGAAGGACGTGACGAGAATGGAACTGGAGAAGTGCGGGATATTTGTGGCGGAATATACAAGAAGAATGAAGGAGGAAGAGGGAGTGGAGGAAGAAATAGAAAGGATAAACAAGGACATACAATGGCAGAAGTGGAGAGAGGAAATAAATGAGTCAAAGTATGCGGGTGAGATAAGGGAGGTAATGATGGAGCAGGGAGAAATACCAGAGTACCTGATGGAAGTGGGAGAACACAGAAGAGAGGCGCTCAGCGTTACGGCAAGGTTCAGACTGGGTGTGAGACAAGAGGGAACAAATACTGGAAGAAGGAAGAAGAAAGGGTATGCAGGCTGTGCGGGAGAGAGGAGAAGACGCTTAGACTTTGTGTTCGAAGAATGTGTGGAGACAAAGATAGAGGGGAAAAAGTGGCAGGAAGTAGGCGGAGGGAGAAGAACGCAAGTGGGGAAGCTTTATAGCACTATATGGAAGAGGAAAAATAAAGAAAGGTCGCAAGAATAAAGGAGAGGAAGGCAAGGAAGGAAGGAAACAAAAGGATAAAGCAGAAAAGAGATTTGAAAAGCGCGTGCAAAGCATGCGGGTAATTCTGGGGAAAGTCCCTAGGAGGAGAGAGAGAAAGAAACTAGGAGGGTCGGTAAGGAAGGTAGGAATAATCAGACGGAGGGAACAGGGAGAAGTAAGAGGAACGAGAGGAACAGAAAGGAAAGCACATGGTGAGGAGAGCAGAGAGGTTATAATAGGGAGAGAGAGAGCGTGCAAAGCTAACAAAGATAAAGCGAAGATAAAAAAGCTAAAGGCAACAAAAAGCAGGAGGGAGAAATGTCGCAGCATGAGAGAAGAGTGGAGAGAGAGATGCGGGACATGAAAGCGGAGATGAAGGAGTGGAGGGTGAAGTTTCAATTAGAGAGAGGGAGAAGAGAAGCGGCGGAGAGGAAAATGACGGATATGGAAGGTGATGTGGAAATTCTGAAAGGAAAACTGAGAGAGGAAAGAAGAGAGAGGGGGAAGATTCAGAGAGCAGTCAAGGAAATGAACGGACTGGTAGAAAGACTAGAAGGAAAAGCAAGGAGAGAGGAGAGAAAAGGTATAGAAAGAGAAAGGGCTAAAGTGAAAAGTGAGGTTAGGATAGTGAACGCCAACAAAAGAAAGAGGACGGAGGGAGGAAGGAGCAAAGTAGGAGAGAGAGGAGTGATCATTCACAAAGGGACAAACTGGGATGAGAAGAAGGTACTGCAGGACTGGTTGGACGAGATTTTAGAAGGAACGAGCTGGGAGCTGGAGGAGACCTCGAACCAGGATACAAAAAAAATCATTTTTGCGGCAGAAGAGGAAATGGAGGAGATTTGGAAGAAGAGAGAGGAAATTAATGAAGGGGGAAAGGTGAGAATGGAGCAGTGGATGAGTTGGGAAGAGAGAAGGGCAAAGAAGGAAGCCATGGGGATAAGAGAGAGAAGAAGAGAGGAAGCAAAAAAGAATGGGGAGCTGCTGAAAAATGGGGATTTTAAGGTGAGAGTGGACGGGATCCTGTACGAGTGGAAGGAGGAGGAGGGGAGGATAAAAAGGGTAAGAGAGGAAGAGAAGAGTGAAGAAGAGGAGAGAGAGGAAAGGAGGAAGAAGGAAGAGTAGCAAAGAGCAAGAGAGAGAAGAGAAAAACAAAAGAAAAAGCGTGTATTATGCACATGCACATGTATATATGTTAGAAATTATTGTAAATACGAATGTATAAATCAATAAAGAAATTGTTATTATTATTATTATTATTAATTAAAAATTAATTGTGATAAAAAATTTTTTCTGCAATTGCTCGGTTTTATTAAAATTATTTAATAAGTTCATAATATCAAAAGCATTTGTAGTTAAAAAGTCTAAAAAGCTTATAAGTTTATATATTTATAGTGCAAAAATGAATTATTTACTTTGCAAATAAGTGGAATACTTGATCTGCTAAGATGATCGCAGACTCAAGAATAGAGTGCCAGGATCATCTGTAAATAAGAGGAGAAGATTTAGTAGACGAAGGAAGAGAGCAAGTGTTTTATACAAAGTATCAAAATCAAGTAATATTATCAACATACAACCCATCAGAACAATCATCAACATAGTACTCTCAACAACCATCTATGCCAATTAGAACAACAACAAGCAGATCAAGAACCATGCCTGATACGCTTCCTTTAACATCTGGTACGCAAAGTACGAGTCACCATACAAGCTTCAACATTCACCGCACAAAATATGTAGAAGCTGGTAATATAAAATATATGATATTTGACATGTCCTTGCTTTTTCCTGGATTAGAATATCACTGGCTTGCAAAGCGTGTGGTGGAGGTGTCAGATTTAGTGAAGTGGATATACGAGGTCTTGGAAATAGACTATCGATCACTTGTACAATATGCAATAGAGTTTCTTTCATTGACTCCAGTCAAAAAGTTGGAAAAAAACGTAATTTTTACGAAGTGAAATATTAATTAATATAATTTATTTTATTTGATCTATATACAAATTTTTTTCATATAACTATATGCAGTTTGAGCATTAGAAACAATGCATATAGGGAAAGAAAAAAATTATCTCTATAAGTAATGCATATTTGGTACTTGTATTACAAAAATACTTCTAACCCCCAAAACTGAATTTATTAACTATTTATCATTTTCTTCTTCAGTTCATTAAAAATAGGATAACACAGTTTTTATGAGATGGATCTACGCCAAACTTGGTACAACTGATCATGGCATCATCATCTTTCAGTAGAAAACGGTCTAAAACCAATAAAAAAAATTGTAAGTATACTTTCTATAACCATATATTAAGTAGAACTTAACATGCATCTTTCGCAGTTTTTGGGTTTTATGTAGATGTCCAATCAACTTCAGATTTGGGGAAGTGCTTCAGAATACCTTACGTCACAACCTGGCCGGCGTGGAATTAAGAAAGATAAGTCTAAAGTGCTCTTCGCTCAGTCCAAGTAGATTCATATTTAGAAGTTCCTCCCAAAATTTGAGATAATTGAGTTATCTGGTTGCTAAAATATCATTCGGAAACTAGATAAAAATAAAGAAAATTAGGTATTTATGAGAAATTTTTGTGACGAGGTTCGCTCGTCAGGCTAAGCACTGACTCCTCGCCTCGCTCTCATTACTTTCGTCGCAACAACAACGGGAAAATAACTCTTTTTTGTTGTTTGTAGAAGTAACAAAAAAATAACTCGTGGCAATAGCCAGAGCATGCAGCAGCGAGAGAGCCGTCGAAGCGGAGGGGGGGAAGCCTCGCTGCGAGCAGAAGCTCAAGCCAGCGACTGCGCGCGCACGTGCGGCCTGTTCGCATGGTATTGCGCACCTGTGTGATGCGTGTGTGAAAAGTGTGATTGGGTGCCGGTCGAGGTCCACGTGCGACCTGAGTGTCTGACATTGCGTACAAGGGGAGGCTAAAGAAGCCTACTCCACACCAGCATCATTGTTACAGTCGGACTTAATCTTAAGATATGTAAGAGTGTGAGATTGAGTAAGAATCGAGGACTGATTATACTCGCGGTTCGAAAGTCTCGCGCATTATTTGACTAATTGACGTCTGTCTATGACACGTCAATTAGCGGTACGCGGACAGGCCCTTCGCGAGACGAAGGTTCGCGGCGCGCGACTCGTTCACTTTGTTCCGGACCAGCTCGCAGACAACAACTCTTGAGAAGCCTGCCTTATTAGAGTGATAATGAGATACCACGTGTGACGATTAGACGAGGACGATTACGAGGTGAGATCACGAGAAGACTGAAGAACAAGAAGCTATTAATAAAAAGGTTCGTAATATATTAGTATCGGGGAATTCGTGGTGTAGGTCGCGGTCGGTCCTTTCTTTGTGGTGCACTGGTCTGATATCGCGAGCGGTACGGTACGCACCCGCTCGAGACGTGCGTATGTAATTTGAGTGTGTGGATGTGTGAGAGTATTCGTAGTAGCGCAGCATTTATTGTATTTTCTTTCGTGGCCAGAACGATAATGAATTGTCTTATCTTTCGTACGATATATAATTAAAAGTGTTGCTTATCTAATCCTGCTTCCTCACCTTGAGTACGTGAAGTGGAGCACGTCCGAGTACTCCATAATTAGTGTCGATGACGGAATCTCCTCTGGGAGAAATTGTCTCAGCCGCGGCGCGTTAAGAGTGTTGGGAGACGGGAGTACCTTTCGGCCTGGCGCCTTAAGTAAATAAATTATCGCCTAAGAAAATCGAATACTTTCAAAAAGGAGCCAGAGAAATAAAGAGGTTAGTTATTATCGAGAAGTCCGTCAGTGATTTTGTCAGCCAAGTAGTCATGATGCCAAAACAGGATACGGAAGAAGAAAGACTGTACGTAGATTATACGGATATCAATCAGTTCATTAAGAAAGACCGATACTCCGTACCTCAGATCGATGCTATATTAGATAGATTGAGATGCATCCGCTATCTGAGCAAAATAGATTTACGCCAGGCATATTTTCAAGTCAAGATGGAGGAGAGTAGTATGATATATACGGCCTGTGCAGTACTAGGATATGGGGATCCATGACTCTGCAGCTTTTGGTTGAAAACATATTTGGACCAGAAGACGCTCCACAGATCTTAGGTTATCTAGATGATATAGTGGTTGTCACATATACTTTTGAGGAGCATAAAACAAAGGTCAAGTGTTACAAAAATTAATTTCAGCCGGATTGACCATTAATCCCAAGAAATTCCAGTTTTGTACGATCCCAATCAAATATCTAGGGTTTATATTGGATAGAGATGGACTGAGGATGGACCCAGACAAAGTAGCGATGGTGTTAAACTACCCAGCACCACGTAATGTCAGAGAATTGAGAAGCGTTCTCGTAATGTTTGGGTGAATGATGAAAACAGTTCTGTGATAAGAATAGCTCTGGTAAAACTCTTGCGAAAAACCAACACTAGACTTGGATAGAAGAGAAGCAAGACGTGTTCGAAAAACTCAAGAAAGCCTTAATTAAATCCCAAAGTATGGGAAGACCGAATGAAGCGGTTGAACGAGTTACGGGAGCTAGTAGCCAAATTTATAGACGACGCGATAGACAAACAAGGAAAGATATGTAATAAGGGACGCCGGTTAGCAACTTCTCAGTTGGGGATCTTGTCCTGAGACAAACTCACTACCTATCAAGTGCCATGGACGGTTTCTCTGCCAAATCGGCCCCTAATTTCCAAGGACCCTTCGAAATTACCAAACAAAAATTCCTTTCGGTATATATAGGTGTGTGACCGGCGGTTGGGCTTGTGTGGTTGTTGCTGCCTGATTTGCCTTGATTATGGCTGAACGCAGTAGCATCTCTTCTGTGTTCTCTCTTGACGGAAGTGACGGGCAGCAGAGGAGTTTTGACGACTCGCGGGTTACGAGGCACAGGCCCCCTGAGAGGCTCAGTGCGACTCCAGCTATGTCTTGCGACCATGCTGAGTGTGACCGCTTTGGAAGAGGAGAGCTTCATTGCGTGGAGTGCCTCGGACTCTTCCATGAGGATTGTGTGAGGCGGGAGGGATACACTAGGTATACTGAAAGTTCCGACGCTATTATTTGCGGCAGCTGTCGTCCGCCTGCTCCAGTCCGTACAAAAACGTCTGATTCGAACGAGGTGCAGCCTCCGGTTTGGCTCGCGGAGAGTACATCGGCACTACAAAATGGTCAGCGGGTTCACCCCTCGCCCAGCTCTGAGGGCGCTGCTGCTGCTGCAGTCGAGGTCGAGTTGCCTGTACCACAGGACCTTCGCTCTCTTCAAGAGAATCTTGCTACCCTTTTCAGGACCGGGATGACTGAGTTGCGTGAGTTGGTCGGCTCAGTAGAGCCTCAGATGTGTGGTGTCGATAACCAGCTAGCGACTCACGGCGCGGACATAGCGATCATCAAAGAGAACTTCGTCTCCTGGGAGGCCAGACTCAAGAGGCTTGAGAATGAGTCCGCGGCGCGTGACACTGCTGCTGAGGGATCCGACCCTTTCTCTGCTCATACATCGGGCGGCTCGGCGGACTCCGGCTTCAATGCTGAACTCCGTGACCAAATGTACCGTTCGTTCAATGTGCTGCTGTACAACTTACCTACCAGCGAGTCAGATCCCCAAGCCGTGAAAAATTGTTTGGTAAAGATTCCAAACCTGGACCTCAGCAGGATTCATGTTAGGAGGTTCGCGAGACCCACGGTTCGAAGCAAGTTTCTGCCCGTCATCATTAGATTTGGAACCAACCATGAGGTGATTAGCGTCATTACCTATAGGAAAATGCTGCCCAAAGGTATCGCTGCAGCCGCTGATCTTACTCCGGCCCAGCGTGCTCGTCGTCGTCAATTGCTGGAGGAGGCCAACAGACACAGCAGGCTTCACCCGGACCAGCCTAAGGCTGTGAAATTTGTTAGGGGAAGCCTACCTCTTATTGATGCCGGCAGAAGGGAGCAGCCATTTCATGCGAACGCCAACTCATAACGCTGCTGCGAGGGACGCCAAGCTCTACTTGTACTACCAAAACGTCCATTCACTGGTTAATAAGTTATCATATCTTCGCACTAATCTTCTTCAAATGACTTATTTACCAGATTTCATCGTTTTCACAGAGACTTGGCTGCAACCCTCGATACTGTCCGGCGAACTCGGCCGTGCAGGCTATCATGTGTATAGGAGAGATCGTAATCTGGAGGTCCTGGGAGTGTCGAGAGGTGGTGCAGTACTTATTGCAGTAAGGGAACACTTGAATGCAACAATTTTAAACGTTGATTCCACTCTGGAGGTGTTGTTTATTATGATCTCCCTTCCAGGCTCTAAGCTAATACTTGGAACCGTCTATCTCCAGCCCAATTCTGATGCTGGGTCGTACCTTGAACTAACACCATAGAGGCGGTCGCTGATGCTAACAGGGACTGTCAACTTATCATGACTGGTGCCTACAATCTCCCGTCTATTGTCTGGAGCTCCAATCCACTTCAGTTCTCTCAAACTGGATATATTGATCCTAGGCATCGATCGAGCGCTGTCTTCATCAGATACTGTTTCTCAGTTCTGGAGTCTACGCAATATTTCCCGCCGCATCCTGATAAGGGACACTCGTTGGACCTGCTCTTCGCCCCTCCAGGACTTCTCAAGACTTTCAATCTTCAGGATCTGCTACTCTCCAATGATGGCAATCATGTGCCGGGTTACTTTGAACTGAATCTGTCATGTGTGTGTAATTCTGTCCGTATTTTTAAACGTAATTTTTATTCTGCTGACTATGAAGTCATTTCGAACCATCTCATGGACGTGAATTGGTACTCGATTTTATGCTCAGACTGCTTGGACAGTAATCTTGAGAGTTTTTATTCTGTAATTAATAATTGTATTGAGAATCATGTGCCATTATCTCGATCGAGTCCCACTTCATATCCTGTATGGTATGATCGTGAATTAATTGAGTCTGTAAAACTAAAGAAACTGGCGCATTTATTGTGGAAGGAGGGCGGCGTCACTCGTAATTACATTGAGTTTAAAAGACGTAAAGCTAAGTACATTAGTCTATCCCGCTGTAAATACCGTGAGCACATACGCTCTGTTGAATCTATTCTTAAGGGAAATATCGGAGCGTTCTGCTCGTTCGTTCGGAATTCAAAAAAGGGATTCCAGTATTCCTGTTGACATGTTCTTCGAAGGGTGTAGGGCCTCCTGTGAGTCTGAAACGGCCAGTTTATTTTCGTAGTGGTTCGGCGCGGTATACGACGGCCAGGTGGCTGACCTGCTAAGTCGCACGGACTCGGGAATGTGTATCTCAACAGCTTGTGTTACGGCGAGCGATCTGCGACCGATTGTCGCTAATCTTAAGGAATCGGCCAATCCTGCTGCGGATGGTATGCCTAATTTGTTTGTAAAAAGCTGCTGGGCGGCTTTGGAGAGGCCGGTTCTTAGTCTATTCAACAAAATGTTAGATGCGGGTTACTTTCCGAAGGCATGGGAGCTCTCTTACATATTTCCGGTTTATAAAAGTGGTAACAAACACGATGTAACGAATTACAGACCGATTTTCCTTATCAGCAGCATTCCGACGATTTTTGACGCCTTTTTAACCAATATTTTATCTCTAAAACTACTTGGTATCATTTCTTACAGTCAACACGGCTTCCTGCCGGGTCGTTCTACCCTGACAAACCTTCTTATTTTCAATGACTTCATATCTGAATCGTTAGAGAAATCTTATCAAGTTGACTTGGTGTACACCGACTTCTCAAAAGCCTTTGATAGGGTTGACCATGGCAGCTTGCTCTTTAAACTCTGGAATGCTGGTGTTAGGGGTCGTGTTTTTGATTTATTTTCTTCTTATTTAACTGATCGTTATCAGGCAGTACGCATTAATAATTATATCTCTCCTCTTGTGCGAGTGTCGTCTGGCGTGCCGCAGGGATCGCATTTGGGACCATTATTATTTTGTAATTACATAAACGACCTTGTGTGCCACATCCAATTTTCGAAAATACTGCTGTACGCCTATGATGTCAAACTGTATGCATGTATCCAGAATGCTGAGGACGCGGCGAGACTCAATGCTGACCTTAAGGCCTTGGGAGACTGGGCGAGTGTGAATGGCCTCCGGCTTAATTTATCGAAATGCCATGTTATATCCTTTTGTAAGGGAATTCTACCATCGAGCGTGTTGACGTTGTTCGTGATCTGGGGGTCCTTTATGACTCTCAGATGACCTTCTCAGGCCACATTGATGCGGGGATCTCTAGATGCCGTGGGTTGATTGGATTTATTAAACGAACTATTATTGATTTTTCCGACATCTCTGCTATTATCTCCCTCTACAGAGCACTAGCCCTGCCTCATTTTATTTATTGTGCACAAATTTGGTCTCCTTTCAAACAGGTGGCGGCTCTTGCTTTGGAAAAGGTTCAGCATCTATTTCTCCGTTTCATAGCGTACAAATCCGGTCACCCCATGGCACCTATTGATCACGACTACACACCTATTGCGTCTAGATTTGGTATTCAGACGATTAGTTCTACCCATCGTTATCAAGATGGTGTCCTCGCTTTCAAGATGCTTCGCAATGTACATATTTGTGATACCGTCTCTACCCTTTTTTCGCGTAGGCATCTCAACTATAATCTAAGGAATCATAGACCTCTTGAAGAAAGCTTGTGTCACTCTAACTTTGGTTTCTTCTCGACTTTGCCGCGTCTAAGGCAGGCGTGGAACCTCCTTTCAACTACGATAACCTCTATCGAATCGTTATATAGTTTTAAGATTGATCTGAGAGGACTTGTATCGACATTTTGATTTTTACTGTGATATTTCGCTTACCGTTCTTATTCACTTAGGATTTTACAATCTACTTCGCTATTTATTAAAAATTGGTAATTTTCTACTGTGTTATCGACCTGTGGTTGCTTGTAAACGGCAGCAATGCCCCTTAACGAATAAATAAATAAATATACTAAAGAGACTCATCGCCCAACCGGACCCACCTAAGCAAGAACGAGAGCGAGTGGGGGGAGGGGGAGCTACTGATGACGAAGCTTATGTACTGTGTGAGCGAATGTGAGTGCAATGTCAGTCGGGCATCAAAATGCGTAAGAAAATAAATGAAATATGTAGTACAAGAAAAGAAGTGATGCCTAGTCACGAAGTTGTATCCGAATTCAAAAGCTTCTGTCAGAAAGCCGGCAAGACGTATCGCAAAGAATGAAGTATGTACCGCATACGCGCGTCATTGTATGCAAAGTCGAGCTTTGCGAGACGCTCGTAGCCTTACTTACTTACGTAGCGGATTTTCAGAATATGAAACCACGTCAGAATGGGAGGACAAGGCGATATTGGAAGAGTACAGCCAAGATATAAGTTGAGCACTAAGATATTCAATAGCCGTTATAATAGCCAATTTATATATAATAGTCGCTTCACCAAGTAAAATAGTGAACCACGAATTAGCTGTGTAAGAGTGTTTAAAGTGAGTGAGTGTGGACGTTTCTAAAAATCTTATCTTATGTATAGTATCAGTGTGATTAACTTTACTAAGAAAGTAGGTCCGCAGGACAGGCATTTGAAGAGAACCAAATAACTGTTATTGCCATGGGTGCGCGTGGCCATGGGCACGTTGCAATAGATGGTCTACCTTTTAAAGATCTCTGATCTGTAAAAGCTGGTATCAGAATCCAATTAATTAATACAAACTTTTTATATTCCAGGTGCATCCACATAGCAACAGGGCTTTTAGGGCGTGAGCGTCCCTAGTGGGCGTGCGCGGCTTGAGCGTCCCCCCTGGGGCGCTCAGGGGGGACTGATCACCTGCACCTTGAGGATACCGTAGGAAAACTAGGTTGGCTAGCACGTCTAGGCCGTCGGATAGTACAGGGGCCCAGGTCTGCCTAACCAGCTTGACCTGGCTGTCCTATCAGCTGTCGAAAAATTGCGCCTGAACTAACAGTGCCGCATGGTGACCGGATAGGATCATGTTGGGTCAGGGGGGACCCTGCTGAGGCCACAGGGGCGGGGTTGGTCTCTCCACAGTGGGCGAATACCATAGGGGGGCGGACGGCTCGAAGGATGGAGGTGGAGTCACAGTCCACGTACACATCCCCACCCGCTTATTTAACACGAATAAAAAATCGAACTAAATAGAAGAAACGTTGCAAATGTGCCAGCGACAATAGGGCACCCTAGCTCTAAAGTAGCCCGTACGGGCCGAGAAGAGGTCAGCCGGACAGCTACCGATAAGATGACTATTACCGGCGTTGACTCGAGGATAGGTGACCGGGCGCCTGCGGGACCGACCCTAGCGGACAATACCGGGAGCACCCTGGAGGTTAACAGAAAAAGGGCAGGCATGCTAATAGGAAGCGGCTCTCAGGAGCGGAGCAAAGAAAAAGCCGCCAATTGAGGGAAACCGGGGAGATACCTCCACTAGGGACTCCTTCGGGGACCAGCAAAAGGCAACTTTCCGAAAGCTCTACATCGAGAGTTACAAAGGGACGCTCCGGAGAGTTACGACCACGCCAATTGGTTCCAGAGGGGCGCGCAGATATTCAACTGCAGGAACCAGACGGACAAGGCCTGGCTTAGGGACAACGCTAGTAGATGGACGTGTGGGGAGGGCACCCAGCTCAAGGCCAGTGAAATGGGAGACCTCCAGAAGCTGATAAGAACTCTGATCTATGTCCCGGGGGTGCACACCGGCGAGGTCATAGTGAAGAGACTCAAGAGGCAGAACGTCACATTTAAGACAGACTTCTGAGTGGTCACCGAAACCAAGAAGGTGACGGTGGGCCCAGAGAGCAACAGGAAGGAGGAGACTGTGCTCAGAGTACTGCTGGAGGGGTCGAAACTTGAGGCGCTGAAGGCCCTCGACTTCCGACCTTTTTGCGGGGGCGGAAGAGCGCATGTGGTCCCCTATAAAGAAAACTATTCAGGAGAGAAGGGAACCAAGGAATTAGCAGGGATGGAAGTGGACACTGATTCCAGGGTCAACGAAGAGGAGGGAAGAGAAAGGGCCGACCAAGATGCATAATCTCGGGAGGCATAATGACGTGAATATCACTAACGGGACTGGCTCTGTACCAGAGACCACGATTGATTTCACGCAGATCAATTAGTACCATAGTAAAATCACCACCAAGTAAATCTAAGGTGCGCACAGACATATGCCTAATCCAAGAACCTTGGATCCATAAAGGCAGAATAGAAAGTTTAAACAGGATCGGCACCCTTATCAGTGGCGGTACGGAGATGGTGAGGACGTGCATCATAGTGAAGCGACTGCAGGTCGACTCCGTGCCAGGACACTGCTCTAGGGACCTTTGCACATAGGGTTTCCTATAAAAGGGAGAATAGAGAAAATAAGAAATTGACAGTTGCATCAGCGTACTTTCCTTACCATGCGGCTGACTGTCCACCAGAGGGGGTCGTAACGCTGATGCGGGAATGCGAGAACAAAGGCTCCGAGCTAGTCATGGGATGCGATACCAATGCACACCATCTGGGGCAGCACAAACTGCAACTCCAGAGGGGAAAAATTGCTGGAGGTTCTGGCCTCGACGAACTTGGACATTCTAAATGCAAGAAGCATGCCAACTTTACAGAATGCGATAAGGGAGGAGATCATTGACATCACCTTAGCATCTAGACGAACATGGTCGGGGTAACGGATTACACCATAAGATTCCAAAGCAACAGATGGACCAATTTATCTCAAATTTGAGGATATTGTTTAAAAGTATATTAGTTATGGTACGATCAAGGGAATTTCATTTTAAATATATAGACGAAAAGTTACATCATATGTATATTAAAAGTAATGAAAAATTATTTAAAATTCAGTAATATCTTACGTTCAGTAAATTATGTGTCCGAAAAGACTCGTTACTGTAAATAGGTATTATTTCTAAAAAATTAACTTTTAAAAAAGTAAAAAGTTAGGCGAGTTTGATATATTCCGCAACGAAATTACAAATAAAAGAGAACTGAGATCAATCAAACAAAGTCAAGTTTATTATATTTAATAATAATAAAAAAACAAATTTTTTTCTTCATTCAAGAGTATATTTAACTTAAAGTTAAGATATATTATGATCAATTAGAAACAACTCTTAAGATACTTACTACGTAACTTGCCATGCCCGTTTCATTGAGTACTTATGGTGTTTTACGACGTTTATTTATTAAGAGATTTTGGCCCTTTTTAGTAAATTTTTATGAGTATTTCATATTTGTCGTAATAATAAAATATAATCATTTTTAGCACCTTTTAATCATAGCTTTTTTGTAACATATTTATCAACAAATGATTTTTATTTCCAAACACCGAAGACCACGGTTCGAACTACCTAGACCTCATCAACGGCCACCCTGTACACTTAAACACCGCTCTCGAATTATTTCTACACCGGGACACTAAAAACTACAGTGTGAGTGACCATGCCAGAAAACCGATGAGAAAGCAATACCCATCTGCATATAGCGATATAGCTGTGCGGCCAACTTAACGGTCATAACACTTTTGCAGCTAACTTAACGGTCCAAACATTTTGGTGGAAAAAAAAATCGGATCTGATTGAGCATTTCTGAATGGCACAGCCGTATATTGTGTATAAAGGCAGCTTTTTTTATAATTATTATTGTTGAAAATCATAGTTAGGCATAATAAAATATGATATAAGTCAACATAACTTGGAGATAACAAAGAAAAGCATTTATTTCTTTATAATGAAAAATGCGAACACCAATATAGAAGTAAATAGTAGCCTGGCGCCGCGACTTCGTCTGCTTCTCAAACTCGCGTTCGTGGCGCTGCCGCGCCACTTAATAGGGGTATTTAGAGGTCCTAACCTGGCAAAAATGTTGGTAAATATGTATAGATATGTACAACATTTATATATGAATAAAAAATATTTATTGTTATCTAAAAGTGTAATTTATATAACTCCATGTACTAAAACATCACGCTATGAACCGAATCTATCCGAAGATACTGCACCTGTGCATCCTGTCGATTTTGTTGAGTTTACTTTTAAGTTAGCGATATTATGAAAATGATCATATTTAAATATTCTCGTTTGATGGATTATTTTACAATTTTCATGGCTTATATCATAAATATATTTTTGGACTCCTTGATCTACCGCGCCTATAAGACTTAACATTCTGCAATGATATACCGTATGCTTAATTTCTATTTAACATTGTATTACTCTTACTTTTCTAAATTCCGCCAATTGCAGTAGTTGTATGGTAGTGTTTGTCGCATTTACATCATCTTGATGGAAATTGCACTTCTCCGAATCAAGTAGAGAGTACGCAGTGATAATTAGATCGGATGTCTCACAATCAAATCCTACTATAACTTGAGTCATTTTAAAAATTAAAAAAATTAAAAAAACCGCTGCCAGCTCATTGGCACGTAGCTTTCTCCAAACAAATATGCTGTTCCTTATTCATATGTATCGTTCAAATATATTAATTTAATAATGCATTTCTTTTTCTCCACATCTTCTTAATAAAAGGAACTGCAATTTATATCAGAATTTATCTTTCAGAAATATCACGGAATACATATACACACACACACAAACATCCATACGGACATTTCCTAAAAACGCATAATTCGAAATTCTAACATCTAAAAATATGATTCTATGAAGTTTTAATGAAACTGAATTTTACTATTACAAAGCTTTCTCTAGGAGGAAGCAAAATTCGAGAAATCATGGAGAACAAATTACGTAAAAAGAAAAATATTTCAGCATTACGTACGGCAACGGCTTAATTTATTCACCTGAACAGTTTTTTGTTTAACGTTATAATTTATAGTAACATTACTATTTTCATTTACTTTTATTATCTCATATGGACCAAGGTTAAGATTTTTGCTTCCTCCTAGAGGAAGTTTTATAATAGTAAATTTTTCAGTTTCACTAAAACTTTATAGAAACAAGTTTTTAGATGTTAGAAGTTCGAATACGTGTTTTTAGGAAATATCCGTATGGATGTGTTTATATATACCGTGATATTTCTGAAACTACTCAGTCAATATCAATCAAATTTGATATGCATATCTAAGTTTTAATTCTAAATTCGGGATAAACATTTATTTTTTTATTTTTTCCATTACTTTATTTTATGCCAATACTTGGATTTTCGAAAAACATTATTTTCCTTTTTTCAATCATTCTATTGTTACAAATAATTCAGCTAAAATGGTTTTAAAAGATAATAAAAAGACATATTTTCCCAGTTTGGACCTCGGGTTCGACCGCTCCGTTCGGCAGATAAAATGAAAAAAGGTGATTTTTTTTTTTAAATTCACATCTCCGAAACTAAACGTCACAACCTCATGAAAAAAAAATATGTTGATGGGTTACGTGTCAAACTATATTCCATTCAAATTTCAAATGATTTGACTACTTATTTTTTTAGTAATTAATCGAAAACTGATAAAAATAAGTCTTTTTAGTCTCAATTACGGGCGTAGAAAGGCCTTATTGCACTTGAAATTTTGGGAAAAGATAGACCTTTTGATTACCTCGGTTAAGTTATTTTCGCAGCTTATGAAAATGATTAGTTGAAAAGATATTAAAATACAAATTCTTTGTCTCTCACCCTGTATACCCTGTATAACTGAAAATTATTATTTTTATTCAACCTTATTACACGCTAACGAAAACTCAGAATGTTTTGACAAACTTCATGGTTTTATGAGCTTATGAGGTATATTTGTGATATAAATTATAAATCATTGTATTAAAGAGATGTGAAGAAAAAGAAATGCATTATTAAATTAATATATTTGAACAATACATACGAACAAGGAACAGCAGATTTGTTTGGAGGAAGCTACGTGCGATTGAATTGGCAGCGGTTTTTTGAAGTTATTAACATTTTTCGATTTTGACAAATTTCTTAGATTTTCTCAATTTGCCAATAAACTAATGCACTTAGAGAAGTGCTCTCGCATACTTTTTTGTAGTAATTTAATAACGAACAAGTTTTATTCACAACTTTTTCCGCTAAAGTCAGTACTTTTCTTAATATTACAATTAAGTCGGCGGCATTAGTTTCCTAAAACAATATACTTCGCAAAGAAAAAATTTTCCATGGGGTCCAACAAGTAGAAAAAATTTGGCGGGCCCGATTATAAAAAGCATTTTACGATTTATCGGGACTTTGAAAATAACAGTTTTAAAAAATGTAATAAATGTTAAACAAAAATCCTTTTTCTATTTTAATTTTGGCGCCTTTGCTATCTCAAATACGCTTTAGTTCTAGTTTTAAGCACGGGAGCACCACAATCGGTCGCTGCCGGTGCCGATATATCGCATTGTACGTGAATTCGATTATCATATTTTTTGCTATTGATTTATCACTTCAACAAAAACAATTGTTTGGGTTTATTAATATTTCGACGTTCAAAACTATCGGAAAGCACCGATAATAACTTTACTCGTGTGTAAATAGATAAGTTATTGTTATAGGTTATGTTGTAATCAATTTCCATCAAGCGAATTTCCTAAATGAAATGAAAGCTTTGCTTGATTTATTTTAATAATATGAAATAAAATAATTAGTGTAGAGTTTTTTTTTAATTGAATAATGTCTTATTTTTTTTATAGCATTTCGTCGACTTAAAAGTAATATTGATGGCATAGTTCCGCGTATTAGCGGCTATATTCTGTACGCTAGGAACACATTTAGATTCGGTACACCCAGTGATATAAATATTTATTTATTTATTTATTTATTTATTTATTTATTTATTTATTATTACCATTACATATGCCTAAAAAAAGGCATCCTATAGAGGCAAATAGAGTTGCCGGTACATAGGGATGGTACAAAACTTACAACTAACTTAAAACTAAATAATGTCTAAAAATAAAATTTTCTTTACAACCTTTAAGGAGGTCCATCCAAAGATTAAGTAACAGTGTGATAACAACGTTTCTTCTTTATAATACATATTTTTCTCTTATAAAATTTTTTAGTCTTTTCTTTATTGCAGATTTGCTGTATTCTAACTTTTTGAGATCATTTGTCAATTTATTGTATATATTAACGGCTACGAAATAGCTGTTTTTTTTACTTACAGTCTTACCTATTCTTGGCAATTGTATACTCTTATTTCTAGTATTGCTAGTGCTAGATGTATATATTTTTCTTAATGTATCATAATGGAAAGAAATAGCTTCTAAATGGAATAACTGCCTGACTTTAAGAGGTAGGTCTAGTGTTGAAAAGTGATTTTTATTTATAATTTTTAGTACATTCTTTTGAATTCTTTGAATTGAATTTAAACAGTTATTGTATGCTCCTCCCCAGGCAATTATACCATAGTTAACTAAACTCTGAAAAAATGCATAATATATCATCAATAATGTTTTGCGATCCATTCCATTTTTAATTTTAGCAAAAATGAAAATTAAATACCTAGTTTTTTTTACAATATAATCAGTATGTTTATCTCATTTCATATTGAAGTCGAAAATTAATCCTAGATATTTGTGGCTTTTACTCTTTTTATTATATTATTGCCTATTTCAATTTGTAAATTATCCGGAACGCTGTGACAGTAGCTGCCATAAGCTATGTAAACTGTTTTGCTAACATTTAATGACAATTTGTTCAAAGTAAGCCACTTCGCGACTTTACTTAGATACTTATTCATCTTGTCCTGTGCAGATAACCACGTGTTATCGCTAGCTACTATAACAATGTCATCAGCATAAGACATAATAGTGTCGTTTTGCATATCTCTCAGTAGATCGTTCACATAAAGAATGAAAAATAAAGGTTCTAAAATGGTCCCTTGTGGTACACCAATGGAGATTTCTTTGTATTCGCTTTTACACTCTTGTATTTTAACACATTGTTTTCTACCTGAGAGATAACTAGTTACTAAATTTAGGGCGCTGCCTCTTATTCCGTATCTTTCCAATTTATCTAATAGTATTTTATGGTTCACAGTGTCGAAGGCTTTTGCTAAGTCCAGGAAGGTAGTGATAATAGGTTTACTTTTGCCTAAATTTTTATAAATAATGTTCGAAATATAGTTTAACGCGTCCATAGTTCCTCTATTCCTTACAAACCCATATTGTTTGTCAGATATAATTTCACACTTCGTCAAAAACCTGTACAATCTATTGTACATGATTTTCTCAAAAATTTTTGCTATGTTTGATATAAGCGAGATTGGTCTGTAATTCGCCATACAGGACCTATCACCTGCTTTATGTATTGGAACTATGACAGCATTTTTTAGTGCATTAGGCCACGTGGATTGTTGGATACACAGATTAAAAATGTGTTCTAGCGGTTTCGCTATATAAGTTGCTATTATTTTGATCGTTTTTGCATTGATATTATCAACACCTCCAGTTTTTTTTTCAAGGAATCTATGATTTTTAGAATTTCAAAACTATTAGATGGGTAGATAAGAATAGATTTATTATTTCTTTCTGGAAGTTTTAGTTGATCATTATCCAAATTTGGAATTTGGTTACTTAGATCAGTGACCACTTTACAAAAATAATCATTCATTGTGTTCGCTATAGTTAGTTTGTCATCTATTTTTTGGTTGTTTACAACTAGATAGTCAAGTGCCTTGCTTTTTTAGTTGTTTTTGCCTAGCTTAGTATTGATGATATTCCAAAGTTGTCTTGGATTGTCAATATTTCGTTTTATTTCATTATTTTCAAATTTGTATTTCGCGTCTTTTATAACTCTATTTAAAATTTTTTCGTAATTTTTGTATTCGTTTTTCAGTGCTGAATTAGTTGGGTTATCTTTCCACAGTTTATATAAATTTTCTTTAGTATTACAAGACACTTATATTGCTCCAGTTATCCAATTTTTTTTTTAGCAATGAATTATTATTCTTTTTATTTAATTTTTTATCACACGTGGCTCTCTCGAAACAGTTTTGTATCATTTTTACTAGTTTGTTTAAAGCTTCATTGGAGTCTTGTATTGCCAGCAATGACTGCCATTCAAGCTTTTTAGCTATATTTTTTAATTTACTATAGTTTATGTATGCTATAACATTTTCACTAACTTTCTGCAATCTAAGCTGGTCCATGTTTATGAACAATGGATAATGGTCATTAAAAGGAATATTTAATTTAATTGACTCTATTTGAATATTTCTAGTTTTCGCAAAACAATTATCAATACATGTACCCTTCTCCAAGTCTAGGGTGGGGCGTGTAATTCCTCTACAGTATGGTTCATATTCATGTTCAAGATAATTATTTATGATTTCTTGACTAATTGTTTTTTCACTAAATTCATTTTTTACTACATTTTTTTCTAATATGTCAATATTAAAATCTCCAAAAATATAGTGGTTTTTATTATTTCTATGCTTAGACAAAAACTTTCTTACGCTATTTACAAATTCCGACTTTGGTATATCATGGCACCTGTACATCGCAGAGATTCTTATTGACTCTCCACTCATAAGTTTAATAACTGTACTTACAATAGTCAGTCTATCAACCACTTCTATTCTAGTATCATCATATAAGTTATTTTTTATATACATTATGACACCATCTGCCTTGTTGATTGTACTTTCATTATAATAACTTTTATAACCCTGTAGTTGATAGAAATGAGGATGTTGCAAGTTCCAAGTTTCCGTACATACTATAATACATGGCTTTTTTGCTAAACACTCAATAAAAGTTTCTAATTTTATAAAATTTGCATTGAGACTTCTTATATTTACGGACAAAATTAAATTCTTTTTCTTCATTATAGTCTTGTTGAGCTTCTTGATATCTTCTACTTCACATTCAATCTTGCTTAACTCATCAAAATTAAGGTCTTGATCCATTTCTGTTTATTTCTTGCTTCTTAACCTATCTGCTATACGTGTGTTGATGGAGTTTTGAGTTGACCGACATATCTTGGTAGTATTGGTTGTACGGTATAATCGGTAAGGTCGATATACTTCCTTATCTTGGCCTGGAGAATTTCGCATTCGTGGCTATCTATCGCCACGTGTTCTATGTTAAACTTTGTTTTATATCTGCTATTACTAAAAGCACAATTTGTGCACTTCATTTTATTAACTTGACATTCTCTTGTTTTATGTTCTCCGGCACACTTTAAACAGATAGAGTTATTTTTACATTTAGTATCATTGTGGCCAAACCTGCCACAATTGAAATATGGTCTGACATTACAGTAATCATACACCTTACAATTTTGATATCCCACGAAGATTCTGTTATTATTCTCTCTGACGTGTTCGTATACGTCAGCAGGCATCTCTAATATCACCGTCTGCAGTTGAGTCATGCTTCTCTTGTAGGAGTGCAAAAAGACGCCTTTCTTTTTAAAACTGCTGAAATTCCTCTCATTGATGTCCTTTTCAATATTTCTGTTATCCACATTTTCAAAATTATCTATTCCCACTACTTTTACTTTGGGATTAATTACTTGCTCTCTGTTTACTTCACATGTATCTGCTAGTTTTAACTTTAACACATTATGCACTTTACCGACACTTTTCTCGTTTAAACAGTTTATAATTATTTCATTTTTCTTCTTGATAAGTCCTTTTGTTTTGAATTGTTTTGTCTTTGATCAAATAGTGCGACACCATTTGATTCACTTTTTCAATGGTTTGATCTTCAGCTGTTTTATTTATTATAATTTCAGGTACACGTTATGGTTTATTATAATTTTTTGTACTAGAGATAACTTCAGAAAAAGTTTTAATGTTAACAGCTGGTGTGTCGTTTTTTTGTTTCTCCAATAGATCCTTTAAAAGCTTATTTTTTTCTTTAAGTTCTTTATTTAATTCTCTTAGTATCGTATTTTCACGTAGCAAGCTGTTATCTAGAATTTCATCTTCATTCTCGTTGAGTTGTTTGTCAAATTCTTTTAATATTTGGCTTCTTATATCTTTCTCTGAGCAGACTTGACTTGAGCAATTATAAGCTTTGCTTCATTACTCAGCGTTCTACTGTTCACTTTTGAGGTTAGGTCTAGATCCTCGTGTTCCCCACAGATTCCAAGAACTGCACTTAATTTTACACCTTTGTTGTTTTCGAATTCGCTAGTATGATATACACTTTCACATATTAGACACACTATAGTCTTAACTTTTTGCTCTGGATGGCCTTTGTAAACGATTTGCTTTGGACGATGGAACGAGCCTCCGCTCTCGCCAGCCATCTTACTGATATTGTATAACATAGGCAAATATCAATGGTAGTAAATATTTCTCATGCAGTTTCTTAAGCAATCATTTAAAATAAAATTATTATTTAATTTGTTCAATTCTTATATTTATACTCCATATTTTTTCTCAGATATTTATCGTCTGAATTGGGTAATTATGCCTGCATCAAAATTCACAAGAACAGCGTGTACTGGCACTTTGCTGGGTAGACCGAAGTAATTATGTTCTACACTATTGCCCACATATAAGAATGTTCTGCTTACTTGTAACAATGAACGGTACCATTTAGGCAAATTAAGTAAGAACAACAAAGAACCAAATTTCTCAGAGATTGTTCGAACAATAACTAGAAAAGTGATAAAACTATATGAAAGTGCTTCGATTCCTCATATAACTTTCGATAGAGTTTTGCAGTTAGTTAATGGTATTCATACAAAATATAACAACATCAAGAAAGTTTTACACTTTTTGACATATCTTCGTGTAAATGTTTAGGTTTCAATAATTGCCAGTGTCAACAAAAAATACCAGAAAATTTTTGGGATTTTATACGCGATCAAAGAAATGAACGAAAGTTGCAAATTGCTTCTGCGATTCATAATAATGTTCCAGATAAAAAATGTGATTCACAATCTTCAAATCCGTCAAGCCAGTCGACTGATCCGAGTAGCCTGGAGTTAGGAGAGGATTCTCCGGAAGTTTATCTGAAACAGTAATTTTTGGTCAAAGGTTCGGTATCAAAGACAGAGGGATCGCAGCTATTTCTTCAGCTACATTAGCCAATCATCGTTTAGTGAATAAACAAGATAATACCTTGGTAATTGATATAAATAAGGTCAGACGTAATAAACGGAATGTAAATAAAGAAATCCAAAGTTTTCAAGATAAAAGTACAGTTCGTGCTTTATATTTCGATTGTCTAAAAGACGATACGATCGCTCAAGCAAAACATGGAATAAAATACCGTAGAATGACTATTAAAGAAGAACATATTTCTGTGTTATCAGAACCCGAATCATTGTACGTTGGTCACGTTGTGCCAGAAACATCTAGTGTAGATAATATTTGCAATAGTATTTTAAATCTTGTTTCGGGATAGGGAGGCTTTGAAGAATTAGTTTTAGTTGGCGTGATGACAGTGTCGTAAACACTGGGTATAAAGGAGGAGTTATTAGGAAAATTGAAAAAAAAATTAATAGACCAGTTCAGTGGAGTATTTGTGTTGTGCATTTCAATGAAATACCTTTTTGTGCTCTCTTTCATCACATAGATGAACGAACTGATGGACCGAATTCATTTACTGGTCCGATTGGTATACAGTTGAAGTTATGTAAATCTTTGCCGGTGGTTCGTTTTGAAAAAATCGATTTTACTACAAAAGTATTTGTTACAAATTTCAAAAGCCATCGGAGTAGGTGAATGCTTGGAAGATTTGAGTTCGAATCAACCAGGCTGTCACAATCATGCTCGTCGGCTCACTTGTGCTAATCGCATTCTTTGTTTTTATATTTTAACATCAGATCAAAGTGCTGAATTAAAAATTTTAGTTACTTTCTTATTGAAAGTATATATTCCACAGTGGTTTTCAATCAGAAAACGAAAATCTATCGCAGAAGGATCTCTACATCTATTTGAAACGATTCGCTTAACAAGATATCTACCCCCAACGTTGTTGGAAGTTGTAGATAAAGCTATTACAAGAAATTCATTTTTCGCAATGACTGAAAACATTTTACTTGCAATGATGACTGATGCAAATCTGACTATTCGCAAAACTGCGTTGGAAAAAATTCTCCCTGCTAGATTGGAAGCGCACAGTGGTAAAAATAAGTAAAAGAAATTGTAAACTTCCAACAATCAACTTTGCTGCTACGAATTATCATGAAATGATCGACTGGTCTACTTCTCATTGTACGTCACCGCCACTTTTAAAGAAAATTAGTAACAAAGAGTTAACAACAAAATTATTAAGCGGAGAAATATTCACAAACTGGGATTTTTATAAATTTCCATGTCTTACAGTAGCTGTGGAACGATTAATTAAATTAGTCACAGAAGCTTCTAGCAAAGTATGTGGAGTAGCAAACAGAAAAGTATTTCAACGTTTCGATACGAAACATCAATTTTCAACTATACGATCAGATTAAAAATAAAAGAAAAAGTTATTAAAATTCTGTTAAAAAATTGTTATAGCAGATTAAATAAATTGAAAACTTATTGCTTTAATAATAATTAAGATACTTGCATTAATTCAAAATTATAAAGTCCCGATAAATCGGAAAATGCTTTTTATAATCGGGCCCGCCAAATTTTTCTACTTGTTGAACCCCATGGACAATTTTTTCTTTGTGAAGTATATTGCTTTAGGAAACAAATGCCGCCGACTAAATTGAAATATGTAGTAAGTTCGAGTTTTGACAGCCATATGAAAATGCGCAAAAAGAACTAAAATAAGAAGAAAAAAACAACTTTAATCGCTAGAATAAAATTTTTGACGGCCTATATAGCTTTGGCAATGAAAGAAAAAGGATTATTATACTATTTTATGATGAAGAATTTGAGGGGAAGCAAATCCATTAAAAAAGTCGTGAAAATGGCGAAAAACGCTTAAAACAGGGATGTTTGCAATTTGTGGGAATAGAAGATGATCGAATTACGCGTCCGGATTTCGCGTACTTCCAAGTTATGTATAATACTAATCTTTTAGAGCTATTGTGAATTGATTCTCGGAAATCGACCAAGAACGATCCACCCTATTTTTTATTGTTAATGTACTTTACAAAATCTGCCGCTGCCATTCTTATATTATCATTCTACATGCTTATCCGAGCCATTTAAGACAGCAAACTTACTTGTTGGAATTTTGGGAAATCAAAAAGCTAATTTGACTAGCCTAAAAGTAAAGAAAGAGAAAAAGAGATGCTAAAGTTAGAAAGGATTATAAGAGATAAAGAGAGAAAAAGACGAGATTGAAGGTGGAAAGGAAAAAGTGGAAGTCCTTGAAGAAAGGTCCTTGAAGAAGCTGGAAAATTTGGTGACAGAGTTGAATGAAAGGTTCATAGCTGCAATGGAGTCACCAATGGAGACAGGAGAGGAGAGGTCAGAAGACGGAACGGCAGATGGCGGAAGGGGTTCCACCTGGAGTCTAGCGAGTGGGACGAGCCACTGATCTTTTCGCAGCGTGAAAAGCGGCGCTAGGAGCGTGAACAGTTGGGGCAGCGCATACTTTGATGCATTTTCGGGAAGAGAGGTTAGTCAAATGAAAAAAAATGCGATAAGAAAAGGATAGGTCAAAAAGAGCGTGTAAGGTAATATTAAAAGGTTTAGCAGAGGTAGCGAATGATTTAGAAAAAATAAAAGATAAAAGCATGGAGTTAAGAGAGTGGGTGAAACAACTTATAGGGGAAAGGTTACAAACTACGGTAGAAATAGTAGAAGCGAGAATGACGGGAGGAAAACACAGATTTGATAGAATAATTATAGCGAAGCCAGGAAATGAACAAGAAAAAAGAAATGTAATGAAAAATAAGAATATGCTAAAAGGGTCGAAAATTTTGATTGAACATGATTTGAATTGTGATGAAAGGAAAAAGCAGGAAGGAATAAAAAAATAATGTATGGAAAGGAAAATAAAGGGTTGGGACGTAAGAATAGGGATAAGCAGAGTAGCGGAAAATCATCAGGGGTTTAAATAGGAAGAGGAAGAGAAATTAAAAGAGATTGAATTAGACGAAGTAAGAAAAGTAAAAGAGAGAAAATGCTAAAGAAAGGGAATGGTATGAAGGAAGGTGTGGAAGTTTTGAGAGAACAGACAGAGATTACGCAGGAAGGGTAAAGGGGGAAGGAGGAAGGCCTTAAATTTGGAGGGTCGAGATAGGATTTCGGGCAGCCCAGAAATGGAGCATATAGCAAGGGCGGTGTGAGAAACAATTAGGAATAAGTCAACAAATAGGCAGAAAGAAAGAAAAAGATAAAAGAGTGGAACGGAGAGGTAAACAGAGGGTAGTATTTGAGGACACGAATAGGTTAATGGTGGGTACAGAGTATAAAGATGGAAGAAGGGAAGAGTCGCAAGGAGCAGATAGGATAGAAGAAATAAGGTCAAAGAGGTTTGTGTTTTGGAATATTGTAGGGTTATGTATTAACTTGGATAGGAATAAAAATGCACTCTTGGAGTTAAGAATAACTGCAGAGGGACGAGAGAAATCAGAAGAGGGAGAGGAGGAAGAGGAGAAAACAAGAAAAGTACTGATTTCGAATATAGAGGAAGTACACATTTTTAAAGAAAAAATGAAAGAGTTATGTGAAGAAATAGAAGAAAAAAGTGAAGATAACACTGAAATTAGGTGAAAAGATACTAAGGAAATCATAAAAAAAGCATGGGCAGCGGAAGTAAAGAGGATAAAAAGAAGACCATTAGGATATAAAACTTGGTGGAACAAAGAATGCACATTACTGAAGAGAAAGGTAAAAAGAGAATATAAGAATTGGAGAAAAGGCAAAAGCAATAAAGATAAGTACAGGACAAAGAGAAAAGAATGGAAAAATAAATGTAAGAGTAGAGAAAGAGAATGGAAAGATGAATTAATGCAAGAGCTGAAAAGCATAAAATCGGAAGGTCAGGTTTGGGAGTATATAGGAAAATTTATGATGAAATCCCCAATGAAGCATAGATATATGATAGTCAAGAAATAGGGAATAAGTTAATAGCAATAATGGGAAAAATATGGGATGGGGAAGAAATTCTAGATGACTGGAAGACAGGGATAATAGCCCCGTTATATAAAAAAGGAAAAGTGAATGACCCAAGCAACTATAGCGGTATAACATTACTACCAACGGCATATAAGTTTTACGCGGAAGTGTTGAGGAAAAGATTACAGAAGGAAGTTGATGAAACGGTTTATTAGCGGAAAGTCAGACGGGGTTCAGGAAAGATAGATCAACAATTGATAATATATAAGACCATTTGATAAAAAGGTGTAAAGAAGAGAAAACAAAATTGTACGGGTTGTATTGTATTCATGGACTTAAAGGCAGCATTCGACACGGTAATTAGAAAAAAGATTAGGAAAATTCTACAGAAAATAGGAATAAGTAAATATATAATAGAGCAACTGAAAAGAATGTATGAGGAGACAAGGGTGAGGGTAAGGACAGAAAAGGGATTCTCGTATGAGTTTTGGACGGAATTGAGACTAAGGCAGGGGTGCGTGCTAAACCCTATTATATTCTGTTTATACATTGGTGAATTAGAAAAAGAGTTTAGAAAAATAAATATTGGAGAAATAAAACTGAAAGAAAAAAGAATTTGGAGTCTAGATTACGCAGATGATATAGTGTTGTTAGCAATAAAAAGGAAAGCTATGCTGGACCTTAAGAAGATTTTTGAAAGAGAGAGAGAGAGTTAATTCTAAGCAGAGGGAAGACGAAAATTATGATTTTTAATAAAAAGGCACAGGAAAAAAGGGAAAATGGAGCTGGGAGGGGGAAAAAATAGAGGAGGTCAAAAGTACTTAGGATTTACTTTAATAGGTAAGAAAATCATAAAGATCACATTAAAGAATTGAAAAAGAAAGGTATAGCACCAGTAAAAGAAGTATGAGAATAAGGGGAAAGGGTCTGTAATACGGATATAAAGAGAAGAAATATGCTTTTTAATTATTTGATCAGAAGTGTAATAGAATATGGAGTAGAGGTAAGAGGATGGGAGGAAAAAACCGAGTTGGAAAATATTCTTATATTATATTGGAGATGGACACTAGGATTGGATTATTGTACACCAAAGTACCTGATTTACAAAGAAGATAACATAGAAAAACTAAGAGGAAGATGAGCAATAGGAGCCAAAAAAATACGAAGATATTATAATAGAGCCAAATAGTAAACGAATAACAAAAATTTGCTGGGAGGAGAAAAAGTAAAATGAAAAAGCAGATGATTATATGAAGAATAAGGGAAAGTATTTAAACAGTATAGGACTAAGCATACTAAAATTGCAGCTTATGGAACTGCAAGAGTGAGATATTGAGGAAGAAATGAAAAAAAGGGAAAGAGATATACAAGGACAATATATTAGAGGAAAAATAGAAAACTCAAAATACAATACGAGATAGCGAACAGACATTGGGAATCAGAAGAGAAAAGGAAATGTAAATTATGCGGGAAAGGATTACTGTCAATGAAACATACACTAGTGGAAAAAATTAAAGGATCAAAAAAAAATTCTGAATTTTTAGGGGTTTTTTAAATGGCTGTATTTCCCTTAAAAATGGTCATATCATGATTTTAAAAAAAGCATTTGAAAGCTTGATGTATCTAGTTTTAAGATCTTACAATGATACAATTTTTCAAGCATCACGTACCGCGCAATCCTAAGAAATACTAACAAAAATTTTTTCTCAAAATTTTTTCGATTCTTTTTTATGGTCCACCAACTTGGGAAAAATTTTTCGAATTGAATCACCATATGTGTCGAATAACTTGTTTATTCAGCTTCAATTTGTTTTTTTTAAAACTTCGATTCGACCACTTCTCGCTGAGATATCGAGCTTTGAATGGAAAGATCTTTTTTCTCTTTAATCATCAATATCTCAGCAACCGCTTAGTATACAAGAAAATGAAGGAGGGTTTTGAAATTTTGAATAAAGTCACCACAACAGTCAGCGATAGTTTTTTCAAAAAAAAATTTTTCTTTAGTCTTTACATTAATTTGAAAAAGCAAGAAAAAAATGGCCTTTGGTGGCTTTTCGGATAATCAGGTGTTTAGTTGGAAGTATCGCGTAAACCTGTAATGTTAAGTGTGCCTTTTACAGTTCAATATGCCCACAAAAATCTCACAAAGTTTCAATTTGATCCATCAAACCGTTTTTTTGTTTCTTTCGATCGAATTTCAAAAAAAATTAAAGGATCACGACTTTGACGGTAAATGATCATAATCTTTACCAAAATGAAAAAAAATGTTTTTTTCGGTCTTTGACTGCAGTTTTATGGATAGAAGTGTTCAAATTTATTGGAAAAAAAACATTTAAAAAAAAAAAATTTTTTTCTTAACTGCAGAAAATTTTAATCAAAAACAACCGCCGGCATTCGCATTACCCAAAGCGTACCGCGTGTCGATTGCCCGGTCGGATTTACGCTTCTTGCGTGTGTGTCTGCGTATGTGTGTTTGTATGTGTGTTAGTGTGTTTCTTTAGGAGAAATGAGACCCAGAGGCTCGTCAGTTCCTTCGTATTTAATGACTCCAAACTCATTCTTCAAAGAGTGTGTGGGTGACTGTGTGTGTTAGTGTGTTTCTTTAGCAGAAATGAGACCCAGAGGCTCGTCAGTTCCTCCGTATTTAATGACTCCAAACTCATTCTCTAAAGAGTGTGTGGGTGTCTGTGTATGTTGACGTCTGTTCGTCTGTCCGTTCGTCCGTATTGTTAATAACGGGTATTAGCATCCCTGTTCTCAATTACGGCTGCCAAGCGTTCAGCCATATTGATGCAGCGGGCAATCTGAGGCTGCGGGATAGTGTTCCAAATGCACAGAAGTGCACGCTCTAATGCGGCCAAGTTCTGCAAAGTTGGATACTCTCTGCGCAAACGACGAGCCATTATGTCCCAAACATGCTCGATGGGGTTAAGATCTGGGCTCATTGGTGGGTGCCGAAGCAGAGAGATGCCATGCCGTTCAAAAAAGCGTCTGGTGATGTTGGCCGTATGTGGACGTGCGTTATCTTGCATTAGAATAAATGCCCTCTGTCGTTGCCGTCTGCGCAGTACAACTGGCCTCAAAATTTGGTCGATATAGCGTCTAGCTGTTAAGTTTTCACGCACAATCAGCAGAGGTGCTCTCCAATTTCGCGAAACGCCGCCCCAGACTATGACTGATCCACCGCCGTAGGCAACAATCGGACGGACAAAGTTCTGGCGAAAACGTTCTCCACGACGACGCCAAACAAGGGGACGTCGGTCGCTCCCGTGAAGGTTGAACCGGGATTCGTCGGTGAATAAAACGTTTCCCCATTGTCTTAATGTCCAGGCTCGATATGCGTTTGCATACGCTAAACGAGCTCGGCGATGTCTTGCTGTCAACAGTGGTACACGATTAGGATGGCGTGCATTTAACCCAGTTTCACGAAGACGGTTAATGACTGTCCGGGAAGAAATAATACGGAATTGGTGTCGCTGTCGCTGTCGCTGTCTTTGTCGCTGTCACTGTTGCTGCTGTTGTACCCGATTTGGGAAATTGCTTGCCACGATGTTCGCATTGATGAAAGGCTCACGTCGAACTTGTCGGACAATTGCCCGATCATCACGAACAGTCGTGACACGATGACGACCTTGTCCAGGACGACGAGTGTATTGGTTCATTTCCTGGTATCGAGCATTCATTCGGGATAGGACAGATTGACTAACACCCATCCGATTGGCAACATCACGTTGACTGTAACCCTCTTCAAGCAGAGTGATTAAGCGAGCAACCTCCGGCTCTGTTAAATGCCGTCTTACCATGATAAGAAATCAAAATAAAGTTTTGATTTACGGAAATTTATTAAATTTTTTTTTGATGCAAAAGGAGTAGTTTTGAAAAAAACTGTTTTTTTTAGCGTTATAAGAACTCACGAAAATTAACAATAAGCAATTTCTGAAAAACGTGTAGATCGAGTTCGAAATACGATTGGGTATATAAACTTCATTTTAAATTGAATTAAATGTTTGAGTCAATTCAGTTTACAAATCAGAAAAATCATGGAATGCAACAATAGAATCATGTTAAGAATGATAAAATATTGTTCTTTAAAATTTTGTGAAGTTAAAAAAAAATTTCAAAAAATAATTTTTTTTTTTATCTTTAAAAAAAAATTTTTTTTAAATGTTTTTTTTTCAATAAATTTGAACACTTCTATCCTTAAAACTGCAGTCGAAGACCGAAAAAAACATTTTTTTTTTCATTTTGGTAAAGATTATGATCATTTACCGTCAAAGACGTGATCCTTTAATTTTTTTTGAAATTCGATCGAAAGAAACAAAAAAACGGTTTGATGGATCAAATTGAAACTTTGTGAGATTTTTGTGGGCATATTGAACTGTAAAAGGCATACTTAACATTACAGGTTTACGCGATACTTCCAACTAAACACCTGATTATCCGAAAAGCCACCAAAGGCCATTTTTTTCTTGCTTTTTCAAATTAATGTAAAGACTAAAGAAAAATTTTTTTTTGAAAAAACTATCGCTGACTGTTGTGGTGACTTTATTCAAAATATCAAAACCCTCCTTCATTTTCTTGTATACTAAGCGGTTGCTGAGATATTGATGATTAAAGAGAAAAAAGATCTTTCCATTCATCCAGCTCGATATCTCAGCGAGAAGTGGTCGAATCGAAGTTTTAAAAAAAACAAATTGAAGTTGAATAAACAAGTTATTCGACACATATGGTTGTTATATTCGAAAAATTTTTCCCAAGTTGGTGGACCATAAAAAAGAATCGAAAAAATTTTGAGAAAAATTTTTTTGTAGTATTTCTTAGGATTGCGCGGTACGTGATGCTTGAAAAATTGTATCATTGTAAGATCTTAAAACTAGATACATCAAGCTTTAAAATGCTTTTTTTAAAATCATGATATGACCATTTTTAAGGGAAATACAGCCATTTAAAAAACCCCTAAAAATTCAGAATTTTTTTTTGATCCTTTAATTTTTTCCACTAGTGTATAATAGAGAGCTGTGAAAAAACTAGAGAGTGGAAGACAGACTCAACGGAATAAGAGTGTTTAGACATAAATGAGGAACAGTTAAAGGATATATGGCAAGGAAAAAATAATGAGAGGGTAGGAAAATGGATAAGAAGATGGGAGAGGGAAATAGAAAAAAAATGGATTAATTAAGGAAATAGATACGGCAAGGGCAGCAAGGAAGAACGTAAAGAAAAAAAGAGAAAGTTTGTGTAAATGAAATGAAACGTAAATTAATGTATAAAATGTGAAATATGTAATTACGAAATAAAGTGTGTTATAAGAGAAAATAGGAAGAAAAATACCATTAAGATGAAAGGTCAAGTTTGTAAAATATAGAAAAATATAAAATATAGGGTATTATTGTAAAAACTGTTAAAATAATGTAAATATTGTAAAATAAAGCATTGTATAATAGGAGAAAGGCGTAAAAGGCAAAAATGTAATAAAATGCAAATACGGAGTCAAATATAGTTATGTAAAGCATATCTATATAGAGATATGTAAGATAAGAGAAGAGATGTTAATGTATAAAGCAGAATGATATTAATGTTATTAAAGTATTGTCATATAAAGTAAGGGTTATTGTAAAAATGTAGAAGAGAAAAGAAAAAGGTTGTCATAAGTTCTGTGTGGAAAGGAGTGTTAAAGCGTAAGTAAATGTGTAAGTATGTGTGGTGAGCACTCGTAGGGGTGATGAATGGATAGGCATTAAGTAGATGTAAAAATAGGGGATAGAAAGATAATGTAATAAAAAGAAGAGGGGAGAATTTTATAAAGACTGCTGGATAAATTTTAAGTTGAAATTATATATTAAGGGTTTGATTAATGAAATGTAATTAATTTATGTAAAAAACCAAGTCCATTTCTGGTCCATGTAAAGGCTGAAATTAATAAATATATATATATATATATATATTGTAACGAGGTTCAAGTCCTCGCTATGCCGGTAATCGGAGCAGGGACGAGAGTGACGGAATAAGGTGACATTGGGTTAACGGATAGAGCGTGCGCCTAGAGACCTTGGGAACGCCGGATCGATACTCGGTCCCGGCGTCTTCTTTCGTGTTTTCCTCCTCTCAAAGACAGTCTCACACCATTACAATATATATATATATATATATATATATATATATATATATATATTAGGATGGGCCGTTTTTTTTTGTGCTAACATTCGTGACTTGTAATAGTACGGAAAATTTAGTAAAACTATGCAATAGAACGTACGTGAAACCTGGATGCTGAGGGGTGGGTCATTTCGCATTGGTAATAACGAAGAATATGATTTTTTACTCGTCAAATTGTAAAAATCGAATCAGGCACCACGCATCATAAAACGTACCCCGCTCATTTTAAGCCAATATTTTTCTGAAAATCATTATACATAACTGTTCTAACCTTAACCTATTGTACAGGGTGTCCCATTTCAAATTTGAATTTGTAATAACCCCTATATCTGGACCGAAAATCGATAATATTTGACAATAAATCAATAAGACCAGAATGGTAAGACCAGATTCAGGAAAAATTTCAGCAATTAAGAATTTTCCTAAACCAACAAACCAAACAGAGATTCGACAATTCCTAGGTTTAGCCGGATATTACAGATGGTTTATACTGGACTTTGCAGAGAAAGCCCGACCCTTAAATTCCCTACTATAAAAGAACAGGAAGTGGAAATGGATATCTGAGCAAGAAGTAAGTTTCGAGAACTTAAAAAGTGCTCTTTGTGAAGCACCCGTATTAGCATCTGTGTACGTTAACAAACCATTTATTTTAACAACAGATCGCTAAATAAATCAGAGAAAAAGTACTCAACGACAGAAAAGGAATGCCTTGCAGTTGTCGACGCTGTAGAACATTTCCGACATTAGTTATATGGGAAGCATTTCACCATTTATGGACAACCTGGATAAACACCTTGAAAGATCCTGCAAGTAGACTTGATCGCTGGAGAGAGCGTTAAAGGAGCTATTATTATACATTTTTTTTCAAATCCCTACATTACCTTCAAACTATACATGTTTCAAGCAAATCTGAAAATTTCAGTGCCCTTCGATGCACATAACTGAAATCAGTCTCCACTAGCTATCAAAAATGAAAATCAGGGATTTTTTTCTTCGAACATAAGTTGTACCAAGTGTATGGTATATATCAAAGTTGTCTTTTTTTACAGCGTTTCTAAGGTCGTACTATTGTTCAATTTTTCGTCAAACAATTTATTGCAAACCAACAAAATTTTTTATTTTTAACTCTTTTCACAATTTTTAGGAGTACATTAGGCAAGGTTTGGATTATATGGATAGTAACAAGCGTTACTACCGCAAGACCACGAATTAGTCCTACATTATCCCTGGAAGAACTGTTGAAAATAAAATGATCATAAAATGATGTATTGCATGGTGGATAAACATGTTTAAATTAATATTATTTTCAGAAACTCTATGAGTATAATATATTGTATGTTAGGATACGATTATACTGAAATTAAAGAGGTTATGGTATGTTCATTTATAAAGTTCTCTGGTAGAAATCTTCACAAGTTATTAAATAATTAATTTAAATGAAATTAAGAAGTTTAATTATCGTGGTCATGAACACATACGTTGTAAAAATAACTACTGATTAATTTACGGACTTGTAAAGATTACGTTATACCATTAAAAAATTGTTATTTCAAAATGATGTATATACGACTTTTTTGCATGAAAATAAAGTATTATCATATCCGTTTTTTCTCTTACGAATGTTATTTTTTACAGATGACAATAAATGCGATATATTCTACGTAAGAATCACTGTCACGTTAGGCTGGCTATGACCTCCCTTTAAGTAACATAAATTATAATTGTTACAAAAAATATAATTATATTTTACAGGGCTTTGAAACAAGAAAAATTTCATCAAGAATATCTGGGAATATCTTGGACAAGGTAAGTGCAATTTTTATTTTTTAATTAGTAACGTAAGTGTTTATAAATTCAGAGAATATTATGAATGGCTGCTGTTACGTCCAGATTACAAATTTTCAATTACAAAATCTAACACATTAAAACAATTACATGAATTCCTACCTGAATTGATAATCGAACTTGGCGATACGTGAAAGTTATAATAATTTAAATGATTGAAAGAGTGAATGATAGGAAGTCCCTTTTGGCTACCGCGGTCGCGGTCATCGCCTACCGGAGAAGGGAGCCGGATACGAAGTCATTTTAAACTATACACTATTTCTTTTAAATCGACACACGTTTATTTTTATGAAAAGAGAAAAGTACATTAATGTGTAAGTGTGCGTGGTTGTTTGTATATATGTGTGAAGAGGTTCTTGAGTGTCTGCAGCTGTCAATCCTCGGTGCCTTCCAGCCTAGGCTCGGTAGTTCAGTTTACAGCGGTGGTTAGATGCACTTAGGTGTGACGGCTCGTCCCTTTGGTGTGCGTAATGTAGATCGCAGGGAGTCCACTGCCTCTGTTGCTTCTTCTTTTCAGCAGGGGGTGATATTTGGAAAAATGCCGATGGATGCACTTGCTCGACTGAGCGACTAAGTCCGGTATACTCTCTACTTTTAAACGTACGAGTAGTGAGTAATGCGTGATACCTGTTTTACGAATGGTCTGGCGACGAGCAGAGTAACGTTTTGCGAGAGATTTCGGATATTACTGAGCGATGCTTGCCTTTTGGTCTCGGGCTTTATATACTTGCATATCCCCTTGTTTTTCTCGGGCTAGCGTTTTCCATATTAGGTCGCTTTACTATTTTGTATTTTCCTCTCTCAATATTAAGAGAATCGTAGCAGGTCAAGTCATAAACATCATCGTTTATGACTACCACTTAAGAATTTGTCTCTTTTAGAACTTTCCCGCGGTCTCTCTTTTTACTGGAGATCGTACACGTGTTCTCATATTTGTACTCGTTTTTCCGCGATGGTTTGTCGCCGTATTGCGTGACGTCATTGTGGAAACAGCTCCCCTCGTTCTCGTGCTTCTTAATTCATGGCTTTCCTTTTAAAAATACGAACTCGCGGTTCTTATGAAGTTATTATTGAATCTAAAATGTCCCTTAGCGTTTTTATGGCATTTTGGATTTACTGCGTGGTTCATCGGAATATAGTCCATTTGTGTGAAGGTGCCGCTGACACGTATGTGTGAATCTCTCTCCCGATTTTAAAACCAAATCAATCGAGATGGTTAAGTTACTCTTCTTGTATGAATAGAATTTTACGCAGACATAGCTGTTTACAACTATTTTTAGAAGGGGAATTAGTCCCTGAAACCAATATTAAGAATGATCAAAAAGTTTTTTTTCAAATTATTTGTGGTTAACAAATCGCTGCAATGACAACAACCATTGATTTCTGAAAATGAAGAAGTCGTCATAAACTTATATCGTGACTTATTAAAACTGTATATGAGGAATTATTATGTAGATAATACTGATATTAATGATATAAATCCAAAAAACAAAAATTATTTTAAGCCTTTGAAAGAAATAACCATATGTAAATCCGTAGAACAATTTATACATAAAGTAACTGATGTTTTTATTAGGCTTAAATTTCATCAAGATTGTCAATCATTTTTAATTGAATTTTGCGAATTATGCATTTAATTGAATGATTTCGGTGATAATATTGCTGAATATTGTAAATGTTTTCATCCCAAAAATGTATTGAATGCATAATTTCATAGGAATGAATATAATGATTTAAATGAACTTTTCAATGTACTACCCAAAATTGTTAATGATCATTATGCAGGTCTTATAATTACAATAAATGAAGAATGGTCTAACTTATTAATGTACTCAGATTTAATTAATTTTATGAAAGAAGAAGTCGATATTTTTTGGTTTATGGTTCGAGAAAACAAGGATGATAAAGGAAATTATTTGTTTAGAAATATTGCTACATTTGCATTACATTTTTTGTGTTTTCCAAATTCCAATGTACATCAGAACGATTATGGAGTGTGTATAATTTAGAAAAAAGTTTAATAATAAATTTCCTTGTATTCGGAACGACTCGTGATACACTTTTATCTTTGCAGTATATTAGAGACGTTAAAGGAATACTATTATTTAAACCAACAATGGAAATGCTATCACGATATGCAGTTAACTTATGTGATCAATATCAAAAATGTAAAGATGTTAAGGAATTTAATCAGTATAAAGGTATCTCACTGAAAAAAGAATATTTAAAAAGATGTAAGGAAGAAAACAAATTTGTTTCGGAAATTCATAAAAGAAATAAATTATACGACGAAGAGATTTATTCTTCTGTAGACGATACTGAAATTAACGCAATAAACAGTGTCAATCAATATGATTTAAATGAATAAAATATTTTAAAAGCTTTTGAAATGGCAAGTCAGCCAACAGCAATCTCATTGTACGAAGAAATGTCTCAACAAATTACTCAAGATTATGCTGAAAATCAAATAATGTTCAATGGACTAATTTCTAATTATCGGTACTATTACACAAATTTGTACTACATTGTAAATGGTAGAAGATTCGAAAAATGATATACCATAGGAAAATATAGAGGTAAAGGTAATAAAACACAATTATTTTTCGATTTATATCATACTCTTAAAGCAGAAGAGTATATAGAAGGAGAAATTATCGATGCATGTGCAACAATGCATGAAGAAAGTTGTCCGAATACTTCATTCATAAATACTAGAGAAACTGTTATTTTTTTTCAATATAGATGGAATGATATACCTAGCGACAAATGGAATATGTTTACCATGAATTTTCCTACGAAAGGTAGAATAATGATGCCATACGTTCAAAATCGTCACTGGCGTTTATTTATGATAGATTTAGATATGCACACTATGAAGTTAATAGATCCATTTAATTTAACTCCAGCAGCTTTGCAAGATGAAGCAATAAGAATTATGAATCATTATATGATCGTCCCTATCAGATAGATGGGTATGATTGTGGCGCTTATGTGATATATTATATGGACGGCATAGGTAAAAAAAATGTGTGAAATTTGTTTATATTGCTTTAGATCATGGAAGAATGCTACTAAAAATTGTACTTTCTTTTATGTAACTTGTTCAAGAGAATACAAATTCTATGATGGAGGCTTATGCGAATTGTGCTTTAGATATACCAGCACAACGAATCAGATCAACTAACTATTCTAGTTATAAATAAGGCGGTTATTAACTAACTATTCTAGTCATAAACAAGGCTGTTATTGTTTATTCATACTTTTCATTTTTATTATTAATACATAAAAAGATGTTAACATATTTGGTAAAACAATTACGCCAGAATATGTTAAACAATTTTTAAATAATTGTTTACATATTGACTGTAATTTTGAGGAAATTAGAGGTAACGTTTTTTTATATAATTAATTTTTAATTAAATAACAAAAACTTTTAAACGAATAACTTTGAACGTGTTAATATAAATTATTATACATTTATCTAACAAATAAAAAGTTGCATGTAATTTTTAATTATATACGAAAATATAATAAATATTCTACACAATATCAATCTGCACGATCATATTGTCTAAAATACATAATTGTGTACAGTAATTTTGTTAAAAATATTTAATATCATTTGAGAATGGAATATATTAAAAAATATTATTGTATTCAATTATATTGCCTAAAACAAAAAATATTACAATAATGTTATAATATTTAATGTTTATTTTTTCTTTGATTTCAACAAGGTTGCCCGCATCCATCGCTATACTCGCGCCTCCCGCGACCACCTCTTCTGGGATCGAAATTCGCCAGACTATACAAAATCGATGCCAATTGTAAATGGCTTCCATATCTTCGGCGAATTCCCGCTCTTGTACCTCGACCTGTAATAATAATTATATATATATATATATATATATATATATATATATATATATATATATACCCAGAAAACATCGCTCGGCAAATTGCAAGCAACATACAGCCAATACGACGTTCTGGACGACGTGCTCGCGCGGGCAAGTAGCCCCGGCGTTTTGACGCATAATGGTGGTCAATTTGATTGTCAATTTGACAGATTTGTTTCTGCCATGCGCATTCGGCGAGCGTTCCTAACCTATAAATTACAGGCGCGCAAATTAAAAATGATACAATTAGTTTTTAAAATATTTTTTTATTTAAATACAACGGCATTAATTATTACAAAAAAAAATAATTTTCATATATAATTATTTGTTGATGGATATCGTTTCTTCAAGCAGTATACAGCAAACCTGCAAAACAAATAATAAATAAATATAATACTAAAATTGTTATAAGATTACCATAATTAATATATTCAATAAACATTACCTAATATATAGAATGCTAGTACGCAAACGGACTGCGGATGGACTGCAAAAGGAAATCCTGAAATAAATTAAGCATTTAAAATTAACTGTTTATTTTTAAGGTTTGAAAATAAAGTGCAATATGTCAAAATTGTACTGTGCAAAAATATAAAGTATTATGCAATTCTGAGTGTAAAAATAGCCTAGAATGTGGCTGTATAACTTAGAACAGCAAGCTAATTGTCTCTTATGATGTGTATCAAAAATATTACTCGACCAATTGAGGTATGAGTAAAAATTTTTATCTAGTTATTCAAAGACAATGAGATAACTGTTGCAAGCAATTTCTCTTGATTCTAGTTCATTTGTATGTCCAGAAATGTATCATACTTTGTCAATTTGCACAATACATTTGGAAAAAATTTTGATTTTAAGGTTTGAAAATAAAGTGCAATATATCAAAATTGTACTGTGCAAAAATATAAAGTATTATAGCTTTCTGAATGTAAAAATAGCCTAGAATGTAGTTGTATACCTTAGAACAGCAAGCTAATTGTCTCTTATGATGTGTATCAAAAATATTACTCGACCAATTGAGGTACGAGTAAAAATTTTGATACAGGATTTTAAAGACAATGAGATAACTGTTGCAAGCAATTTCTCTTGATTCTAGTCCATTTTTATATCCAGAAAGTTATCATACTTTGTCAATTTGCACAATACATTTGGACAAAATTTTGGTTTTAAGGTTTGAAAATAAAGTGCAATATGTCAAAATTGTACTGTGCAAAAATATAAAGTATTATAGCTTTCTGAATGTAAAAATAGCCTAGAATGTAGCTGTATAACTTAGAACAGCAAGCTAATTGTCTCTTATGATGTGTATCAAAAATATTACTCGACCAATTGAGGTACGAATAAAAATTTTGATCCAGGATTTTAGAGACAATGAGATAACTGTTGCAACCTATTTTTCTTGATTCTAGTCCGTTTTTATATTCAGAAAATTATCATACTTTGTCAATTTGCACAATAGTCTTGAAAAAATATTCAAATTGAAGTATCGGTTTGTACATACATATGAGTCTTCTGTGCAAAAAGGCAAAGAATGATAAATTTCTGAAAATAAAAATACTGTAGAATCCACAAACGTTGCAGCAAAAGGTTAACTCATTATGTCTGATATTCTGTATTAATTTTTTACTCATAATTCAATTGATCGAGTAATACTTTAATACATTCCAAAAGAGATATTTATCTGTCTATACAAGTTATACTGCTTGAAGTGAATGATTTAAATTAATTTTTACCTGAAAGTAGAATGGAATGTAATCAGTAGCAGCTGTCGATCTGTCTTCCAGAACATCTTGCATAAAACTGAAGCTAGCCCAACTGCACTAAGTATGTGGTATCTTCTACCACCTATATTGCTCACCTCAAATTAGACACATGTTTTAGTAAAACCACTCTGCAATATAGTAGTATATAATTAAATGTGCTTGTTACATGAAATTGACAGCAATCAGCTCGAATAACTTTGGGATGGGCGAATCCCAGCCTCAACGCTGGTCTCTACGCTGATCACATCCATTTGAAAATTTGATGATTTGTGCAAAAAAATAAATATATATCAGACTATTATGCTAATAGGTAAACAAAGATAAAATTTATAGAGTTCATTGAAAAAATAAATGGCCTTCACGTTGTTGCTACCCTTGATGATAACTTCTGCTCTTTTAGTGACTACATCAAGGTGATCCAACGATGCATAAAGTGGTTTTGACTGTTGAATTGAGTTCCTCTTAGAAAAAACAATTTCAAATATATCAGCTGTGTAACAAAATCTATTTTTATGTCCACAAGATTATTATACTCTGTCTTTTTACACAATTGGCTCTTGTGAATGTGTTGTGCAAAAAGGTTGAATACAATAACTTTTTGGATATAAAAATCCAGAAGTGTCGCAGCAAAATTGAAGCTACTTATCTAATTGACGCTGCTGGTCCTTGTTTGAATGTCCATCACTTTGTTGGCTGATGTCCACTATTATTACTAGCGATGGGTACAGACTTGGTGGTTGAGCATCAGCATTGCATTCTGGTTGTTTCCGTCTCTTAATAAATATGAAGTTTGCATGGTCCAATGGTGCAGGCTCTTGGAGAGAGTCAAGAGGATAATCTCTTACTTGTGTAACACACTCACTATGTAAGGTTAAGATTCTCACAAGTATTAGAATATTAGCAGAAACTTCACAATAATTTACAACACGCATGTCATAAATTTTAAATTATTTACACATGTTTTTTATAAGAGTATGACTGAGATTGATTGTGAGGTGACGTGAAAGTATACATAATCATGGTGGTTTTTGAAAAGTCTGAACTGCACAAAAATCAGAACTAAGAACTGCACTGGAATCGATAACTGCACTGCACACATATTTTTCAAACTTCCGCGATGCATACCGAAATTGTCAGTGTTTGTTGCTCCTGCAAATATGTTATTATTGAATTACTGCTCCAAGCGTAGACTGCAGTATACGTCGGTGCATGGCATGTTTGTCTCACTTCTAAACAGCTGAGACTTCACTGCACTAACCTCACTAACTCACTTCAGTGCACTAACTCGGCAGAAATAAAACTTGGTAGAACTGCATTAAAAAAAGTACTTCGTGAACAACAAAAAAATTTTCTGCAATTTTGTTCTGCAACATCATCTGCAACTTACTTGCTTTACAGTGCGCCTGACAAAAACTAACATCAAAATGACGGATAAATGACGTCAACCGCGCCGAGCCAACGTTGCGCCGATATTGCTCAGCATGCGATGTTTTCTGGGTATATATATATATGGGTGATTTTCTGTCCTATCACATGTAAAACACAAATTTATCACTATGACTACAGAAATATGATTTATAGGTTGTTAGAGATCCATGATTTTTTCAAGCACATTTTGCCGAGTTAAAGAAGGTACAGAATATAGGAAAAAAAGAGTACCAACAATTCCCGCATTGTGACAAGGTTTTTTTCAACCAGTAAAATTCTCTTATGGGAATTTAACATGGGGAAAATCAACAAAAAGTGGCTTCTGCATAATAACGCGTACTCTGTACCTATAAGCTCTAGTGAAAATTGAAATACATGCTCAAAATGGATGCTCCAGTCCAAAGTTATAATTTTTTGAAAAATGACTTAAATCGCTTGATTACAAAAAACGTGATTTTTTACTGTTTATTTTGAACTGAAACTTTGTAAAACGAAAGATAATTGCATAGTAGCGGAGGGGAAGCATCTCATGGTTTGTCGTAATTTTATCATTATCATTTGTTAGAAACGAAATAATTGTTTTTCGTCTGCTATATTGAGGTTCGAAATTTGAATTTTTAATTGATTTTCATACCCCTTTAACGCCGTGCCATTAAGGGCGACTTATTCTACGTATATCGTACAATTTTTAATAGCACTGACTAGATCTTCTGCTCCACTCATCCGTGGAATAAGCAGTCCATTTTTCCAGCGCGAAGTTAGCGCGTGAGCGTAGTGCGTTAATGCCACGCATAGGAGTGACAGAGAATTTATGCTAGTCAGTGCTATAAAGTATTGTACGATACACGTGTCATAACTCGTTCTTAAAAGCATGGTGTTAAGCGCACTTGCTGCGCTCAGGCGCTTGTACACACCGTGTCGTAAAGTGCGACTTATGCCACTCGTATCGTAATGTACTATTTGATCGAAACATTAATAAAAAAAATCATAGAGGTGGTTTACATTAGTGCGAATAAAACTGACGTGGTTACAAATTGATAATAAACGTGTATTGTTTACTAAAAATGTAAATTACACTAATTAATCTTTAAAATTCATATTTATTATATAAATATCTTTGGAAGTACAAATTAATTGAAATGAGCAAATTTTGAAAAAAATGATAATGTAACCATCTTTGACCCTCTGTAACTCGGCGAAACGGGCTTAAAATTATTAGAACAAAATTAAGGGACTCTGACAACCGACATAATATATTTCTACAGTTATAGATATAATTATGTTTGTGTATACACAGTTAATTTAAATCTATTATCGTGATATTGTTATTTAAATTATTTATCACCTCGCCATGTTCTCAATGATTCCTCACTATTTTGAGCATTCTCGCTGTTCGGATGCTCATTGTCAGGCATTTGCTGCCCATATTGTTGCTGTTGCGATTGAACATAAAAGACATCAGAAAAGTCTTAAAAATAAGCTCGTTCCGAGTTAAAGCGTTCTTCAACGCTCCACCGAGATGGAGCGTTTTTCAGCGCTCTGCCGAGATAGAGCGATCTTCCATTTAGGCGACGAAATATAAATCTTTATTTACCTGCATTTGTTGTTGGAACAAAGCTTGTTGCTGCTGCATCCGAGTCTGCTCCGCTACCAATTGCTCCTGCCGTTGGTTCAGACTTTGATGCATACGCTCCAACATTTGTTGCAGCTCTTGCAGTCGCTGTTGTTGCAGCCTCAGCCGATCCTGTTATTACTCCTGTTGCGGCCGTTGATCAGATGTCATTGGCAGCAGAGAATGATTACTATCATCCATGTTATTATCTAAAAAAACCAAAGCGAAATTATAGGAAAATACAAACACTCTATTGAAACTATACTCATTTCGTTATTAATCCAAATGGATGCTCCGATCCAAAGTTATAAGAGCGTTTGAAAATAGGAAAATATTACTAGACCAATTGGTAGAGCATTTATGCTGGACAAAATTAGTAACAGCAAACCGATTGTGCGATTATATAAAAAAGGGCACATAGAATAATGAATATATCTCTATTTACGCGAGTTTCGTGTCTGGGAATTAGTTATAAACAAATTAATGCTCAAAATGACATTTTTTGTTTTTTTTGCTTATAACTTTTGATCTAATTGAGCGATCTTAATGGCCCAGTAGATGAAAAGTAGAGAATAAAAATATGAAGATTTGGACGGGTATTGACTTCAATGCATTTTCGTTACATAGTGTAAATTGGAAAAAGTAGTCGCGCATGAATTTGTCACCTTATTGTTTATCAAGGAAGTTCGCATACAAATTCCTAGCCCGATTGATAAAAGTCTCTCTGAGATAATCGCATCACAGGAAAATTTTTACTAAAATATACGCGTAAAAATCTAACAAATTGTGCCCGCTTTTCAAAACACAGAGAATCGTAATAAAAAAGATTGTTTTTTAGTTTTAGCGAGAGAAGGCTTTCATCCCGATCGGTCGAAAATTAAGTGAGATATCGCATGTCACACATTTTACGGTAACAAAACTATAAAGTACTTCCGTACCGCGGTCGTGCCTAAAAAGGCGATTTTCGGCTGCTTTCAAATGCTTAAAAATGATAAAGTAATGCATAAATGTACTTACGCAAAACCATTTCATCGATTTCGTTGACCACATTCACCACACTCTCGTCAAATGTTGCGTCGCTCATCTTCAATTCGATGCCAGAACATTTATGAATACGTACAATAATAACAGTAAGCAATGAGTGTACGATTCGTACAAATATACAAACCACGCCTATCCTATTCATATAAGTCTACGAGCAAAGCATGTTTTCGTAACCGATTGATTCTCACGGCATTACACATTGGATACTTAGATTTGAGAGCTTGGGCTTTATTTTAATGTAGAAACATAATTAATATATTCATTTATCGCTCTCGTTCTCCCATTTCCGGGCCAAAAAATTAATGTCATAAATCAATAAATTAGATTTCACTTTTATCTGCATTTTCAAGCCTAATTTTTATACGTTTATCTATTGCTCTCGTTCGTATTTCTCCGATTTTACGACGTATCTTTTATAAATTTCGAGGCTAGTGAGTTATTAGGTTTTAAGAGTTTTGGTTTTAGATTTTCTTTGCTCTTTCGTTCGCCTTCCTTTGATTTAACGATGTATCTTTTTTAAATTTTAGTGCGCGTGGTTTGCTTGTGTTTGAGAGTTTAACTCTAGAATTTCCTTGTGCTTGCGCTCGCTTATTTTCGATTTTCCGACTTATTTTAAATAAAACTTGGGGCGTATGGGTTACTTAGGTTTAAATTTTCTTGCGCTCTTTCTCGGCATGCTTCAATTTGCCGACGTATCTATTATAAATCTCGGTGTGCGTGTATTATTTGGTTTTATACGTGTGAGATTTCATCAGAATTATCACATATGCTCTCATTCCGATTTATACAAATTAAATACTATACGCATAAAAGTAACGAAACGTGAAGTTGTTTGATCCCGGAGCTTGTAATTTTTTCATAATAGTCTCTCACACTTATTTTGACTTTTTCTAATTGAATGTTTTAGGAATAACAGTCACGAAACAAGGGAAGTTTACTTTCGGAGCTCGAGATTTTATAAGAATATAATCTCTCGCTGAACGATCGTAATTCTCTAAAGTAATAAAAAAATATAAAGCAATTAATAATTACTTAGAGTTATTTATTAAGAAACTGTTCAAACTGGCGAATGGTTTTAACTAACTATCTAGAAGCATTGCATATATGCCATATACTTATTTTCAGCTTCTGTGACGTACTGTGAAGAATGAAATGAGGAACTGTGATCGTAAAATGGTATATTGTACCTTTCCGATGAAGGTAATGATGCTTTGTATGAGCACAGATCAATTTTCACTTTGCCAGAGGAAGTCGATGTAAAACTGCCTGACGCTCCGCCCATCGGTGCATGCGCGACACAAGCGCTCACACAGCCTCGGCGCATGTATGGTGTGGCATCCACACAGACACGGGCGCTGCGCGTGTGGTAGTGTGCCTAGTAATTTTCTAAAAGTTGGTACTTCGGATTATTCCATCGGCAATATTTCTAGCCCCAGCGCTGAAAACATGTTTCTATGAAGTTTTAGCGAAACTGAAAATTTTACTATTACAAAGGTTCCTCTAGGAGAAAGCAAAAACACCTTTTTGTCATAACAATTCAACGAAACGGTAAATTTAGAAAATCTTGCGGGAAAAAGTAGGAAATTGTATACTCTTTCAAAAATACTATTGCTGAATTTTTTGTATAAATCATACCATTTAAAAAAACGACACAAAAAATTTTCAAAAATCAAAAAATGGCCAAAAAATGACCACGATTATCAAAATAAAAAAATTTTTTTTCCCGAATTCAGAATTAAAAAACAGATATGCATGTCAAATTTGATTATTATAGACCACGTAGTTCCAGAAGTACGACGGTATATATACATACATACACAACACACACACACACGCAGCCATCCGCATGGACATTGTCTAAAAACACATGATTCGAACTCCAAACACCTGAAAACACGTTTCTATGAAGTTTTGAAACTGAAAATTTTACTGTTACAAAGCTTCCTCTAGGTGGAAGCAAAAAATTTAAGTTAATATTTCTTTTAAACCCAAACATAGTTATAAATACCAGAACGGATCTTTTTGTACTAATGCTAAAGAGCATTACTGGCTAAAATAATAATAATAATAATTTATTATTACTATTAATATTAATAAAATATGTACCAGTTGACGTAAGTATATACTATTTAGAATTTCGTGTTTGTTTACTATAGATATAAAGATCATACCCTTTTTTTTTTATATTGTTATAGTTTATACAATGGGGTATAACTTCTACAAGATATACACGCTAAAACGGACTATTATGATTGGCATTTGAACCGTTTATTTTTATTTGAAGAATTTGTATTTCCTGTTCACAACTATAATATTAAAGTGATAATTTTTCCAAATTACATAGAATTTTATATAGGATCAATAAAGTTTTGTTACCACATAGATGAATTCTTACAAGCTCTTACTGTGACTAATCGTACGACTAGTATTTTTGAATTAGCAGCACGAAAAATAATTTTAGGATTAACCGAACAAGTATGTGAACTCTTTTATTTGAATAAACAATTTTTTAAAAAATTGGTTTTCATTATATATATATATATATATATATTAGGGTGGCGCTTATTTCCCAAAGTGCTTGAATATCGGCTCCCGTTTCGGGAATCACTTGCATTTACCCACAAACGATGAATTCAGCAATAAAATGTGATTTAGCAAGTGTTTAAGCCGTTTCACTTTTCAAAAAACATGATTTTTTCGCTCCTATGTATTCAATGCTGCAGCATTCAAGGATAGTCAAACGTCAATTTCCAATATGTAAGATATGTTTTCGATATATTTTTTCACGTAGAATACGATGGCGCTGTTGCTTTTATCATAAAAGATATGCTAAAAACGCTAGGCGCATAAAATTGTGTTTTTTAGTGTTTTTCAGTGATTTTTGGTCCCTACTGATTTAAGGTTATGTCTTATGATAAACTTAATAGCGCCATCATATTCTACACGAAAAAATACATCAAAAACTTGTATTCCATGTTTGGGAATAAAACTTCCTTGCCGTTAAAAATTGAATTGAATACATAAAATGATGCTCGCGACACTTTGCGCCAGTCTACTCTCAGACTAACATCAAATTCGATATATTTTCTTTTATATCGAAATCAAGGGCAACCAAGTATATTTAGTTATGTATTTTTTCGCGCACATACCCCTCCACATGTCCTTCCACACTCCCTCCACATGCCCCTCCACATACCCCTCCACATACCCCTCCACATGTCCCTCCACACTCCCTCCACATGTCCCTCCACACTCCCTCCACATGCCCCTCCACATGACCCTCCACATGTCCCTCCACACTCCCTCCACACTCCCTCCACACTCCCTCCATATGCCCCTCCACACTCCCTCCACATGCCCCTCCACACTCCCTCCACATGCCCCTCCACACTCCCTCCACATGCCCCTCCACACTCTCTCTATATACCCCTCCACACTTCCTCCACATTCCCTCTATACTCTCTCCACACTCTTTCTATACTCTCTTCATAGAGAAAAATAATTAATATCTCTGATGTGTGATATTTTATGCCTTATATATTAAAAAATTTTGCTTGATTTAAATCAAGGAGTTCTGGGTAATGCATACGACTTAGTACTTAAATTTAAGAATGACAGTTTTCCACACCACCCTAAAGGTACTGTCAGAAGTACATTGTATTAAAGTTATACAATCTGCTTCAAGCGCGTTGATTTTTGTTTTGCTTTTGTTATTTTGTTGTATAAAAATCACCAGTAATTTCATATAATTTTATGACATGATAAAATTATATAAAATTATGGTTACTGTCAAAAATGGATTTTGATCTAAAGTTAATATACATTAGGAAATTTAATAATCATCCATTTTTACAAATAAAATTTATACACAATAAATTAAAAAAAGCCGTGGAATCATCGCCTAGAGCCATATAACCACGGGAGTCTTAGATACCACCTCCTCCCCTAAGACTCCACCTCATACCATCCTCCATCCAATAGAAACACTTTTACTTAAAAAAAGTTTTAAATGTATTAATTAACTTTATTATTATTAATTTATTTAGAAACAACTGTGTATTCATATACTTTTATAATAAACCTGTTAAAAAACATAATTTTTTAACAGGATAAAAGTTTAAACTTTTTTTAAATAAAAGTGAACAAAAAATCATATAATTTTCACGAGTTAATTAAATATTATTGCATCATGTCCTATAATAATATGAAATTAACTTACCATATTAAATGATTATTTGTTTGCCTGTTTTCTGTTTTTGTATTGTGTATCTAAAGTCTTTACAAAAAATTTAAAATATAATAAATTTGATAGTGGTTAAAAAGAGTAAATTTAAAAAGGGAAATAATTGGTCAATAAAAAAATGAGAAGAAATGACTATTATAGACTTAACCTTCGAAAATCTCACGCCATACAATATTTTCAATGTTTGATGAAGCTGTTAATTCACTTTGAATAAATATCTTATCAGAATTTTTGCATCTCGATAAAGCTACGTACAACTGACCGTGAGAAAATAATGGTCGTCTAAGGAAAATCCCTAAAGAATCAAAACTTTGACCTTGTGATTTGTTAATCGTTATAGCAAAAGCTAATGTGATTGGAAATTGTTTTCTATGAAGAATAACTGGAAATAAAGACTCCTTAGTAGTAAGTGCTATTCGTGGAATAAAAACTTTGCTACCAATATTTTCTCCTGTAATGATTTCTGCCTCGATGTTATACTCGTATAATTTTGTTAGTTTTAAACGTGTACCATTACATAGACCGTCTGTGATACTTAAATTTTGAATTAACATTACTATTGCATTAATTTTTAAATTTAATTTGTGTGGTGGGAGAGCCTCTCTAATATCATTTAACATTTCAATTGGATAATTAAGATGTATATTTTGATCAGTTTGATCTACACCTTTATGTGTTGCAAAATCTACACTGTAATATGTTTTTGAATCTCCATATAACAATTTTAAAACTTTATCGTTAATTATTTTAATATCCTCATTATGAGGAGCTAAGATAACGCTATTAATGGAAATGTTTTGATTTATATTACTATAAATTTGATCACAAACATTGTTAGTCTTCCAATTTGTAGGAATCGCAAATGGATTAAGTTTACTTTCTCCTAAATATAATAATAATGATGAAAATGCAATATCATTAGATCGAATATTTTTTTTAAGTTTCAATATTTTGAAAAGTATCCATAATTTAGAATATTTAATTGTTTCTTCAACTATTGAATTTCTGTAACCATGTTTTATTACTGGAAGAATTTGCCTAAAATCACCACTCAAAACTATTAATTTTCCTCCAAACGGTAAATTATTATAACAAACATCTTGTAATGTGCGGTCTATTATTTCTAAAGCTTTTTTAGGAATCATGGATGCTTCATCCCAAATTATTAAATCGACTTCTCTTAATTTTTTTTTATCTGATTCTAATTCTAAGAATGCACTTTCTATACTACTAAGATCTAAAGGTAATCTAAAAGTCCTATGACTTGTCATTCCTTTAGGTAATAGAATAGAAGCAATACCAGTCCAAGCCATTGATAAAACTTTTTTATTTTGCGAAATATAATAATGTATCATTGTTTTATATAAAAAAGTTTTTCCCGAACCTCCAGGACCATCAATAAAAAACATTTTAGATTCATTACTCATAATTACTGTAAAAATAGAATGTTGCTCTTTATTTAATTTATTGAACATACATTTATAAATATTAACACTATTCATCATATCTTCTGAAGATATTTCATCATTATTATTGATAAAACTATCTGGTTCAGGTAAACTAAAATCTTTACAAGACCTTTCCTCAGATTGTAATATTTTTTAATAAAAATAAAGTTTCGCATGGTCTGTTAAATAATAACAAATAATGTTACAAATTGTATATTAAACAGTACAGAATAAATAAAATACTATAATTTTTTATGAATATTCATTCAAAAATTAACGTGGGGGTACAATATATATATATATATATATATATATATATATATATATATATATATATATATATATATATATATATATATATATATATATATTGTAACATGGCAGTCCACTGCCAGTTACAAGCGACCGCGCAGCGCGCTGCAGCGCCTCGGCACGAGTGGGGGAATGCGCGTTTGGCTATATTCGCGGCGCCTCGGCCGGATTCGACTAGGCTCAAGCGCGCAGGAGCGAGTAAGGAAGGCGAGCGACCCAACCTAACGTCGACCACGAGCGGGATCGACGCGAGCGCAGCTCGATATCTTGTCCCTTTTTGTGTCAGACCACCAGCAGAGCAACAGGTCCGTTTGGCCACCGCTCCTACCGCTACTTTCCGCCTTCGACCACCGGACTACCCTACCTGGGCGATCCCGTTGTAAGGAAGTGCTGTGCGATAGACTACTGCGTTTCTGTGAGTAAGGTGTAACTATCTTGATTGTTAGTGTGCCGATTGCGGACTAGCGCGAACTCGCTATATGTAATATGCCACGTGGCCAATATGTCGGCGGAGTGAGGCGAAGCATGAGTGCGGCTATAGCATGCTTCGTCGATTTTACAGCGCTGAGTCGTTCGGCGTGTTAAATAAACATTACGCCTCTGCCGATTTACCGTATACTGTAATTACTGTACACTGACTAACGAACACTCCTGACGACAATTATTACTGACAAGCTATCGTTCTCACTATCGCTTACACACCAGTTAACTGTTACTATACCACGATTACCGTTTTTCACACTATGACTTTAGACTCGACGAGACTTTACACACAGATTATCGTTGCCACTCTGGAACGCATCATTATCGTGAAGGTGACTCTCAAGCTATCGCTCTCGTGTTCACGACAAAGACATAGACCAAACTTACACTACAAGCTATCGTCCACGCTCTCGTATACAACACAACCATGACCTACACGACAGACACACGGACACGACTATCGCTAGTTCTAGCCCGCGTGTTAATTAAGATTAGATTAAGACTTAGTGTTATATTAAATTAAAAGCCGAATGTAATTTAAGTATGGTAGTTGGTACTGCGGTCCCGTTAAGTTAAGCATAGTGGTATGAAGTGAGTGAATGGTCGCGTCGAAGTTCGGGCGAAGTCACCGGCGCGGCAACGGCGGGTACGCCTGGGGACCTGCGTACGTCGGGAGAGGATGGTTATCGTCGGGGCGGGGATTCATGGTCTCGTGAGGGCAGACTGCGACGGACGCGACGATCGTCGGCACCGGTAAACGATCGGAAGGGCGAGGCAGCTGTTCCATCCGCGTCGGGTAAGCCGTCCGGCGGCGTGTTGACGAACACGCCGCGGCTAGGAGGTTACACCGGTGGGCATGAGCGAGTTCGGTGCCGGATCAGTGAGCAGAATTTCGAGACGACCGGATATGCGCTCAGGGCGTGCATCGCTATTTTCCTCGCTCGAACCTCGGCGCGGTGACCTGTGAGTCAGAGTGTGAGTGGGATCGACAGGAACGTCGTAGTTTGGTAAGGCGCGCGACTGGAGATCGCCATAATGTAAATTAATAACAAAGAAAGATTGTTAACTAAAATACAGATATAGTCAAAGCTAAACCCTGATCATTCATTCCGTACTATTACCCACGACCCTGTATGATTGTCTCGTTTTCCATGTGTGTTAATTCGAATACTGGCTAGCCGAGCAGGTAGACGAAGTGTTGTTTCGACACGGGGCGGCGTCTCAAAGTAAGGGGATCGCGGGATCCCTGGCACTCGGTGCCTGGCGCCCAGGGCCGAGGCGGCCAGCCGCCTCGTATGTATTGAAGTGAGCGTAGGAGACGGAGGATTTCATCGGTAACGCCACTGGAAAAAAGCCAGCGTTACATTATACAGGGTGATTCAAAAAGACCGGGACACCAGCGTAACTCCAAAAAAACGTTTTTTATAAAAAAAGGCTTCAAATAAAAGTTGTAGGGTTTAAAAAGATGCACCTAACGGTGACCTTGCGTTTGACCTTGAGGTCGAATTTCAGGGTCATTAGTAAGTCAATTTAATTTTTTCGAATGAAACCCCCATTTTTTGATGATACGAGTAGAAAAAGCATTAAGTTCTATGTTCGGATATACTTCCATGTTGTAGGGTCAAAGTGACTTGAAATGCCGTAGATAGTTTTTATGATAGACTAGCTCACTGTCAAACAGATAATGGTGCACATTTCGAGCACTTGTTGTAATAATGATTTTTTTGTGTTGGACTAACGAAACTTACTTATTTTGCAAATTTATATTCGATGTCACAATTAAATTAGTTCTACGTTCGACAATATGCGATTGTAAAAATGTTTTTGTTAAAAAATTAATAAAATTCTTTAAAAGTTCGAACTGTATTTTGTTTTATTATTTCGAAAGCTAAAGTACACATTAAAAAATAAGTTGCGACGTAATGATGTGAGGGCGCAGATACGCATTCACAGCGCAAGATAATGTTGAAAACAATCGTATGACCTTTGGGGTCACTCTGCCCCCACAATATAGGGGTATATTTGAACGTAGAATTTTATGCTCTTTCTAACCCCGCTGTCAAAAAATAGGGTTTCCATTTAAAAAAAATAAGTTGACCTTCAAATGACCTTGAAATTCGACCTCAAGGTCAAACGCGAGGTCACCGTTAGGTGCATCTTTTTAAACCCTACAACTTTTATTTGAAGCATTTTTTTGTAAAAAACGTGTTTTTGGAATTACGCGGGTGTCCCGGTCTTTTTGAATCACCCTGTATATATATATATATATATATATTATACGGACTCCATGTTGATGTCCTTTATCGAACTTGGCGGGCAAAATGTTTTGTCCCATTCTCTCGGGTCTTATTGTATGGACACGCTGAAATCTATCCGTTCTCCTTCTGTGTGCTCACCCCACTCGTGCTGTGCGGACTCGCATACAGTATCCTACTCCTGTAGTTTCGTGGATGGATGATGTCAGTGCTCGGCATCGCATATTATTGTGCTGTCCGCGTCTACAGTGGGTGACCGAAGTGTCTGTCCCAGTAGTCAGGTAAATGATACTAATTTTTATATCGAACCCACCCTTGCGGCAACTGCATTATATCTGCATTTGTTAATTTATTTTTCAACCATGTTCTCAATAGCAATTCTTCAGTCCAAAACAGCTTTGATAGTCAATTTGTGCGACACTTGTTATTTTGTTATGATGGTGATTGTCCGTGGAGTCGTGCAAAAGGTTTATAGATATAGTCTCAACTTCAGAGGCTGCAGAATTCTTGTATAAGGTATATCTGTGGTGTTAGGAAGGACGAGCATATTTCCCCATACAAAAAGAAATTTGGATGGATAACGGTTCGAGAAAGGAGAGAGTATTTTGCCGCGGTCGTGCTGTACAAGGCTATAGTTATGAGGCAGCCTCCGTATCTTGCTGCCCTTTTTGAGAGAAACCAGTCTAAGACCTCGAGCAGGGACCCCAAAGGACTCATAGTCCCGAATTCGCGTACTGAGGCTGGGATGAAGTTTTTCAGTTCCCAGGGTGCACGACTCTGAAATTCGCTACCGCGCGAATTGAGAAGTCATCCGTCGCTTGGTATTTTTAGGACAGCAATACGCCGTTACATGTACCGAGTTGATCATGAATAAAAGTTGCCCATTGTAAAGTTGTATCGACGAAATGTATATTGACTACGATATGTACTATACTTCTATATATATACATACACATATATTCGATATATACTTCTATATTTTCTTTTTTTTTATAATAATTTATACTTATTGAATTTTTTTAAACGTCTGTACTGATCCTTCTTTGAAAATCTGCACTTTTTTATGTCGATAATATTATGAAGTTCATTATAGAGTTCAGATCTACCCAATTGGTGATTGAAATTAAAATTTTCTTAACATTGATTCGAAGGCATTTAATATTTACAGATAATCTTCCCGTTATAAAATTATTGTCAAATTTTCTAAACTTACATTCTTGCTCGTCTGAATTTCCATTATCTCTAGTTGTTAACATAATTAATCAAGAGCTGTTAGTGTTTCTTGATATTTTATAATTTTGTTGATTAAATTTATTAATTAATAAAAAATTGTTAATCTGCAGAGAAACTTTATAGCTTTTTATTAACCTACGAATAAACCAAAAATAAGGAGGCTTTTGTCGTGTTTTATTTTCCTGGACATTTGAAATAACTTGACTATGTTCGGAGAGATTTGGAGTAGCGGACAAAGTAACACGTACAATTGGTGTAAGTTTTTACTCGGTAATGCCACAAAAGTCCATAAGTTAAGGAGATTATTTAATTTTTAATTCAAATCAAGCGTTTTTTCTGTACATGTAACTGTTTTTAGTAAATTACTTTTAATTTATTTTTCAGCGGGTAATATCCTTTTCCGCAGAACTGCACAATCCGATGTTCACTTCTGATTTTGATGACAAAGCCCGCCTGGGCCTCCGAAAAGAGAGAAGCAGTCAGCACGCGCACGCAGTCATCGACGCGGACCAGCCGTCGGTGCGCGCGACCAGCAGCCAGCCAGACAGCAATCAGCACCAAGTAGCACATCGGCATCGACCAGAACTTCACCAACTTCAGCGTCGAGTCCTTGAATAGCTACCATGCGTGCGAGCGGTATCATCAAGATCTTCATACTGTAAGTCCCCTTTTTGGCTGTCTATCGAGCTTGGCTTCCGGTCGCGCAGAGCACACCGCGTTAGCGCTCAACTGCTTTCATTCGTCAACGTTTCAGTGTTAAAGTCAGTAAGCAAAAAGAAATAATAGCAAGAAGTAGGGAACGGCGATGCACGGTCTAAAGAAAAGTTGAATGATACGGGAAGCGACGTAGAGAGCGCTGCTAAAACAGAAAAGGAGGCTCGGGCCGTATTTAAGTTGCACGGAAAAATGACACCGCGGTCTCGCAGAGCTGTCGTACGAACATTCTGTCCGCAAAAATTAGTTTTGAGTAGCTCCAGTGAAGGTCGCTCCCGGGCAACTCGAATGGCGGACAACTGGGAGAAGGCTCAGAAGAAGTTGCCAGAAAATTATAGCAAAGAGTCCAAGTGTTATAACGTTATTGCGAAACCGGCGGGAACAGTCGACCAATCTCTCAATTCAAGCGGACCCAGATTGCCCGAGGATATTGCACCGATGCGAGAAATGCAGTTGGATCCGCGACAGGAGGAAAGCAACGCGCAAGCGATCGAGATGGCCAGTCTAGAACGTCGTCTGGTAGCACTATAATTGAACACGATTGGTGCACCGGGAAACATTTGAGGCGAAGCCGGGTTGCCGTTAAATATCCCAGAACGCGTACAAATCGACGCGAGGTGTCAGACGAATGTGTCGAATTTATTAGATATAGCAGGGATCGTGCGGAAAACTCCAAAGTCGGCAAACGCGGATATTGAAGATCCCGCGCTTCAGGTAGACGACACATTAGAATTTGCGGCGCCGGTGAGTCACGGTACTGATCTGATCGCGAAAATAATCCCAGTGGCCGCAGAAACCCGCCAAAATATAAATACAAACAATGATTCCCCCGCTAACATCGAAGGGTTTATCAGCGAAGCCAGGGCTAAAGCCTGGATAAGGGAAGCTTTGGCAGAGCAAAGCAGATCGAGTAATCGGAGATATTCGATCAGCAGTGCAAGTTCCGACGTATCTTGCTCTTCCAGTTTCCGAACCAAAAAACATAACACTATACATGGTATCAGTCAGAGAACTGCCTCTCACCACGGCCAGTGAAAATCGGATAGAAATGTGTTATTTGTAGTTTCGGGGAAAATCCGTACATAGGAAACGCGCATAACGCTAGCGAGCAACTCAGCTGCTTTAAGAATACGAGACAACGAGCTTTTAACTTCGGGAAAATGGACCGCGCGGAAGCTCCATACTGCATGCACCGGCAATGCGGCGAAAGCCGTCGTCACAGCAGACGAGCGCTTGATAGCAGCCCGGATAGCAGCTCAAGCTCGAGAGTTGAAAGCTGCTCGACATATAGGAGCGGCCACGCAGGAAAAGCGCACTAGCGCGGCAAAAATTGTTGTTCGGAAGGAAGAAACTGTAGAACGTACAGAAGCGTCGCGAGTACGTCACTAAATAATGGTGCAGGTGTCAACAATCACCGTAACAACAAAGTTGGAAGCAAAAACAATTTGAATCGGAATAAAGGCAAATCGGTGCTAGCGAGACACCCAGTAGATGAGGGATGCACTGAGTGTTGCGCCACCGCGAGCGAGAGTTGCAGACGCCGCGTAGTCAGGAGCGATAACAGCTGTTACGAGCAGCGTTCGATAAGAAAAAATAAAACATGCAGCGGTCGCGAACCTTCGAGTCATTCTTGCGCACACTACACCGTGCGCCAGCCGTCGGATAGCGATTTGGACAACGAGTCAGATTACGTTTAACGAAAAAAGTTAAGGATCAATATTGAGGATTTCGATGGGAACTCCTTATTATATTTCGTCGTTATGACAATATCCCTAGCGCTCCGCCAGAAAACTGTTTGTTTTATTTACTAATGAAAATTCTTAAACTCGACACATCGGCCACGCAGCTCAGATGACAGCTGTTAGCTTCGTCGATGCTAAAGGCGTGCGGCGAACCAGTCGAAACCGAGAAAATTTTTAAATCTCACTCAGACTACGGAACTATTGACTGCATATTGGTTTTCGCGCACGAATATAAAATTAATGTCTGTGTGCATTACGACCTGCCCGGGGAAAAACGAATCTTCTGCCACGTCTTGGTAACAGAGGCCACAGAGTTTATTCATTTGAATTTAACCGAACAGCACTTCATGACGTATCTACGCGTGCGCGCTCCCCGGGCCACGGCAAAAACGGCAAAACCTAATCGCGACCAATCCCTTCCAAGTGACGAGGGAAGCGATAGATCCAACTCATTACTGTTCGGAAAAGCGCGAGAAAAAGAAAAAGCTACTCGAGCGGCCACGCGCCCAGGAATTTGAAACAGCGACAAGGCTGGTGGCGTACGCCATTAGCTGAACGCGGAATCGGGAGACACTCTCCCACGCAAAGCTGCACATCTGCCCGAAAATCAGCCCTCTCGTAAAGAGCCTACTAGTCCCGATGATGAGCAAGCACCGGTTGATGACGTCGGATTTGAGTCGCAAATAGATAAGGTATCTCACGCTATACACACCGCAAGCAGCGATAAAAGCATCGGTAACGCATTAATGCACCCCAGCTCCAAGCAACCGCAGGTACGTATAAGCGACAGCAATGTCGACACGGAATGCAACGCACCTCCGAGCAGCAACAGCGATAACGAGGCTACAGTCAGGGCTGCCCTTGGCAATGATAAAACCAAGCGCTTCGATGTAGCCCGGGCCAGGTCCTCTCGCGAAAAACCCCCTTGGGCGATTCCCGATGGCCAAGAGCCCCCAGAGTGCTCAAATGCCTCGCGAAACTTTTTGGGATAACCAAGTATTGTACAACGGCGTACCACCCGCAGGCGAACGGCTCAATTGAACGCATGCTTGCGTTCTCCGACGCTCTTGCACACTCTTTGAATTCGCTTTCAAATTATCGCGTGAAGAGCGCTCTCGCGCTCTACGATGCGCACACACATTTCCTCATGTACACAGCAACACCTCAGGCACGGCTTCGTCGCCGACCCTGTTTTTTGGGCGTCGAGGACGGACGCCCGCGCGTCCTCGGACGTGTCACGGATGAGCCGTAGGCCCTTCGGTGGCATCTCTGATAGCTGCTGCTGGCGACGTTCCGAAAGCGTCGTCAGCATGGAACGCCGCTGCCTGAGTTTCGCACGCTGCAGAAGTGCAGCGTATGCACTTCTGCACGCGCAATCGCTCGCCGTCGAGGAGTTGCATCGACGGCAGAGCGAGCAGATCACCGGCGACGGCAGACGAGAGCAGGGCTCCCCTTTTACTACGAAATACACTAACATCTTCACCAAGCTCCTGTTTGCTTCTTCTGATCCTAGAGCAGGACCCTATCATCCTCCCATCATCCGTGACATAATTCAATAGGAAAATGCAAAAAATTTTAATTCTCAATATTTAGAATATATTAAATGATTTAATAATTTGTATTTTATAACTGGTTAAATATTATATCCGTTTATTTATTACCTTTGTGGCTGATGCTCTAGTCATTTTCTTTTGCTCAAATTTCATAGTATCACTGCTACTCGTATGATTTTTCATGCCTTTCATCTCAGTCATGTTTAATGACTCATCCATATCATCAAATGTACCAAAAGAATCAATAGAACTAATTGGTGAAACTGTAACACCAGATAAAATTATAGAGTCATTAGCTGGTGGCGTATCTGGATCTGGAAATGTTACAAGCGGTTCCTCGGCTTGTTGATTTTGTTTCCCATATGCATCTCTAAAATTTAAATAGGCACAAATTTTTAACTTTAGTTAAATTTATACGCTTATAAAATGTCTATAATTAAAAAAAATTGAAAAAAATCAAGATATAATTTTTAAATTGAATGGATGTATATACTAATCGTGCGAATTTATTTAAAATTATTGATTAGCTGTATCTTTTGAAGAAATTTTTTTTGATCCCTAAAACCACTTCAATTGATAGAAAATTTTTCGTACATTAATTTTATTTTATACAGGATTATATAGGAGTTATGCCTTATAAGTTACAATTGTTTGAGTCAACTAAGCTTCATTGCAGATTTTTACTTAAATCGACTATCATTTGCGAATGAAGGCCTATGAGATTGAATTACAAGTGATTTTTCTAATTTTAGAGTACCAGAAAACATCGTCAGAAATCTTAGCAGTATCCCTTTCCCGGAGTCCGGTAGCTTTCTTTGTTAGCCAGTGGTATTATAATGTAAATATCTATTTTACTATTTTCTACTTGTTCCGGACACAAGTGATAAACTGGGTCAGAGTCAATAGGCTTGGGTATGTAGGCGCACGACCGCAACAATTAGGACCTTTGCGTAAGCAGGCGGACACGGTGCGAGGGCGCAGGAACAGTTGCAGCAGGCCCGTTGCTACCACTCCCCTATCGATTACAGCCCCATATATGGTATGTCCCACGTGGAAAGAAAAGACTAATACCGCTTTTTATCTCGGGCATTATATGCCACTGCGCGCGCTGCTTGGGAAGGGGGACACTTGTGGAGAGTGACCCGACAATCGGCTCGTGATCCCGGATAATTTGCGCTGGAGATATCAATTAGAGTCACGGTTCATCTACTTAAAAAATTGGTCAATACCGACGCGGCGTGTAAATCAATTAAAGTGCAAAATTATTAGCTTAACGATATTCTAATCACTGCCCTTGGCGCACAGTTTTCTCAGCATAAGACAATAAACTTATTTTTCCTGCGTTTTGGAGAAAAATGCCACGATACCTCGCGCGTACGAACTTCCAAAACCTGACAACGACAGGAGCCGCGAGTTAATAAATATGCAGTAATTTAACCCCACGCATTCGGTAGCAGGAGCCATGGGATTGTCGGCTATGCTATCCTCTAACAAAGTCGAACTCCGACAGTTGGAAAGCAGGCAAGAGGATTTAAAATTAAATCTAAATTAACCAAAAACAAACTCATGGGGAGAAATCGGTGAACCCTTGGAAACGCCAGAGGGGCTGGCAATAAATGAGAGGTACCAGCACAATATTTTTAATCTGTGCAGTTTAAAAGATATATTGTGGCGCAACAATGATCTGCTCACGAGTGGTTCAAAGCCGGAAGATTATCTCACCCCTCTGGTAACTAACGAGATTGCCCGACAAGCACAGTATCCTCTCGGCAAAATTACGGGTGGTAGTCAACTCACGCAGACGGTGTACACAAGGCCTGCGTACGAACACTCAGCAGGCACGCAGGAGATACGCATCTTGCAGGAACAAGTGCAATCAACAATAGAAAGCGCGATACGGGAATATAAAGCGACAATAGTAGAACGAGCGCGAACAAATCAATAATCGTGAGATAAGATTGCATCGCGAAATAACTCCGAGGCATGAGAAGCCACCCGTGAGAACGGAAAATCCACGCGAAAAACGTAGTGAACGCCTTCGCGAAAGAATAAGCGACGAATTCCAACAAGTTCACCGGAGAACGACAAAAAGCACACCGAAAAGCGTAGAAATCAACCCCAGAGACGCTTGGCGTGATTATCGCGATAAAAAAAATCATTGGCTACCGGGAGACGGCGATGACATAAGACGCGGAGACGACGTATAGCTGCGCCGGCCCGGAGAACACGAAGAAAGCCTGTGTAGCCGTGGATCCTCAAAACTCATCGGACAAATCGGATAAAAATCCTAATTGACGAACTTGAAGACAAAACGCATGCGATATGACGCGACAAACACTCCCACACCTTAAATCCTACATCTACGACGACAAAAATTTGGGCAATCAAGCAAGGTGAGAGCGAGTCTACAGGCGAGTACGGCTTACGAGCCGGAAAATTGCACAATTCATTGAAAACCATACTTAGCTCGACCACGAAATTATCGAGCGCTGATACAGACGCGCGGGCACGGTAAGCGGACGAGAGCGTTCTCGAACAATTTTTGCTCGAGCTCAGGCTGCCACTAGACCACTTGACTCGAAGTAAATTCCGGAAATTGCTTGGAGCCACGATAACAATGGCAATAGGCTACGAAGGCAAGCAAAGTGCGAGAACCGCGATTTCAGCCGAAACGATATCCCTAAAACCAGCCGCACAAGTATGTCGCACGAACGCCGAAGAATTAGCCACCGTTGAAAACAAAATTTTAACCAAAATTCGGGAATACGAACGCGCAAGACAATGGGCCGGCGAGCAAAGCTTTCTGCGGTTATTGCGGCGTACCGGGCCACTCGACAGACGATTGCCGCACGTTGATAATACACACGGTAAAAAGAAAATCAATAATCCGTTTAAAGAGATACAAATAACGGAAACTCGGGAAACGGCGACGCGCGCAACGATAATAATAACCAGGGGGACAATAATCGCAGGAACGGAAACAGCGGTTATCTAGGAAGAAACTTCATCCCGAACTATCGTAATAACCCCTACGACAAGGCAGTGGCAACCAAAATAACAACAATAATCAAAATAATAATGGCCAAAATAATAGACGCAACAACGGCAATGTTAACAATAATAATCGCAACAATCAACACAATAGCCGAAACAATAATCGCGATAATAACCGCGATAGCAACGATAACAGCCAAAATAATTCAAACGATGCGGATAATTTAAAGTAGAAACACGTCCGTCATGCTCCTCAAGCGCCAAGCGTCTAGTAAAGCAGGAAAAGTCCGACGTAAATCTAACTGAAAAATGAGTATGTATACAATTTTTAACAGCCGGTAGACAACCATTGATAGTAAGCGTAGACTGTCGTCAAATGAAAACGAGAAAATGCAAAAATTGGGGTATTGACCCCAGCTACCCCTACGACGCGAAGAAAAAAAATAAAAGTACAGGGTGCACGGTAACCAATGGCTACAATTTAACTGCATCGCTATAGGCCTCAAGGAAGCCACGATCACATTTACTAGGACTAAGTCTTTAGCAATGGCCAGCTTACAAGGTGAAGAGGTAGAAATCTATCTCGTCGACCTTATGATGTTCAGCGAAATCCTCGACGAGCCCAAGCTCCTGTCGCCACGTGTTTTTAAAAAGGGGGAGCGAGCAGGAGAAGGCATTTAATAAGTTAGAATAGGGATATACAATAAGAATTTACGAACGGAATGAAAGAAATATTGACGGTCATAAGACATTCTCAAAAAATTCTAACAAAAGTTTATTTCATTTCTAGTCATCAATGAGTTTCATAAATTGATATCTTTTATATTTCCATTTTCGACTTAAAATTAATTTTTTTAACTTATATTTTAACATAAATCTTTCAATTGTATCAATATTTTACTCACTACTTTGGGCCTGAAAATTTGGGCCTCATAATACTCTGCGCCTTATAATTTGGACCTTATAATACTTTGGGTCTTGTAAATTGGGCTTTATACATTGAGCCTTATAATTTTGGCATTATAATTTAGACCTTATAATTTTAATAATTGTTATACAAATTAAATATAATTAGTAAATAAATGAAATATTAATGCATGAATTAATAAATAAAAAAATTAATAAATAAAGCGTTTCCTCCCATATCTGCTATTTGGAATCATCAGTAAGACTATCGTTATAAAAACAGATCTTAGACGCTAATGCGTTATAAACGTATGCTGGCTATCGTATTTTTGCAGCACATTAGCAATTGCTAACACTTATTACAGTGCATGTAATTGCTGTATTTAGTTTTTTAATTTACAGTGCATTTATTTGCTACCAGAAGTTTCTTAATTTACAGCGCGTTTTTTTGCTGCCGGAAATTTTATTTCAGCGCATTTCACTGCTGCCGAAATTTTTTATTAACAGCGCATTTTAGTGCTGCCGCAAATTTTTATTTACAGCGCATTCTATGGCTGCCGCAATTTTTTTATTTACAGCGCATTTTATTACTGCCACAAGTTTTTTTAATTTATTGCTTTATAGAAATATATTATAAAATTTCCTGATAAACAACATTTTTTGTATATATTATTTTTGAATTGCTATTATCATTATGATTATAAATAGCCGAATTGGGCCGGAAAAAACGGGATTTAGTAAATATATTCCAACTTTGTTAAAAGTTTGACCTTGAGATTCATTAATTGTCATAGCAATCCTAATCTTAAAGGAAACTGGCGTCTTTTCATTTCGAATGGAATTTCGTCTTTAGATGCAGTTAGATCAATACGTGGATTTAAAACAACGTTCCCAGTTTTGCAGCCACTAATTATTTCAGCGCTAATACAATAATTGATTAATTTTCTTACTATTAATCGAGTACCATTACAAAGGCCATCATTCAAATTAATATTGCGAAGAAGAATTACAACAGCTCCGTCTTCTTATTGCAGTACTTTTAATTGCAGTTTATGAAGTGGTAAGCCGATCGAAGTCAAAGAATTCAAAAATTATATAGGTGTTGGAGTGGTGGAATAAATAATAAGACTGAGGTTAGATAATAATAATATATTGTAATATTATAAGTCTGGCTTGAGAGCCCAGTAGTTGGCACGTCTGATCATATCGGAGTCTTACAGGCAAGAGAGCGAGTACAGAGTATACAGCGTAGTCGGCGCTTAGATTGTACACGCGAGGCATGCGCAGTTCACTTGCTCTCGCATGAGCTCGTCTGGCTGGTTTGACTATATTTTTCAAATTTGATGCGTGTTTCTGTTTTCAGTAATTTTTAAAAATAATTAAAATCTATTTGATGATAATTTTTAAGTGCTTAAAAATGTCATTAGATATCTTTTTTGTACTAAAACTTTTACACAAGTAGAATGAAATTGCGATATATCATAAAAGCAGATGTTAAATGACAATAAATAATACATACTTAAGGAAACTTTAAACATAAATAAAATGTATTTACCAGTTAAATTTACATATTGTGTTACATACAATCCGCAATCCACCAGTAAAATCCTGCAGAAGTACACACAGATACCTGTTGGCAGGGTGGTATTTCTCATATACTAAAATATATACTAGAGTAACTTAATCCCTAAATTTATTAATTCATGCTTATCAATTAAACAACAATCCATATATCAGTGATAAATCACTCGTTTTCTCCTATCCACTTTTTTAATTTATATTTCGCTGTAACCTTGTTATTGATGATCTTCAAATCATTTGGTTGTTTTTAATTCCATGTTACTTATTATTTTATATATTTTCAATTTATTAGCTAGATTCAGAAAAATAGATTTTGGATTTATACTACTACTTTTGCTGGCTATATTGGTGGGTTGTCAGATCTTATCACTTATATTTTTACCAATATTGCAGAAGTACGAATTGAACTCTTCCGCTATTCTGGTTGGTTCACTAACCTTTTGCATATCATCATATACATAATTAATGGTACTGGCTTTTTTGTTATTTTTCCCTATTTTGTTTTTATCACACTGTATATTTTCTACAAACTCGTGTTTATAGTACATGTAACTTGACTCGTTTACTGAGGTCTCGCTGACTTTGTAGATTCAGCATGCTTTTTCGAGGTGACGTTAGCAGCGTATCGTTGGATATATTTCTTCTTATATTACGTATTATAGCTGGTGAAAGAATATCTATTTTACCGAATACCTCTGGATAATCGGATTCACAGGGTAATCCGTTGATTGAATGTCTCTTTTAATTTTATTTTTCAACAATTGGCATAGATGGCTGTCATTCACCACGTGTTTTGTATCGTAATTTGTTTTGTATCTGTTGTTATTATAACAACAATGTATGCAACATAAGCTAGCTGTTGAAGGACAGTTACATGAGTTATGGGGGCCTGCACTTTTTAGGCAAATCAAGTCATTCAACCATTTTTTACTATTGTGTCCAAACCTCCCACAGTTTAAGAAAGGTTGCAAGTTAAGGTCATCGTATACTTTGTAATTTTGATAACCAATAAAAATTCTGTCGTTTTCTTTAATTATTTTGTATAGTTCTGCAGATACTTCTATAATTATGGTTTCTATATTAGTTTTTTTGCTAGCAATTTTATGTATGACTTCACACTTAGTTTTACAGCTTCTAAAATTTCTTGAATTTATTGGCAAGTTCCTTTAAATCCATCGATTCATAATTGTCTACACCTACTCTTTAATCTAGGTCTTTACACTTCTACTTGTTCTTTTTCCATCGTACATATATTAGATAGTTATTTATTCATCTATTTAGTGGCCTCTGTAGCAATTAAGCAGTTCATACAACTTATTGTCACTTCACTATTATTCTTGCTGTACATCTTTTTAGTTTGAATTGACTTTTCTTTGTTTAAATAATGCATTACGCTTCTTTTCAAATCAGTTTGTTCTTCAAACTTGTTCATTCTTCTTGTAATGTTCTGTTCACGTTCTTTTCTTGGGTTTTCACTTGCTAATACTTGAGCATATGGTTTTTTAGTAGTGCTACTGTCCTTTTGTAGTTGACCAAGAAGTTCTTTTAATATTACATTCTTATTTTGTAAATCTGCATTTATTTATTAGACTAAGCTGTTATCTTTCCTTAAGAGGACACACCACCTTTAAAACTAGAAATAATAATTATTTTTAATTTCATACAGATAAGTTGGATTAATTTGAAATTTTTTATACATACGTAACACAACTTTATCTTTATTTGAGAATTTTCGGCCTATTTAGTCTTGATGTACCCTAATGAAAAATCAAGCACTGTCTACACGATTCCAGGACAATGTACGGCCCAATCGGGCTGAAATTTTTTTGACATACTCTTAAAAGCACTAGTTTTGGTATGAATGGAGGAAATTTAAATTAAATGAATAGAAAACTTTTCAAAAATAAAACAAGTCAAATATATTGGAAAATAAGCTAAAACAACTAAATTTTTTACTTTTTTTATTTTAAAAATTTTTCTATTCACTTAAATTAAATTTCCTCCATTCATACCAAAACTAGAGCTTTTAAGAGTATGTCAAACCATTTTCAGCCGGATTGGGCCGTACATTGTCTTGGAATCGTGTGGACAGTGCTTTTCTGTGTTTAATTTTTCATTAGGGTACATAAGAACTAAATAGGCAAAAAATAAAGATTCTTCTCAAATAAAGATAAAGTTGTGTTACGTATGTATACAAAATTTCAAATCAATTCAACTTATTCATATGAAATTCAAAATAATTATTTTTTCAACTTTTAAAGGTGGTGTGTCCCCTTAAGCTAATCAATTTTATATTTTGTTCGTCAATAGCGGAGCTTTGACCATCATTATCTTTTTGTATTTCTTTTAAAATTTCTCTGCTTAAGTCTTCTTTCTGCTGTTTTTTCACTTGTGCTATAATGGTTCGTATATCATCGTTTAATGTCGATTCATTCCGTTAAATTTATGTGCATATGGTACACATTTTCACATATAAAACAATTCACCGTTGCTACTCTTTTTCCGGGATCGCATTTATAGATTTTTTCTCGCACTTTATCAGGCGGTATACCACCGCCCAACGCTTTCTTACAATCTCCTCTTAATATTTATAAATTGTTACATTTTTTAAATTTACTCCAGCTTGGGGCACATAGTTGCATGGATGTGGGCTCATGAAATATTGGTGTATGTTATTATACATATTGTTCATGATTATGTACATATATGAATGATATTCACAAGACAAATTAATTAAATACATATAATGAATATTAAATTTAGATATGCAATGGATTTATATAGCAAAATAAAGTAATTATGGTTGACAGGGTAATTTAGTAAAAGAATAATTTTGTTGACATAATAGCTAACAACTTTTAGAATATGGAATATATATATATATATACCGTTACAATATATATATTGTAACGGGCGGCGAGACGCGCACGTCGGCGCGGGGAGCCAAAGCGCGGGAAGGCCGGTAGAGATCTCGCAATTCGAGGGAAATTCGGGACAGTTAACTTTTGACCGCACTCGCGAGTAGTACTGACGACGCGCGCCAAAAGTTATAGCTATAGCAGCAGCAGAGACAGCAGCCCTAGCAGCAACCGCAGCACAGCAGCCCTAGTAGCAACAGCAGCCCTAGAAGCAACAGCAGCATCTTGAGCAGCAACAGCAGCAACGGCAGCAACCGCAGCAATCAAAGCTACCACGGCCTAGGAATACGGCAAGGTCGAGCAGAGGACTCCCTGGCCAAAGTACAACGAGGATCGTCACTATAAGCTAAAGTAGGATTTCATTTTCCTTTTATTTATACGCGATCGACTCGCGAGGCATTTGGCCCCAGTCGTTGTTTCGGTATATTTTGTGGCCTTCTCGCGACGCGAATACGCGCAACTCGGACGCCGGATTGCTTAACTGAATAAACGTCTTTTTATTAGAATCGGTAGTGTGTTCATTTGATCGTCGTCCCGATCCCTCTTCCTATTTAAACCGCCGAATACCGCCGCCTCCGCGGGCACTACACGGGAGTGTAGTGCATACTGAGCACCGGGACATCGTCGCAGGTAGGCGACCACACGAGCGAGTACAGCATCTCGCAAAAGCAAAGTGCAGGAGGACTTTGCATTTGTACGGGGTACATAGGCAGATAGCCGCCTAAAAACCACCCCGTTACAACTGGCGCCCAAAACGTGTGGATACGCGAGCTAGGAAGAGAAAAAGTGTTGTTATTTGTAACTTTTTTTGTTTGTATTGTTTTGTCCTTTGTAATGCAGTTATACACTGTTTTACTTATGTTAGTATTGTCATTTTTATCTGTTTTCTTTATAATTAGTTTTGGCATTTTTTTGTCTCTAGGTTTAGCAGATATTTGTTTGACACTATCAGCGTATGACACTTTTTTGATAAAATTAGCACTGTTATTGCTTGCTTTTTCTTTTGTTAACAAGTCGTTTAATAACTTATTTTTATCTTGCACTTCTCTCAGTAGTTGTTTAAGAAGGCTGTTCTCCACTTTTAGTGTTTCGACTTCATTTAAATCTTCAAAAACAGTATCATTTAATCCTTTGGTTTTATTTAAACCGATTTCCTCGATTTCCGAGAGCAATTCTTGTTTTGTCGCTTCTCTGTCAACACTTTTCAGCTGGGCAATGAACTCAGCTGTTTCTGCTGACAGCTTACCATATGTCAGCTTCGAAGTCAAAGCCAGGTTAGAATGTTCTTGACAAATAACAAACGAGTTATTCAGGAACTTTACAGGAACTCCAGCATTATATTTTGCTGCAAATTCGTTTGTATGGAAAAATTCACCACACACAATGCACACTACCGATCCTACTTTAGTACTAGGATGACATTTGTAATATTTTTCTAGCAGAGCATCAGGAGGTCGACTGCCCCCCGACGCCATTTTTTTTTCAAATGAATGAGCAGTGTTAACTTTGACTATCTTTGTATTTCAATCAACAATCTTTCTTCGTTATTTATTTACAATCTGGCGATCTCCAATCGCGCGCCTTACTAAACTACGACATTCCAGTCGATCGCACACATACTCACTCTGTGACTCGCATGTCACCACGCCGATGTTCGAGCGAAGAAATACCGACGCACGCCCTGAGCGCGTATCCGGTCGTCTCGAAATCCTGTTCACTGATCCGGCGCCGAACTCGCTCGTGCCCGCCGGTGTAACCTCCTAGCCGCGGCGTGTTCGTCAACACGCCGCCGGACGGCTTACCCGACGCGGACGGTGCAGCTGCCTCGCCCTTCCGATCGTCTACCGGTGCCGATGATCGTAACGTCCGTCGCAGCCTGCCCTCACGAGATCATGAATCCACGCCCCGACGATAACCATTCTCTCCCGAAGTCCGTAGGCGTTCCCGCCGTTGCCGCGCCGGTAACTTCGCCCGAACTTCAACGCGAACATTCACGCACTTCATACCACTATATTTAACCTAACGGGACCGCTGTCCCAACTACCATATACTTATTTTACAATCGGTTGCTAATTTAATCTAATACTAAATCTTAACCTAATGCGAGTTAACGCGCGGGCTAGAACTAGCGATAGTCGTGTCCTTGTGTCGTCGTGTAGGTCATGGTTGTGTTGCATACGAGAGCATGGACGATAGCTTGTCAGTGTAGCTGTGGTCTTTGTCTTTATCGTGAAAACGTCAGTGTAATAACGATAATCGTGTTATAAATGGTAGCGTCAGTGTAATAACGATAATCGTGTTATAAATGGTAGCGTCAGTGTAATAACGATAATTAGTGTAACGATAGCGTCAGTGTAATAATCATAGTCATAGTGTAAACGATAGCGTCAGTGTGAGAACGATAGCCATAGTGTAAACGATAGCGTCGGTGTAATAATGGTAGTCATCGTGTAAACGATATCGTCAGTGTAAGAATCGTAGTCATAGTGTAAACGATAGCGTCAGTATAATAATTGTAGTCATAGTGTAAACGATAGCGTCAGTACAATGATTGTAGTCATAGTGTAAACGATAGCGACAGTACAATAATTGTCGTCATAGTGTAAACGATAGCGTCAGTACAATAATCGTCATGTCAGTCAAGTGTACAGTAGTTATAGTATGCGGTAATTCAGTCGAGGCGTAATGTTCGCTTAATAAGCCGAACGACTCAGCGCTGTTAAGTCGACGAAGCATGCTATAGCCGCACTCATGCTTCGCCGCACTCCTGCCGCTATATTGGCCACGTGGCGTGTTAATTATCGCGAGTCCGCGCTACTCCGCAATCGGCACACTATTTCCCGTAAGCATCACTTAATACAATATTCACTCTACTCACGGTTACGCAGCAGTCCGTCGCATAGCACTCCTTTATTATAACAAACGCCGCTTAGATGGTCCGATGCTCAACAAAGGAAGTAGCGGAGAGTCAGTGGTCAAAGTCGTACCTGTTGCTACGGCAGTCAGAACGAAAAAGGGAAGAGATGATGAACAGCGCTCGCGTCGACCCCTCTCGCCGTCGACGTTAAGTTGGGTCGCTCGCCTACCTACTCTCGCTCTCGCGCGCTCGGGCCTAGCCGATGCCGGCCGAGGCTCCGCGAATACGGCCGAACGCGCGCTCGCCGACTCGTGCCGCGGCGCTGCCGTGCTCTCCACGGCCGCTTGTAACTGGCAGTGAACTGCCATGTTACAATATATATATATATATATATATATATATATACTTTGGTTGGTTTTCCGGTAACCTGTTTTCCGGTAATACCGGAAAACGTTAGTGCTTGTTTCCGGTAACTGCAAAAAAATTTTAACAACAAAAGTCAGCGTAAACGATATTATAAATTTTTTATATATAATGATTGATAAGAAATTACTTATTGAAATTCGAGACTGTATCAAAGTAGTCATTAAGTTTTCACGACTCTAGGGACTATGCATGTAGGAACGCCACGCAGTTTGCTTTTTACGACTTTGGTATATCTTTAATGCTGATGCTCCGTAGTTTGATAAGAGTTACAATGCTAAGCAATATCTAAGGTGTCATTCACTTTTCACGACTCTGGGCAGTATTGAGTTCTGAATGCCATGCAGATTGCATTTTACGACTTTGCTATATCCTTAGTGCTGATGCTCCGTAGTTTGATCAGAGTTACAATACTAAGCAATATCTAAGGTGTCATTAACTTTTCACGACACTAGGCACTATTGAGTTATGAATGCCAACCAGATTACTTTTCACGACTTTCGCATAACTTTACTGCTGAAGCTAGGTAATTTGATCACTTTTTACAATATTTATTAGTATCCAAAGTGTCACTAACTTTTCACGATTCTAGGCACTATTCATTTAGGAATGCCACGCTGTTTGCTTTTTACAACTTTGACATGGCTTTACTGATAATAATAATTACTTACTGAAATTCGGGATGGTATCAAAGTAGTCTAACTCTTCACGACTCTAGGCACTAATCATTTAGGAACGCCGCGCAGATTGCTTTTTAAGAATTTGCTATATCTTTAATGATGATGCTCGGAAATTTGATCAGAGTTACAATAATAAGCAATATCTAAGGTGACATTCACATTTCACGATTCTAGGCCCTATTGAGTTATAAATGACACGCAGATTGCTTTTTACGACTTTCGCATAACTTTACTGCTGAAGCTAGGTGATTTGATCACTTTTTACAATACTCATTAGTATTCAAAGCGTCACTAACATTTCACGATGCTAGGCACTATTCATTTAGGAATGCCGCGCTGTTTGCTTTTTACGACTTTGACATGGCTTTACTGATGATGCTCGGCAGTATGATAAGAGTTACAATGCTAAGCAATATCTAAGGTGTCATTCACTTTTCACGACTCTAGGCATTATTGAGTTATGAATGTCACGCAGATTACTTTTCACGACTTTCGCATAACTCTACTGCTGAATCTAAGTAATTTGAACACTTTTTACAATATTCATTAGTATCCAAAGTGTCACTAACTTTTCACGATTCTAGGCACTATTCATTTAGGAATTCCACGCTGTTTGCTTTTTACGACTTTGACATGGCTTTACTGATGATGCTCGGCAGTATGATAAGAGTTACAATGCTAAGCAATATCTAAGGTGTCATTCACTTTTCACGACTCTGCGCAGTATTGAGTTCTGAATGCCATGCAGATTGCTTTTTACGACTTTGCTATATATTTAATGCTGATGCTCGGGAGTTTGATCAGAGTTACAATACTAAGCAATATCTAAGGTAACATTCACTTTTCACGATTCTAGGTACTATTGTCCACGCAGTTTGCTTTTTACGACTATGGTATATTACGAATGCTGATGCTCGGGAGTTTGATCAGTGTTACAATACTAAGCAATATCTAAGGTGTCATTCACTTTTCACGACTCTGGGCAGTATTGAGTTCTGAATGCCACGCAGATTACTTTTTACGACTTTGCTATATCCTTAATGCTGATGCTCCGTAGTTTGATCAGAGTTACAATAATAAGCAATATCTAAGGTGTCATTCACTTTTCACGACTCGAGGCACTATTGAGTTATGAATTCCACGCAGATTACTTTTCACGACTTTCGAATAACTTTACTGCTGAAGCTAGGTAATTTGATTACTTTTTACAATATTCATTAGTATCCAAAGTGTCACTAGCTTTTCACGACTTTAGGCACTATTCATTTAGGAATGTCACGCGGTTTGCTTTTTACGATTTTGACATGGCTTTACTGATAATAGTAATTACTTACTGAAATTCGGGACGGTATCAAAGTAGTCTAACTTTTCACGACTCTAGGCACTATTGAGTTATGAATGTCACGCAGATTACTTTTCACGACTTTCGCATAACTCTACTGCTGAATCTAAGTAATTTGATCACTTTTTACAATATTCATTAGTATCCAAAGTGTCACTAACTTTTCACGATTCTAGGCACTATTCATTTAGGAACGCCGCGCCGTTTGATTTTTACGATTTTGACATGGCTTTACAGATGATGCTCGGCAGTATGATAAGAGTTACAATGCTATGCTATATCTAAAGTGTCATTCACTTTTCACGACTCTGGGCAGTATTGAGTTCTGAATGCCATGCAGATTGCTTTTTACGACTTTGCTATATATTTAATGCTGATGCTCGGTAGTTTGATCAGAGTTACAATACTAAGCAATATCTAAGGTGTCATTCACTTTTCACGACTCTAGGCACTATTGAGTTATGAATGTCACGCAGATTACTTTTCACGACATTCGCATGACTCTACTGCTGAATCTAAGTAATTTGATCAATTTTTACAATATTGATTAGTATCCAAAGTGTCACTAACTTTTCACGATTCTAGGCACTATTCATTTAGGAATTCCACGCTGTTTGCTTTTTACGACTTTGACATGGCTTTACTGATGATGCTCGGCAGTATGATAAGAGTTACAATGCTATGCTATATCTAAGGTGTCATTCACTTTTCACGACTCTAGGCACTATTGAGTTATGAATGCCACGCAGATTGCTTTTTACAACTTTGCTATATCCTTAATGCTGATGCTCGATAGTTTGATCAGAGTTACAATACTAAGCAATATCTAAGGTGACATTCACTTTTCACGATTCTAGGCCCTATTGAGTTATAAATGCCCCGCAGATTGCTTTTTACGACTTTCGCATAACTTTTCTGCTGAAGCTAGGTGATTTGATCACTTTTTACAATACTCATTAGTATCCAAAGCGTCACTAAAATTTCACGATGCTAGGCACTATTCATTTAGGAATGCCGCGCTGTTTGATGTTTACGAATTTGACATGGCTTTATAGATGATGCTCGGCAGTATGATAAGAGTTACAATGCTATGCAATATCTAAGGTGTCATTCACTTTTCACGACTCTAGGCACTATTTAGTTATGAATGCCACGCTGTTTGCTTTTTACAACTTTGACATGGCTTTACTGATAATAGTAATTACGTACTGAATTTCGGGACGGTATGAAAGTAGTCTAACTTTTCACGACTCTAGGCACTATTCATTTAGGAACGCCGCGCAGATTGCTTTTTACGAATTTGCTATATCTTTAATGATGATGCTCCATAGTTTGATCAGAGTTACAATACTAAGCAATATCTAAGGTGTCATTCACTTTTCAAGATTCTAGGCACTATTGTCCACGCAATTTGCTTTTTACGACTTTGACATGGCTTTACTGATGATGACCGGCAGTATGATAAAAGTTACAATGCTAAGCAATATCTAAGGTGTCATTCACTTTTCACGACTCTGGGCAGTATTAAGTTCTGAATGCCATGCAGATTGCTTTTTACGAATTTGATACTGACTGTAACGATGAGGATTCAGATTTCGAAGATTATAATGAATTGAATCCGGTAAAAGAAAAGAAGAACAGGTCGTACGAATGTGCGACAAACTCATCGCTTGTCGATGAAGATTTCTTAAAGTCTTTGTATATACCAGATTCTAGTGAAGGGGGCTCTCATTATAAAAAAGAATCTTGTTGCTGCTTTTGCTTTCAAACATTTATGAGACTGGATCAGCATTTATTAAAAGTGCATTCTACACAAGAGAGTGTCAAACGCATTATGAGTTTACCTAAAAACAATCCTGAACGAAGAAGAGAATTTAAGAAACTCAGGTTGTTTGGTAATGACAGGTATAATAAGGATCCCTTAATCAACAAAACAGGTAAACTACTAGTATCAAGACGTCTTATTGTAAAAAAATATAAAGATCAAATAAATACGAATAGTGAGAATGACACAGATTCAGGCCATGAATACGGAGAAGATGATATAATTGAAGAAATGAAAAAATATGAATTAACTGACACTGAAAATAAAGAAAATGATTCGACTAAGAAGTTTGCAAAAAAGCTTGCTAGGATCCGATGTACTGAATGCCCTGCTTACGTTTCTCGCAGGAATATATCAGCCCATTTTGCAAAATATCACAGCACTGGAGAAAAGTCAGACTTGCGAAATATTTTGAAAGATTGTAGGCAGGAGAACGAAATGATTCACCCGCTAGCGTGCGAAAGAGTACAAAAGGAGATTTTAGCAAGTTTGCACATAAATGAGATATTTGATGCCATACGATTCGATAAAATAATTATTTTATATCTTAACCATATTTGTGATCGATATGACATTTCTGATCAAAACAAATTGATTAGAACAAATGCCCGCACTCTAGGACAGTATTTGGTAACTATGAAATCAATTAATCCATGTATTGTAGATTTAGAATCCTGCATGGTAGCCAAACACTGGGAAGATACGGTTGCAGCAGTCCGAATGATTGCCAAGTTTGACGCTAAAAGAAGAATCTTTCAAGCTCCGTCGACAGCTCAACTGATAGGTCACATTTTAAAAACAGTTGTAGAAGTTTTAAAATCGTACTATAATCGGGAGCAAGATAGAAACGGGTTCCGCACTGTCAGATCATTTGAAATCGAATTTTCAAGCCATTGGACTAATTCGATAGGAAGCAAGATTGTATCAAGCCAGAATATAATTAAGCGACATGATTTGGGAAAAACAATATCTTGTATGACAACAAACGATAAAAACACGTTAATGGAGTTTTTAGATTCCCGAAGACACGTATTGTTCAAAAAATTAAAAAAACAATTTACTACGAATACTTATAAAGAGCTTATGAAATGTCAAATGATATACATACAATCAGCAAATGGTCGCAGACCATGTGAGATCGATCGAGCTACTCTTGCAGATTACAATTGTAAAAAACGTGCAAGTTCTGAAAACGAACATTCTAAAAATTTAGATCTACAAGTGCAACAAAGACTATAACAATATTATATCATAGAAACAAAAGGGAAAAAACTACACGGCTTAGATGGCCGAATCTACTTAAAATCATTGGATAGATAATGCTGAATGTAGTACGAGTAACACAGAAAAAAACTTTGAATATAGCAAGAACACTGATCATGATATATCACACAATGACACATTTAACTTACAAGGTAAGAAAAATCATAATTTGGTAATATGTCTTTATTATATTAATCTTTCGTTTATTCCCATAATTTGATGATGATAATCGTGAGATTTGTTGCATACGTAAGCGGAATATGAATGTACAAAAAGGTCGTGAAAAGCGTACTACAACAACGCTGGATCTAACGATTTAATTAATAAAATAACTTAAAAAAAATTATGTCCCTGGTAAAAATTCTCAAGTTAGATCACATATGAAACCTCAAGTGAGATGTCACCTAAAAACTACTGCCCAAAACCTCACCTGAGCTTGCTACTGAAATTTCTTTGAATAGTTAATATTCTGGGTAGTAGCAATATTACTGACCTATCCGGTAGTAATCAACCCCAGATGAGTTCAAAAATCGATGTTTTGAGCCATTTTAATCATATTTTCGTTTTTTTTTAAAATCTGCACATGAGATCTAAGGTGAGAATTTTAGGCGAAATCTGAGGTGAGAATTTCAGGTGAAATCTCAGGTGAGAATCTATGAACTTATAAATCATTTAATCTGTTTCAGAAGATAAAGTAACAAAGTCAAGAAAAGGTTGGTCGTCAGAAGAAATTTCAGCTTTTGAAATTGCATTCGCTGAAGAAATCAAATGCAAAAGGTACCCTGCTCAAGCAAACATGCGTGCAGCAATGACACAGTTCAAAGTGTTAAAGAATAGAGGTGAATCATCTATAATTTCAAGATTTCAAAGTTCGTTAAAAAAACTGAAGAAAAAATAGATCGACTTAGCTTATAAAATATAAAAAAAGTGAATATATGAAATATATTAAATGCTTATAGTTTGTAGAATTTAAAAAAAATGAATATAAATAATATATTTAATACGTAAAGCATGTAGAATATGAAAAGCAATTAATATAATTGACATATTTGAAACTAACTTGTAGAATACAAAAAAAAACTTTGATATGTATTTGATATATATTTGAACATTCTATCTTGTTAAACATAATATATCGCAAAATTTCTAATATATTTAAACTTTAACTCTATTTTACAACCTTCAACATCATATAATACCAAAGATCGTGGAAAGTAAGTTGTTGCAGACTTAATGACCATTACATGCTGGAGGTCGCGAAAATTTAACACTGCTTAGTTTTATACCAGATAATGCCGAATACATTATAAAATGAGACGTATCTAAACTCTTTCCATTATGAGAAACTGCATCTTCGCATGAATGTCAGCAGCGCTAAATCAATCCTTAAATAATTTGAAATATTGCGAAATTAATTAACGTGAGGGTTACAATAAACATTAAATTCTTCATAGGTCGTAAAAAGCAATCCGCAAATTAATATCACAATTTCGAATATCGTGAAAAACACGTATCTTCACACTTAGCCCAAAATCGGAAGTAAATAAACTCTTTCCATTAAATGAAACTGCATCTTTCTTCTAAGAGGTCGTGGAAACTAAATATTTTGAGGTCGTCAAAAGCAATCCGCGTTAGCTCTATGTTAAATATAACTTGTTCTTAAGTGGGGAAAACAGCTTCTTACCATGGTTCAGCAAGTAATGAAATAACGTGTGTGTTGAAAGAATTTTGGGTCCATTTTGGGTAATTTCATGTCACAAATTCGAAAATCGTGAAAAGCCCGTATCTTCACCCTCACTGTTTATTGCACATCTAAGGTCGTGGAAAATTGGTTGCCCACAGTTTATCATCAGCCAATACGAAATGGATTAAAAAGCAGGAGTAAGTAAACTCTTTCTGTTGAATCAATATGCATTTTTCTTTTAGCGGTCGTGAAAATTCAGCAACTCCAAATGATTAATCGGTTATTTTAAAAGATCGCGAATAAATTGATGCGTTACACAAAATATCGGATAATATGTGTTATGACAGTTTCTAAGATATTTCTTAAGATCGTAAAAAGCAATCCGCGTTAGTTCTATGTTAAATGTAAGCGTATTCTAAAGTGGGAGGAGAAGGCTCTTAGCATCATTTAGCAAGTAATGAAATAACGTGTGTGTTGAAAGAATTTGGGTCCAGAGTAATTTAATGTCACAAATTCGAAAATCGTGAAAAGCACGTATTTTCACCCTAGCTGTGTATTGCACATCTAAGCTCGTGGAAAATTGATTGTGTTTAGTTGTATATTGGCAGCTCTAAATCGATTAAGAATCTTGAGTGAATAAACTTTTTCTACTATAAAAAGCTGCATCTTAACATAAGTAGGAGAATTATCATTAATTATTATTAAGGTCGCGGAAACCCAGCAACGCTTAATCATTCATCTAATATTTTAAATGAGTATAGTATTATCAAGATTGCATGTGGTAGATGTAGCAAGATTGATATTATCAAATCTTATATCTAATTTTACGCCAGATTGTAATAAAGTAATTTCAAACAATAAGATGCATTTATTGGGAGACCTCTGTTGCAGATCTTTGATGATATGTTGTTGAATGTCCAAGGTTATAAAAAATTTATTAAGGCGTATGTAGGGTATATATAGATTTTAAGGCTTTACTTCTTGTTGTTAAAAGTTTAAAATTTTGTTCATATCAAGGTTTTAAAGGAGAGTGTTTTATACACTGCTACATTATTGTTGGTGTTTACGGAATGAATATTAAATATTTCAACAGTATTCTTTAGACCTATTTCTTTGCAATATTATTGTTTTTTAGATTTATTCTTTGTTTATTATGGTAAATATAATTGTTTAAATTTTTATTGTTTCAAAACGTTTCACCTGAATATTCAAATCTATTGATTTATTTCAGAAAATAATTTATTTTTTCTCTTATTGTTACATTTTATTTATTATTTTCTATGTAGAGTTCTGACATATTTCACATCTTTCTAGAATAGATTATCAATGTATATGCTAGTATTAGTGGCGATTGAATTGTGAGGAAATGCCTACTTAGGGCTATTGTAAGTTTCAAATTCTTAATAAAAGAACTTACTAATTTTTTAAATGTATTATTATTATGCAGATAAGATGAGCAAAATTGAAATTAACAATAAAACACCGAGACCATTGAGTTTTTACATAAGATAGATCTCCATATAAGTGCTATGGTGATTTACGACAATTTTGAGCTTTGCCGAAATTTTTAAAGAATTATGCTAATTGATTGCAAATATCTTGATAACGTTTCGAAATGCAGAGTTCGAGTTAGTATAAATAAGTTTTCATTCTTAGTAGTAAGATGGAGTTTTAACGAGTGTTGCAACTACGCCTGTGGTTCTCTCTTTTCACGCTCTATCACACTTTTTCTCTCTCGCATACTATATTCTATTATAATGATTTATTGCGATACATGTCGCTAAAATTTTATAGCATAGCTGCTAAAATCCGCCAAGTCACGCCTATCCGTTACTGATGTAGTCCTTTTCTGCACCGTGAGATTAGCGGACTAGTGTAGAGAGTGTGATAAACACAAAAAGGACTGTTATCGCCACGAATAGACGTAACTTCAACGCGGATTTTAGCCACACTATGCTATAAAACGCCATTTTGAAAATTTTATATCACTGTTCAAGATTTAACATGAATCGTTTGTTTTTACTTCCGCAAATCATTTAGTACACACATAATTTATTTACGGATTTTTAGTCTATAAGGTATAGAAAAGTTTTTTCCAAGTCGAGAAAAGCAGTTACCATAGCACTATTTCATAAATATTTCCTAAAGTTATAAAAAATGAAAAAGATGTTGACTTGTAACATATTGACTTGTATCGTGCAAAGCAACACATGGCTATCTGGATGGCCATTGTAACTAGTTACAAATAAATAAAACTAGTACGCAACATGCGGCTTTCGGCCGCGCGTCGCTTCGCTATGCAAGGCACCCCTGCCCCCGGTATATGCAAAACGCGAAGCGTTAGAGACGCGGTCGTGCCTTATATGCAAAACGCTTCGCGAAGCGTTTTGCATATAAGGCGCGACCGCGTCTAGCTTGCTAGATCCATTACAGCTCGCGGTTCGCGCTCGTCCGACTATCTAACGCTCGCGTTGCGTGCTCGCGATCAAACGATTTGTTTAGAGTACTTATTCTTATGAGGTAAAAGTAATATTTTACTGTAAAATATCGCTTTTTTCGTATATCAGCTATAATAAACTTTTATACGTTAATGTACATTGTAAAAAGTTGTATTTTTTGATAATCCAGAACTTTCCTATTTGACTTATTTTCCTAAAATACTTTGTTTTAAAGTTTTATGTTGTAGTTTTACGACTAAAATGTCGTTTTTTATTTGTTAACTTTTCTGTTCATCATTTTCATGTTTTGGTGTATACAGAAAAAGGTTGTATTTTTTGATGACCAATATTGGCTTCGTTCAGTAAGCCGTGTTCATTTTCCTTAAAAAACTGCCGCAATAACTTGAAAGTCGTGAAAGGCGGATCGCGAGAGTTTACGAGATGTAGCATCCTAATCTCGTGAAAAGTTTCTCTTAGGCTCATTAGGGACTTGTATAGTTGAAAAAATTCAAGACCATCTGCATAATTATTAGACTTTGTTAAAAGTCGTGAAAAACATGTATCGACTTGATTAGAGGTACTTGCCTAGAATAATGAAAATAGAATATCATGTCACATATGGACTTCTTTCGGTGAGCCGTATTCGTTTTCCATAAAAAACTGCCGCAATAACTCGAAAGTCGTGAAAGGCGGATCGCGAGAGTTTACGAGATGTAATAGCCTAATGTCGTGAAAAGTTTCTCTTTGGCTCATTAGGGACTTGTATTGTTGAAAAAATTCAAGACCACCTGCATAATTATTAGACCTTATTAAAAGTCGTGAAAAACCTCTATAATCTTGATTAGATGAACCTCCCTAACATCGTGAAAAATGAATAAGATGTGAAATATTTCCTTCTTTTAGTAAGCCGTGTTCATTTTCCTTAAAAAACTGCCGCAATAACTTGAAAGTCTTGAAAGACGGGTCGCGAGAGTTTACGAGATGAAGCAGTCTGATGTCGTGAAAAGTTTCTCTTTGGCTCATTAGGAACTTGTATAGTTGAAAAAATTCAAGACCACCTGCATAATTATTAGACTTTGTTAAGAGTCGTGAAAAACATCTTATCGACTTGATTAGATATACCTGCCTAATATCGTGAAAAATGAATATCATGTCACATATGGCCTTCTTTCAGTAAGCCCTAGTTCTTTTCCTTAAAAAACTGCCGCAATAACTTGAAAGTCGTGAAAGGCGGGTCGCGAGAGTTTACGAGATGAAGCAGTCTAATGTCGTGAAAAGTTCCTCTTGGGCTCATTAGTGACTTGTTTTGTTTTAAAAATTCAAGACCACATGCATAATTATTAGACTTTGTTAAAAGTCGTGAAAAACATGTATCGACTTGATTAGAGGTACTTGCCTAGAATAATGAAAATAGAATATCATGTCACATATGGACTTCTTTCGGTGAGCCGTATTCGTTTTCCATAAAAAACTGCCGCAATAACTCGAAAGTCGTGAAAGGCGGATCGCGAGAGTTTACGAGATGTAATAGCCTAATGTCGTGAAAAGTTTCTCTTTGGCTCATTAGGGACTTGTATTGTTGAAAAAATTCAAGACCACCTGCATAATTATTAGACCTTATTAAAAGTCGTGAAAAACCTCTATAATCTTGATTAGATGAACCTCCCTAACATCGTGAAAAATGAATAAGATGTGAAATATTTCCTTCTTTTAGTAAGCCGTGTTCATTTTCCTTAAAAAACTGCCGCAATAACTTGAAAGTCTTGAAAGACGGGTCGCGAGAGTTTACGAGATGAAGCAGTCTGATGTCGTGAAAAGTTTCTCTTTGGCTCATTAGGAACTTGTATAGTTGAAAAAATTCAAGACCACCTGCATAATTATTAGACTTTGTTAAGAGTCGTGAAAAACATCTTATCGACTTGATTAGATATACCTGCCTAATATCGTGAAAAATGAATATCATGTCACATATGGCCTTCTTTCAGTAAGCCCTAGTTCTTTTCCTTAAAAAACTGCCGCAATAACTTGAAAGTCGTGAAAGGCGGGTCGCGAGAGTTTACGAGATGAAGCAGTCTAATGTCGTGAAAAGTTCCTCTTGGGCTCATTAGTGACTTGTTTTGTTTTAAAAATTCAAGACCACATGCATAATTATTAGACTTTGTTAAAAGTCGTGAAAAACATGTATCGACTTGATTAGAGGTACTTGCCTAGAATAATGAAAATAGAATATCATGTCACATATGGACTTCTTTCGGTGAGCCGTATTCGTTTTCCATAAAAAACTGCCGCAATAACTTGAAAGTCTTGAAAGGCGGGTCGCGAGAGTTTACGAGATGAAGCAGTCTAATGTCGTGAAAAGTTCCTCTTGGGCTCATTAGTGACTTGTTTTGTTTTAAAAATTCAAGACCACATGCATAATTATTAGACTTTGTTAAAAGTCGTGAAAAACATGTATCGACTTGATTAGAGGTACTTGCCTAGAATAGTGAAAAATAGAATATCATGTCACATATGGACTTCTTTCGGTGAGCCGTATTCGTTTTCCATAAAAAACTGCTGCGATAACTTGAAAGTCGTGAAAGGCGGATCGCGAGAGTTTACGAGATGTAATAGCCTAATGTCGTGAAAAGTTTCTCTTTGGCTCATTAGTGACTTGTTTTGTTTTAAAAATTCAAGACCACCTGCATAATTATTAGACTTTGTTAAAAGTCGTGAAAAACATCTATCGACTTGATTAGAGATACTTGCCTAGAATAATAAAAATAGAATATGATGTCACATATGGACTTCTTTTGGTAAGCCGTATTCGTTTTCCTTAAAGAACTGCCGCAATAACTTGAAAGTCGTGAAAGGCGGGTCGCGAGAGTTTACGAGATGTAGCAGACTAATGTCGTGAAAAGTATCTCTTGTAAACGGCTTTAAAAAGATTGAAAAAATCACTAGATATCTCTTATTGCCCCACCGTTTAAAAGAAGTTAAAAATTTGCTCTGAGAAAAAAATGTTTCAAATAAAATTTGTTGGGTTAGAAGGGGGGCATCTTTTGGCTATTCCAGCTGTGACCTTGAACATGACCTTCAAGGTCATTTGAATAAGATTTATCACAGATTCGGGTTCTACTAAAAAAGTAACACTTTTTGTCTTAACCATTTTTTGATCATCAATAGGTAGCTCTCCCTTTAACTGAAAAGAGAATTTGTCCTAGAAATAAGCTGTTTTAGATGAATGTTACTAGCTTCAAACAAAGACAGAGGTATCCTTTGGATCACTTAAAGCAAGACCTTCACGTCCAGCCACTTAAGGCAAGACCCCGTCCAGCCACTTAAGGCAAGACCCCGTCCAACCACTTAAGGCAAGACCTTCACGTCCAGCCAAGGCAAGACCCCTTCGTTCAGCTAGTCACGGAAATTTCAACGTCTCAAGTGTTCTATCAATTGCCCATTTTGTTGAATGCACATTTGTATTCTCTGCCGAAAACTTCTTTGGACATCTATTAATGTTTGTGGGGTGAACGCCCGGAATGCTGCAACAATTCTCTCCATCATATTTTGTGCCGTCGTCGGGGCTTCCGCGTAAACTCTCTGCTTCACGGCCCCCCACAGAAAGAAGTCCAATGGGGTCAAATCTGGCGATCGCGCAGAGAATTCACAGATTGGACTACCAATTCCAATCCAACTATTTGGGTATGTTGCGTTCAGAAATCTCCTGACAAGTAGTCTACGATGAGCGGGAGCACCATTTTGCTGGAACCACATGTCTCGCCTTATTTCTAGTGGAATGTTTTCTAGAAGAGGTGGAATTTGGTTCTCGAGAATATCTAAATAAAGCTCGCCATTTAAATTACGGTCATAAAAAATTGGACCCACAACGTATTCCCCAACTATGCCCGCCCAAACATTAATTGACTACCGTCTTTGTGTACGGTGATCTCGCTGCCAATGTGGATTTTCTTCTGCATAATAATGCGCGTTATGAAGATTAACTCCTCCCATATTGTCGAACTTTGCCTCGTCTGTAAAGAGAGTCCGATCAAAGAAAAATGGATCTATGCGCATTCGTGTTTCCGCCCATTGACAGAATCTAAGTCGCCTGGCAGGATCACCAGGCTCAATGGCATGTGTAAGGTGCAAGTGATATGGATGAAATCTAAAATGACGCAATACACGAGAAACTGTTGATCTGGGTACTCCATGCATTCGCTGAATTTGTCGCGTCGAAATATGAGGATCCTCGGCAATTACAGCACGAACCCCAAGCCCAATATGCTCTCTTGGGCCCGTCCGTCGCCTCTTCCTTCTTAAGTTACCTCCTTGAGCTCTTATCGTTAGAAGTTTAATATTCCTCCTACTAGGATGACGAGTATCCGGATACCTTTCAGCGTACAGCCTCGCTGCAGCCTTGTAATTGTCTTGACATTCTCCCAGAATCTTGATCATGTTGACTATCTCTACTGGCGTGTAGTCAGCCATTATCTGTTGTAGGTAGATTTTTTAGGGAATATTTAATCTTACTAGAAATAGTTTATTATAAGTATTTTTCTGCTCTGAAATTCAGAAAGTCAATGAAAACCTAATGATGAGAAGCTTTGAGGAGCTGTAAGAATTTACAAGGTTTACCAATAGAACGATAACGAAGCAAAAAAATGTCTTTTAGCGAAAAATAAAGCATTTACGAGAAAAATATTTCTTAAAAAGATGCGTACTTTATCAGAGAATCTGAATATGATTTAAAATATGTACAATTTTACTTTATCAGAGAATCTGAATATGATTTAAAATATGTACAATTTTCATTAAAAAAACTAAGCTTGATTTTGATTCTAAGTTGAAAACATGCCCCTTACTGCTCAAACTTGCCCCAGATGATGTCAAACTTGTCCCAGTTGTGACCGTAAACTTGCCCCAGATGATGTCAAATTTTCCGCAGATGACGTAAAACTTGCCCCAAAGAATGTCAAACATACCCCGAAGATTGCAACTTCCCCCATGTGATAAAAAATGAATCAGATTAGCGTTCTAATGAACTTTGGTTCTGTTGATAAATTTTTTGGTAATTTCATTTCTTTGAAAAAGAGAGTATTTTCCATTAAAGTGATGGTTCTTTCTTAAAATGAATTTAAGGTTCGAGGCCAAGGTCATAGCCAAGCTTCAATTGCCGGAATAAAAATCGAGGATTACCGTTAAATAAATTGACTGACCTTCGAATGACCTTGTTGGTTAAGGACAAGTTCATGGCTAAGGTCATACTTGGACTTAAATTTGTAAAATTGTGTACGTTTCTAATTCCTCGGATAAAATGTAAAATTTTTAACTTCTTTTAAAGGGTGGGGCAATAAGAGATATCTAGTGATTTTTTCAACTTTTTTAAAGCCGTTTACAACAAAAATTTGGGATTTTTTCAAAAAATGATTCCAACAAAAAGTGTTTCTCTTTTTTAGTAGAATCCGAATCAGCCATAAAAATATGCACATTTCATATCAAAATTTGGTCTCGACTTTCAAATGACCTTGAAGGTCATGTTCAAGGCCGCAGCTAAAATAGCCAAAAGATGCCCCCCTTCGAACCCAACAAATTTTATTTGAAACATTTTTTTTTCAGAGCAAATTATTAACCAGTTTTAGGGGGTGGTAAATTAAAATGGGACACCCTGTATAATATATAGCTAACTTGTGGGATAGATACATATTCCGAATGCTACTTTCTGGGATTTTCATAACATTCTGGGACATCCCAGAAATGTTTTATGCGCAACGCAATGTTCAGAGATCCTAGAAAAATTTCCACTGTAATTTTATGGGATCCCAGAAAAAATCAGGCGATATTTTTCGGGATCCCAGAAATCACGTGCGTAACAAAATGGGATCCTAGAAAACAATAATTGTTATAATCTGGGATCCCAGAAAAATTCATATATTGTTCTGGGATTAGAGAATCGTAAATTTAAAGGTAAGTTTATATGTATAATACATATATCACCAAAATGACTTGCGTATTATGTATAGTCACATTTAACAGCATTCACCGTCTACGTACTCGTACTGATTATTTTCTTTTAAAATATTAATTTATTTTACGAGCAAGCATATTATAGCCAAGACTTTAATGTATCAAAATTTATTTTAATACGTATGTTGTAAAAAAGTTACGTAAAATCGGTAAAGCGAAGTGGAGATCAAAACTGAGTTTTTACACTTTATAATGTTCCATTTTTTTCTAGAAAGCCTTGAATTGTAAGTATAATTTATGTCGATAGAAAATTAAAAAAAGTAGTGTATTTCGATGTACTTTTTTGTTTTTTTATCATATTTTAGATATTACGTAAACTTACAATAATGGATGATGAAACTCAAATTATAACCAATAATAGTTTGTTAGATGGCTTATCGGATGAATCTGATACAGAGGTGCGACGGGGCAACAGCGTCAGCTGTGTCCCCGACGCCATGACCGGGAGAGCCGGACACTCACACACACATATACGCGCCGAGAGGCCAATCCGGTAGCCGATGGCTGAGTAGCAGCCAATACGCAGGAAACCAGACACGCACACTCGCGAAGGCCCGGTCGCGAGACACTGCGAGGCCGAACACGCCTCCTGGCCACGGCGACGGCCGGGAGGTGGAACGCGCGAGGGAGATGTGACGAGAGCGACCGCGTGGCGCAGAATGACGCGCGCGCACCGCTCTCGCGCAGCAGCCGACTAGGCGCGCGAGAGAGAGATAAGGTGCGCTCGCCTCGCTGCACGCTACAGCGGGTGAGTGCGACTGGCGCGCGTCACCAACGGTAAGCTGCTGGTCTCGTGACGGGCTCCGGAGGGCGCAATCGATCTTAATGGGGAAATCGATTCTCCCGCGTTTGCTCGTCGCGACGACGGCGCGGACGATCGGCGCAGCACCACCAGTGAGGGGCGCGCATGAGAGGTCCTGTGGCCTTACCGAGGTGATCTGATGGGGCGGAAATCCCCACAGCTCACTTCTTCAGCAGCAGCCGCCCTGGACGATCTTCTAGTTTTCCAGACGACTGCGACTTGGGAGAGGGGCCATCGTGAGCGAGACGAGAGAGAGCCATTGAGAGATAGCGCGAGAGATAGAGAGAGAGAGAGAACGAGACACCGGAATAATTCTACACCGAGATAAAGGCTTCGAGGTGAGCAAGACACGAATATTATCGCCGCGGGTTTTCGCGTATATTGCCGACAGGTTCACCGCGACTCCCGAATATTCCTGGTGATAGCCCTGAGCAGCGACGTGGCGTTGTTAGTCCGCCGCTGCTCTTCCTTCCCTTACCTTATCGTGCGAAAAGCAGATTTTCCTGCTCAAGTCGGGAAGACGACGCGGCCTAGAGCCCGTTACCCTCGTTGCGCCGAGTTATCTCGGGTGTGCTGTCCTGTGTAAGTTGTGGGATATCGCGCCGCGCGGGTTTCGCGAGTAACCGTTGAGTCGGCGTCGCGCAGCGAACACCGGAGTGGATTTTCGCGATTTCAGGCGCGGTTCGCGGCAGGTGATTGCAGATCGTGGTCGCGGAGTCGAGTCGAGCGACCGGGTCTCGCGTCGCTCTCGCGTTTTTCAGGTCACAGCACGAAGCAGACCGGAGCAGTAGGGAGACGGCTAAAGTCCGTGCTCCCCGTCGTAATAATAAATTGAATAAATTGATTATACTATATATATTTTTTTGTCTATTTAATTACAACCCGACAGACCCTCGCAGACAATTCCCAAACCGTCCCTCCCGGGATTTAAGAGTCCTGAGGGAGAAGTTGAATAGTTTGCTGATTTGGGAGGTTTACGCCTTAAAATATTCTCCTGAATAATCCCAACATCACAATGGCGCCCAACGTGGGGCTTTTCTAACGGAATTTCCCCAAAAAGTCTGCGAGAAACTGTCTGGTTGCGCACGTGTGCGAATAAGAATTTTGTTACTCGGGGGGAGATTTGGGTAATAAGAAGCACTGACGGCCGAAATAGACAGGCTGTCGTGCGGGGGGAAATTAGTTAATTTTTTTTTTCTAAACGCGCCTAAGGTAAAGTTGTTTGCGCCGTAGCGAGCGCTATAGACAGCCGCTGCGAGTGTATACAATAACACCTCGGCCGTTGGCGAATAGTCCGGTCGCGACGCGGTAAACACGAGCGCGCTAGAGCTGAGCCGCGAGCAGGTAAACAAACAAGAGGCTAGGCGTGAAGCGCGCGATATTGACCGACGCTAAGCGACGGTTGGGATAGACCAGTTAGAAAATTTTTCCTGTAGGCTCGTTTATCGTAGTAGGGATTAACAAAATGAAGAAAGGGAAAAGCGGGTTACAGGAGGAGTATGCGCGGAAAATGCGGACAATATTAGGAGGTTCGAAGGATTTAAGAGCGAGATTACGCGAGATTAGGAGATTACCGGAATTAGAAGTAACGCGACTTCTGGCGGGAAAAAGTAAAAAGTTTAGTGTATCAGGCACCCCAGCGGAAAAGGCGGAGCGGCTTTTCCGGGCGGAGTTGTTAGCGTACGGTACAGACGGAGATGTGCCATGGTACCCAGAGAGAGATGAGAATTCAGGGGAAAGTCAGGATTTGAACTATAGAGAGGCCTTGGTGATGAGTTCGTCGGAAGATGAATCGATAGACGAAACAGTAGTCCGCACCCAGGAATACGGCAAGGGATCAGGACAGCCGGGAGGAGGAGGGAGGAAGGAAATTAACTTGCTGGGGAATGTAACCCCCAAGAAGGTTAAGGACAAGAATCCCTTCGACTTCAACCCCGAGGCCACAGTGACGGCTACGGGGATAAACCCGCAACGTCCGACCCGGCGGCAACCGGCCGACGACTACCCGGTGCAGCGTCAGTTGCAGGACCTGCAGATAGCTTATGACAGGATGGATCTAGGCGATAGACGGAAAGATATACTGCCGCCGCGGCAGAACCAGAAGCCGGCAGAAGTAGATAACGGTGCGCGGCATAACGAGAAGTCGTCGAAATTTCACAAACGATTGAACATTGATCTTCCGGAGACACCGACGACGTCCCAGGAGAAAAGTTCTTCCCGCGGCGGGGGCGCTAGTAACGGGCAACAAGACACTGCACTGGATCCGGCGGGTGCTGGGGCAACGGCGGAAAACAATCTAAATAAGGAACCGTCCGTCTCCAGGGATGCGGACAAAGAGAAGAGCAGGGAAGGACGTAGGGACAGATCTAGGACTAGGTCCAAGGAGCGGTCAAAGAGGCGACACTCCACGGACAAGAAAGAAAGTAAAGAGGGACGTAGAGATAGATCTCGAACTAGGTCCAAGGAGCGGTCAAAGAGACGACACTCCACGGACAAAGAGGAGAGTAAAAAGGGACGTATGGATAGATCTCGGTCTAGGTCTAAGGAACGGTCAAAGAAACGACACTCCGTGGACAAAAGGGAAAGTAGAGAGAGACGTATGGATAAATCTCGGTCTAGGTCCGGGGAACGGTCGAAGAAACGACACTCCGCGGACAGAGAGAAGGGTAGGGAGAGATCCAGTCGCGAGAAAGACAGGCGTCGCCACCACGGAAGTAGGTCGACGAGTGGCAGACGCCGAGATAGGCGAGAAGTTAGGAATAAGGAAAAGAGGGATAAAAAGAGAAGACGCAGAAGTGAGAGTAGATCGAGTGAATCAAGTAATTCAAGCAGTTCAGGGCGTAGCATAATCTCGCGGAGGAGTGAGCGAAGCCACCGACGACGCAGTCACTCTAGCCGACGCTCGTCGCGTGGCATGAGCTCGAGAGATGAGTCATTAGAGTCGCGACATAGTCGAAGGTATAGGAGTAGGCCGAGACACCACCGCCACCATCACCGGTACCGCACCTCTAGCTCCGATAGCTCCGGTAGTCCATCAAATAGGAGCGGCAGAAGCGTGTCAGGCGGAGGCAGGCGGTGGACAGGGCTCTCAAAATCGTTACAGACTTGGAGTCAGCGGTTCTCGGGTAGAGAGGGACGGTCCGCGGCGGAAGACTTTATAGAGAGAATGGATGACTGTCGGAAAAGCGAAAGGGTAGACGACCGACAAATGCTCAGAGCAATCGCGTGCATGTTGACAGGCGACGCGGTGAGATGGTATAGAGTTAAACGTCGCGAAGTTCGATCATGGAGAGAATGGAAAAACGCGTTCTGCCACCGGTTTGTGGGAGAAATCAGACAGGCAGACGTGCATGCGGACATGTTGAGACGTACGCAGGGATCAGGAGAGTCGATCACGGCGTTCATAGACTGTTTCAAATATGTGGTAGACCACTTGAAGCGGCCTCCATCGCGTCGAGAGCAGGTAGAGTTAGTGTACGAGAGAATCAGGCCGGAATATCGTAACTTCATGGCGTCCCGGGAAATCCGTTCTCTTGAGGATATAGAGCACTACGGGAGGAAGTACGAACGTCATAGAGAGTCCGGCGAAAGAGAAAATGAAACTTCCGGGGTCGGCATATGTCCCTCCGGAAGGAGCAAAAAAACAAGTGAACGCCGCGGCCGAGGCGAAGGCAGCCGATCAAGGGTCCAGAAATTCGAAACCGGCACCCAAGGCGGTCGTAGCCAGTGAGCCGGCTCCCGCCAAGCAACCGGCGAACGAAGCAGCAGCCGTGGTTCTGCGTACCCAGGGCAACCAAGACGGCGCGATCAGGATCGGGAACCAGGCGTGGGGGAGTGGCGAAACAGGCCAACGGCGGAACCCGCAAACCGAACCGTGGAACGGGAACTATCATCCCGACCGGCAGAACCCATCCGGGGGACTGCCAGGACCGCCGGGAGCGTTCAATGACTCTAACCGCCGAAGAGGCTGTTTCACGTGCGGGAAAGAAAGACATTTGGCACATGCTTGCCCTTCAAACGCGTGCTTCGCTTGCGGAGAGAACGGGCACCGAGCCGCAGCGTGCCCAAAGAGACAGGCCGCGCGGCGATACTGCCAACTCTGCAATAAAGAAGGGGTGACGGTCCGCGACTGCCCCAACTGCGACATTTTGCGTCAACTAGGGGTGGGAAACGGGGTGGCGGGTGCCCAGTTCGGTTCCCAGCAACCCGCCAACCCTTAGGAACCGAACTACCATTAGGGAGAGAGACCGCGAGGCAGCCTCCACTGCTGACGCTAGGTGATCTACCGGAGCAGAGAATAGAAATAGGGCGTCCGGATACGAAAGTGAGTGAGAAAGTTAAAGACCGTTCCCAAGGTACGGTCGGAAGTAAGGAAGTAGGAGTAGGAAAGTCGTCCTCGTGGCCGATAGAGGAAGGAAACCTTATCAGAACAGGGCAAAAAGAGAGAAGTTACGAGAGCAGAGATAACAGAGTAAGGGATAGGTTAGACGATGTGTCCACAGGAGTCATCAGAAAGGGGAGAGTGAGAGAGTTAGAAGCAATAGGAGAAGAAGGTCCAGTAACGGACACTAGAGCGAGCAGCGAGAGTAACACGGCACAACCACTAGGTGAGCCAAGAGAGAGAGAGAGATATCAGTGGGTGGAGAGTTACGTTTAGGGAGGGTGAGTTTAGAATCAGAGAGCGACAGACTGAACAGGCTGATCCGCAAAGCGCTCGGCAAAGAACTCCTCGCGGAAGAGCAGGAAGCAGAGAGTGGGGACGAGAGCACTAGGGAAATGGCTGAGCACGACTGCCTAGGGCACGCCCTTCCTACCCAGGAGTCCGGCGGGGACGAAGTGCGCGAGGTTGACAGCCACTTTCGAACCGTTGGTGTGGGTGATAGAGCGGCATTAGTGGGCACTAATTTTGCTCTAGGGGGGGGGGGGTGGGCCTGGCCAAGGACCAGATGTGACTGGAGGCCAACTGTTCGCAGAACCTCCACCATCTGCGGCCGCGGTCACCCATGATAGTAGAACCTTCTGGAAGATCAGACTAGGAGGACAAGACTATATTGCCCTTTTAGATACGGGTGCGCAAGTATCGATAATACGCCACTCGGTAGCAAAAAGATACAGAGATAGGTACCGGCCGATTAAGATGTTACTGCACGCGTATGACGGAGTAGCACAGACGGTGAGAGGCACCCTGAAACTAAACATAGGGGTAGATGGGGTGGAGGAGACGATCCCATTTAAGGTGGTTGATCGGGCGAGTCATGACCTAATACTGGGAGTCGACGCTCTCAAGAAATGGGGAATCCAGTTCGACCTCGAGACGAACAGTTGGAGGATTCCGGGCAGACCGTGGCACGCCTTCGACGAGGAGCTGGGAGACCACGCGAAAGGCATAAGTGCCGCCTGCGCGGGTTTCTCAGAACTGAGTCAGGAGGAGCACGATCGGCTCCTGGAGGTGGTAAAACGTTTTCTCCCCGAAGAACCGCCGAAAGAACTAAAGGCCACCTCTCTGACAAAACATAGGATAGTTTGGAAGGGGACGAAACCAGTTAGGCATAAGTTTCTAAGATACTAATTATGTAAAATAATTTTATACTCAGTATTTATATATATTTGAGTATAATATGAATCTGAAATTCTGCACGAGTACCTACACCCCAACTTGGAGTTCTACTGAATACATTCATACTTCTATGATAATAGATACTTCTTGGATAAACAAATCTCCTTTGTTTGTACAAAAAAAAGTATTTTTATAAATATTTTACTTCGGGTGACTTGAAAGGAAAAATAAAAATTCAAACATAAAAATACATAGTAAAAAAAAATTAAATTATTTTTGTAAAATAACATTGATTAAAATAAAAATAAACATTCTACTAATGTATATAATATATTGGTTTATACGAGCAACATAGTAATCTGTGTAAAAAGGTTAAGTACACAGCTTTATTACAAAGATTACTTTTGTATTCGTGTAAACAAATATATTACATACATTAGTATAAAACTATTGCGAGTGATAGAATCCCATCTCGGATAAAAAAAAATATGTTTTCAAATTTTTAATCTGAAATTTTATGAATTTAAATAATCTCATCTAATAAATTATATTAAATAAAATACTACTTTCAAGCTGGCTGAAAGAAATTTTTGCATTATAAGTTGATTGTAAAATAACCATGCAGCAAATCCAAAATAAATAGGTAGTATTACATTATACTCAGTATTTATGCATTTGTGTAAAGCATAAATCTAAATATCTGATAGAGCATGCGTAGCAAAACTTGGAATTCAGTACCTTAGATAAATAAATCCCCTTTATTTGTACAAGAAAAAGTATTTCTATAAATATTTTACTTGGGGTGACTTGAGAGGAAAAATAAAAATTCAAACTTAAAAATACATAGTAAAAAATAATTAAATTACTTTTGTAAAATAACATTGATCAAAATAAAAATAATCATTGTACTAATGTATACAATATATTGGTTCATACGAGTAATATAGAGTAATCTTTGTAAAAAGGTTAAGTACACGTCTTTATTACAAAGATTACTTTTATATCCATGCAAACAAATATATTACATATATTAGTATAAAACCATTGCGAGTGATAAAGTCCCATCTCAGATGAAAATAATATGTTTTCAAATTTTTAATCTGATATTTTATGAAATTAAATAATATTATCTAATGAGTCGACTGTAAAATAACTAAACTAGGCAATAAATCCAAACTAAATATGTAGAATTATTTTACACTCCGTATTTATGTATTTGAGTAAAGCATATATCTGAATTTCTGATAGAGTACGCGTAGCCAAACTTAGAGTTGAGTATCTTGAAACTAAAAATATTATTGAAGATATTTTCATAAATATTCTATTGAGGGTGACTTGAGAGGAGAAATAAAAGGACAAAACCTGAGATATATACAAAAAAAAAGTTAAGAATTACTCCCCTTCATATTTGAAGAGCTATAGAAATTGCATGAAAGTTTAGGACTTTCGTTTATTTATAAGGTTTCATTATTTTATTTATAATCACATATCATAATTTTTTGAATAAAAACTGTTCCAATATATTTCAACTCAAAATAAAAAGACAGAGTCTCGTAAAACAATTATGAATTAAATAATATTGATTTTGGATATTATTTGAAAACTATCGAACAGAGCTAATATGCTTAAATATTATAGTTAAGTTTCTATTAATGCGTAAATTAAGAAAATTAAGTTTTATCTAAGTGAACATATAAATTCACAAAGTACAACTTGAAAATAAGGATATTTTAGAAGCCAAGCTATAGTTGAGTCTAAGAAATCATTATCATTTTTAATTTTTTGATTAGAGGTTTGAATACCAACAATCCAGAAAAATTTCATAACAAAATTGTAGAACGACAGGTTAATTTATTCAGTTTTCACGAATAGACCAAAAAAAATTAAATCTTGAAACTTTACCTGACAATTAATTTTTGAGTTCAAGATTATACTTTTTCGCATATAAATAGAAAATTAGCTTTGACTTAATATTCAAAAAAATACAAATCAGTTGAAAAACAAAATTAAATTATAGATTTTAACTCTGATAGAAAATTATTGTGATTTGTAAACTGTTTCTTGGTAGCACACGACTTGTTATAATGTCACGTCGAGTGATATAAATAATATGAAAAATTGCCATGCGGATCTTACAAACAGTTTACAATGATGTACAGTACTGTAACGGCTAGCGAACAAGAAATCGAGATCACGCAAAATCACAAATCCAAATCAATTGGAATAATCTGCAAAGCTTTATATTACGTTATAATTATTGCGCATCGTCTTGATGGAAAGCGCCAAAAATTCTGCCTTGAATTGAACTTTCCCTACCGTACTCAATATTACCTCATTCAATATTCTATAATATGTGCATTAAGGAAGCGCAGTAATAGTGGACCTCTTAATATTTGGTACAGTTAATTCGGTGTAGTTTATGAGCAATCAGGATCTCACAAACTACTCACAACACTGTATGATGCGTTTGAAAAAGTTTAAACAACCAGTATCGAATTTTGTGACTTCCTCTATTGCTGATTCTTCTTGTACATATTTTATAATATTCTACTGTGCGCTATCAAAAGTTGGATTTAAGGAAGGAATTTTAGGGCTTGCAACCAAGATGGTATATAGTCTATGCTCAATCAGGACCTTACAAATTATTCAGAACACTGTATAATGCGTTTGATTTAATTTACACTGTCAGTATCGAAATTTGTGACTTCCTCTACTGCTGACTTTTCTTACACATTTTTCATATTATTTTACTGTGCGTTATCAAAAGTTTAGTTTAAGGCTAGGATTTTAGGGCTTGCCACAAACACAGTCAGGTCAGTGAGCCGTCACGATCTTACAAACTATTGAGAACTCTGTACGATGCGTTTATACAATTCGGCTTCTAGCCTATTGACAATCAGGGCCTTACAAACTACTTAGAACACTGTATGATGCGTTGAATCAAGTTTAAAGTTTAGTATCGAATTTTGTGAGCTCCTCTATTGCTAATTCTTCTTGCACATTTTTCATAATATTCTACTGTGCGATCTGAAAAGTTGGGTTTAAGGCAGGAATTTTATTGTTTGCCACCAAACCGGGATAGTCTATAATCAATCAGAATCCACAAACTATTTCGAGCACTGTATGTGATGCGTATGATCAAGTTTACACTTTAGTATCGAGTCTTGGGACTTTCTCTATTGCTGATTCTACTTGAACAAATTTTATAATATTCTACTGTACGCTATCAAAAGTTGGGATTAAGGAAGGAATTTTAGGACTTGCAACCAAGACGGTATATTCTTTGAGCAATCCCGATCTCACAAACTATTCAGAACACTGTATGATGGGTTTGATCGAGTTGACACTGTCAGTATCGAATTCGGTCCTTCTACTATGGCTGCTCTATCTTGCGGTGTTTGTAGAATATTGTGCTGCGCGGTTTAGAAAGCTTATGAAAAAACAGGATAATCAGCGCTTGACATTATTAAAGTTTAGCCTATTGTCGATCAGGACTTTACAATCTCTTCAGAATACTGTATGATGTGTTAGATTGAGTTTACACTGTCACTGTCGAATTTCGTGACTTTCTTTATTGCTGATTGTTCTTGCACATTTTTTATAAAATTTTACTTTGCCTTATATAAAGTTGAGTTGAAGGCTGGAATTTTAGGGCTTGCCACAAACACGGACTGGTCTATGAGCAATCAAGATCTCACAAACTATTCAGAACACTGTATGATGCGTTTAAACAAATCGGCGTCTAGCCTATCGGCAATGAGTACCTTACCAACTATTTCGAACACTGTATGATGCGTTTGATCAAGTTTACACTTTAGTATCGAACCTTGTGAATTTCTCTATTGCTGATTCTTCTTGTACATATTTTATAATATGCTACTGTGCGCTATCGAAAGTTGGGTTTAAGGAAGGAATTTTAGGGCTTGCAACCAAGACGGTATAGTCTATGATCAATCAGGATCTCACAAACTATTCAGAACACTGTATAATGCGTTTGATCAAGTTGACTCTGTCAGTATCGAATTTTGTGACTTCCTCTATTGCTGATTCATCTTGCACATTTTTTATAGTATTTTACTGTGCGTTATGAAAAGTTGGTTTTAGGGTAGGAATATTAGTACTTGCCACCAAGATAGCCAAGTCTCTAAGCAATCAGGACCTTACAAACTTTCCAGAACACTGTTTGATGCGTTTGAACTAGTTTACACGGCCAGTATCGAAATTGGTCATTTCGGTTATTGCTGACTCTTGCGATTTTTGTACAATATTTAGTTGCGCGGTTTAGAAAGTTTATGTCAAAGCACGTTCATGAGCGTTCGACATCATTAATGTCTAGCCTATTAGCGATAAGAACCATAAAAACGTTTTAGAACACTGAATATAGCTTCCCATTAGGTTTTATTCTCGATTACTGAATCTTGAGTGTTTCACTATTACTGCTTTTTCAGCGCCATTTTTTAAAAGCAAGTACATAGCGGAGGGGTTAGCTATATTTAGGGCACGATGTTTAGCGATTACCATCATGATGTTCCAGTTTATAGGCGATCAGTTCCTTACAAACTCTTTTGAACACTGTATAAAGCGTTGAATAAAGTTTTCCTTCCTAGTATCGAATTTTGAACTTCTGCAATCACGGCTCTTTCTTACACATTTTTTAGAATATGGTGCGGTTTGGAATAGAAAGTCCAATTTAAGGTTGGAATTTTAGTGCTTGCCACCAAGACATTTAAGCATATGGGCAATTAAGATCTTAAAAATTATTTAGAACTTTCTATGAAACTTTTAATTGAGTTTACCTTCCTTTTTTTATTTTTTGCTACTTTTGCTATCGCTGCTCTCTACAGCGGTTTAATAAGTTATTAGTTATAGGTCACTACGATGCATGTAAAATTAAACTGGTGATTATTTTAACATTTAAAAATCTCTTAAAGTAATACGACGAACTGGAGAAATCTGTTAATTCTTAAGATAATGTTGAATTCTATTTATTAAAAGATACAATATTTTTTTTAATTTTTAATCCCCTATTGCAATTTTTGTTTATAGATGAATCCGAAAACATGAATGACAGTTTTTCTGGATCAAAGTTGTCTTCGAGCGGTAAAGAAGTCTATTGTAAGCATGTTTTTGTTATTGTAATTTTATGTGTGGATCAGAACTGATGTTAGCAGGAAGAAGTATGTTGCTGATATTTTGAAGACTAGAAATCTTGAATTTTGTCTAGTTTGATTGTTAATAGATCTTTTTAAGAAATTGATATACTGGAAAAGTGCAAGAATAAAAGATGGTTAAGCCTATGTAGGATCGTAATCATATATCGTTTGTTAACCTAATTAACTTGAAGAATCTATTATTCTCTTTAGTGCTTCTTGCAGTTTATCTAAAGATGCCTATATTTCTGCCATATTTTTAGTTCTGATAGTATTTATTGAAACAAGTTTCTGATTACACTTAGATAAAATTATTGTAAAAATTATTTTATGTCTTACACTTTATAAAATATGTTTAGGCCTCACTACAGATGCCTCATTAGAGAGCAATCTAAGTTGTATGATATCACCCGAAGTTTGTCGGCAACATGATTCTCCAACGCCGAATTTGCACTTATCAGCCTATGATTTTTCGAACAGTATAGAAGAGTCCCATTATTTACAGGACAATCCGTTTAAAGGTATTAATAAGTATACTGTAATATCTTTGTATTATTCTGCCATTTATCGAAAAATTGACTGAACCATTTTAAAATTTACGAGAGGAAGAATCATTATATTACACCTAATGCATATATTATTTTTATACTTCAAATATTTAATATTTTACAAAGTTTGTAATAGAAATCTAAAGCTTTCCTTAATTGCAAATTATAAAATTATATTTTTAAGTGAATAGACTAAATTTTCAAATGATTATTTTTTATAAATGCGTTGCAACAAATATGTTCTTCTCCAAGAGCGTTGAATTATTCAAATAACGACGATGAAGATGGCAATGGTGAATATATTAATTTTTTCATGATTGAATAAACGTAGGATTAAAACTTATTTAGAATTGAAACAGTATTATAATGCATGTTTAAGTGTATCTGACCATAAGAACAAAGTAGTATTTAAATTAATTTTTTTGTATTTTTATTTTCTCTTTATGTATTGGTATAAACGTTCGACTATCACTAGAAAATAATTTACCTTTTTTTTCCATAATTATTGTTTGATAATATTTGTCCAGGAGATCTGTTCGAGTTGCCTAATGAAAGCAACCTTATCAAATTACCAGATATCAGTACGATAAGCGAATGTCCAAAAAGAAACCTTTTAGGATTATCATACCTTGACTCTGGTAGCGATAAAAGCAGTTCCACTATTCTAAATCATACAATAACAACAGGTATCTACATCATCTACTATAAATTTATTGCATTTATATTAATTTATTTCTAAATGATGTAATTTACTTCAAAACTTGTAATACTTATTTTTGAGTCATAAAGCTTAAATGAAATTCGGTTGAATTTGCCGTGAGTGTCAAAGTATTTCTATTTTATTTTGCATTAAAAACTTAAAAAATTAAATATAGTAAAACAATTTCTAATACAAATCATAAATTAATGTGATTTGTAAAAAACACAATAATAGTTTGTAAAAATATCGAGGATAACATTGTTTAATCAGTTATACTTTTAAATTTATAGAATTTTTAGATAAAATATTTTTAAAACCTACATTTTTTTAGTTAACATTGACAATCAAGAAAAATTATTTGACTCATCACCTCCATCAAAAAAAAGGAAAATTGATTGGGCAGCAGTAATTCCAGAAAATGATCCAATTTCTTCAGGTTCTGAGTACTGCCCTTCAGAGACGGAAGATGAATCAGATAATGAATTAGTAGACGAATCAGATTGCAAAACAAAATCTAAAAATTTAAAGAAAAAAGAAAAATCTTTAGAAGTTTCAGGAGTTAAGAGTAATGGGACTGAGCCAACATTATCAAAAGATTCAAAAACATTAGCTGCTAATAAAAACGTGCAAGAACAGATGAGTAATATAAAGTATGGAAAATCATCGTTATTAAGTTTTTACACTCTCAAGAAAAATACAACTCCAGTACCTGAAAATGAAACACCTTCTGTCATTACATCGGATAACGAAACTGATGGCGCAGTACATGACAATGATAATTTAAATGTAAACTCACTTGTTACAACAACTTCGGAAATTCGATCATCTACATTTGTTCCAACACCAACAAATTTGTTAGCACCTAATAAAAACGATTACTTATTAAAGCGTAAACACAATAGAATTGAAGATCTTGACTTACCTATACAAACGCTAGCTTTTTCTGACGAGGGTGGTAAATATTATTATAAACTTAATTGCTGTACTTTTTGCTATTCGCTAGAAATTAGAGTTGATCGCCATTATAAATCACATCACGCTGATGAAAAGGAAGTACAATTCCTCATAAATTGCAAATCCGTTATTGAGCGAAGACAAAAGTATAAAGAATTGCGTTTGCGTGGTAATGAATTTTTTAATACTAGCAACGAATTGAATCCTAATAGAATAATTATTGCGTCACGACGAATCTCTCGAAAAAAATACTAGAAAAGCAAGCATTGATAGCAGAAAACAGCGATGAAGCTATACCACCGGTAGATAACATGTCTAAAAAACAAACAACAAGCACGATTTCTAACTCTATTACTTCCGCAACGGATGCAAACGCCAATTCTATATCAGGAATCTTTAAATTGAAATGTATTATTTGCGGCTTGATGGCTGCGCCTCAAAATTTGCGCAATCATTATAGGAGTGTACACCCTGAGCAAGGAAACCGCAGTTCTAAGCAAATATTGAATGAAGCAAAAAAAGCCATGCTGGACATGCATCCACTAACAGACCCGCGTGTTAGAGAGTTTATTATTGCAAAACTCAGAGACCCAGTAATTTCTGCCACAGTAAGACACGACATCCTCATTATTTTATTGGCAAATAAATTGACTATTAATATAGCGATATTAAACAGCTTGATATGGTAAGAAGTTATGTGCGCCTCTTTGCAAAATTTATGTTAGAAATAAAAAAGATAAGTCCTGAAATTAAGGAATTTAAAAATGTTTTCAAAACGCAATATTTTGATGATGCTATTAAAGCAATTAGAATTGTCAGTGAATATGATGAAAAAACTCAACGTTTTGGTGTAACATATAACGCAGAAACCTTACCTATCATTTTTCGTAAATGTTTCAAAATTCTTCGTCATCACTTGGTCATATTGAAAGATGCAGAAAACATTCAGAATTTGAATGAATTCATATCGTTCTTCGAAGATGATATTCAGGGGACGATATCGATTAAGGCTCATCTTTCTAGAAAGAGCTTAATCGTCATACTAATGACAAATCACTCCCACTGTCAAATGATATTGTTATTTTTAGACAATATCTAAATCATCTAAGAAGTGAAATCTTAGCGGACGTACAAGGTAGTAACAATATTACTTACAATCAGTATCTCACAATTTTGTCATGTGTTGCATTACTTATAGAAAGTTTTAATCGAAGACGGAATGGAGAAGTAGGTAAAGTGCTTCTTAAAGATTTTCAATGCATTAAGAAAGCCGATAAAAACAGCGAATTTTTTCATCAGTTGAGCGAAGAAGAAAAACAAGAACGATTAGCATTCTATAGGATGGATATACTAGAAAAGCGCTTTGATGGAAAAGGCTCCTTGTACATGGATAATTTAGATTATGATTGTTTAAAGTTGCTGTTGAAAGCTCGAAGTTCACTTGGAATTCCTAATAGCAATATATATTTATTTGCTCTAAAAAGTGGACGAGATGGGAATGATAGATATATAAATATGTACGACACAATTGTCCGTTTTTCACAAAAATGTTCCGAAGAATACAGTAAAATAGATCATAAAAAAATAAGATCTACCGCACTGCGTAAGCACGCAGCTACTGTTAATGGTTTAATTGAAGATGGAAAGAATACTTCAATGTGCGCAGAAATTTTAGGACATTCAGAACAAATGCAGAAGTCTAAGTACAAAAGAATTGTTGATAAGCAAGATGTTGCAAAAGTCAGTTTTCTGAAGCAAATTAATAGCAACAATTATGAGCCCAAACGTAAAAAACCTGAACTACAGAAACCTCAATTGAAACAAACTCCATCATTACTTCTGAACAGTTCAAATGATGACGATGAACGACTAGTAGTTGAAGAGTGTAAGTTTCAATATTTCTACAGATTTTTTCTTGTTTTCTTTTTGTTCTTCAACCGTTTTCATGCAAGTATGTATATTTTCAGTACATTGGCAAAAGTCTAGCAGTAGTTATCGTAAACAGTGAAAAAATTCTTAGTTCGTAACGCCAGTAATTCGGAAAATCATTGCTATATGTTATATTCGTGCAACTTAAATCAGAACAAAATATTCTAATAAATGAAAAATATATGAATAATATAATAAACTAGGTTTTGAATGGTATTATACGTAAAAAAAATATATTGTTCTATCATCACCACGTGATAGTTACTCAAGCAACATATTGATTATTTCTAAAGTAGAGGTTTTATTACCGTTCCTGTAAAAAAGTACGAAAAACTTAAGATATAAAGAAACTAGTACAAACAATTTTGCTTTTTAGCGTTGCTTTTTATAGCACCTGGAGCTGCACCGTATTGCAATAAGTTACACTTAAAACAAAAAATCTTAATGAATTTCGAGAATCCTTATTTTGACTAGTAAGACTTGCTGTAAGTACTTTGCACGAATATTTCATTTCATTTTCAGATATTTTGCTCTATAAAACAATCTATAATATATTCATAAAGCGACCGAAAAGACAGAAAAAACAATTAATTTTTGTGTCTGCATTATCTACGTTATAACATGATAATAACATTAATATAAAATTAATACTAATGAATTTTATTTTTAGATCAAAAAGGACCATGGAGTGATAATGAATGCCAAGCGTTTCGTGAAGCTTTCAATAAATATTTGTCAAATCGAAAAACGCCGTCGTCACCAGAAATACGACAAGCTCGAACAAAAAATAAATATTTGAATCAGAGAAGTATGAAACAGATAGCTGTTAGATTTCAAAATATATATACTGGAAAGTTAAGAAATTATTGAAAGATCTCAAATCTGAATAATTCAAACGTTATATTTTTACGCATTCATCGACAATTACAGATAAAAAACTTGAAATTTTTTTTTAATTAAGGAATTCTTAAGGTTCTCTGAATAGTTCCATTGTTCTAATAATATATAAAATGTAGTAAAAGATATGCATACAGTTTAGTTTAAAAAATGAAAAGCTTTAAATGAGAAGTAAATATTAAAAGATATTATCTAATGAATATACAGTGAAAAAATTATGTTTAAGTTAACAATGACAAAAATGAGAATGAACGAAAAGCAATTCCAGTAATTCTAATTGTATTGTACTTTAAATCAGTATTGAAAAATGATATTAGTACTAAGTAATAGTATTAGAAGAAAATACATAAATTTACAAGACTATTTTAGAATTATCTTAACTTTATAATGTTTAATACTAAAATATTCAAAACAGTTATATTGTAAAACTCAATTATTTTTATAATGTTAAATTTTCAATAAATATAATAAAACCTGCCATCTGTGTACATTCAATAGAGTATGCTAATCATATATTTAATTGCAACGGTTAGATCAGTTCACGAACCATGAACCTGCATTGAGTAACACCGTTTAATTTTTACATTATGTACTCAAACCCTGTTAAAATAAATCAAAAAACCTAATCTGTCGAGTTACTGGAGTAGGAAAACGCGTCTGCGTCGGATGGAACACTGTACAAGCCGATGGACGCAACGAATTATGTAGAATAGTCAACAAGTACCGTAAAAATCGAGTAGAATATCGTACTACCGTCCGGGCAACGGTGAGATCAGTTCACGAACAATAAAATTGCATCGATTGACGTCGTATAATTTTTATAGTATGTACTAAAACCCTGTTAATATAAATCAAATAACCTAATATGTCGAGATACTAGAGTAGGAAAACGCGTCTGCGTCGGATGGAACATTGTACAAGTCGATGCATGAAACGAGGTATGGCAATTAGCCAACAAGTAGCGTAAAAATAGAGTAAAATACCGTACTACCGTCCGTGCAACGGTGAGATCAGTTCATGAACCATGAACCTGCATCGATTGACGCCGTATAATTTTTATATTATGTACTAAAACCCTGTTAATATAAATTAAATAACCTAATATGTCGAGATACTAGAGTAGGAAAACGCTTTCTGCGTCGGAAGGGACACTGTACAAGTCGATGGACGAAACGAGTTATGTAGAATAGTCAACAAGTACCGTAAAAATCGAACAGAATACCGTACTACCGTCCGTGCAACGGTGAGATCAGTTCAAGAACAATAAAATTGCATCGATTGGCGCCATATAATTTTTATATTATTTACTCAAACACTATTATTGGAAATTAAATAACTTAATCTGTCGAGATACTAGAGTAGAAAAACGCGTCTGCGTCGGATGGAACATTGTACAAGCTGATGGACGAAACGAGTTATGCAGAACAGTCAACAGGTACCGTAAAAATCGAGTGGAATATCGTACTACCGTCCGTGCAACGGTGAGATCAGTTCATGAACTATGAACCTGCATTGATTAATACCGTTTAATTTTTACATTATGTACTCAAACCCTGTTAATATAAATCAAATAACCTAATCTGTCGAGTTACTAGAGTAGGAAAACGCGTCTGCGTCGGAAGGAACACTGTACAAGTTGATGGACGAAACGAGTTATGTAGAATAGTCATCAAGTACGGTAAAGATCGAGTAGAATACCCTAGTACCGTCCGGGCAACGGTGAGATCCGTTCAAGAACAATAAAATTGCATCGATTGACGCCGTATAATTTTTATATTATGTACTAAAACCCTGTTAATATAAATCAAATAACCTAATATGTCGAGATACTAGAGTAGGAAAACGCGTCTGCGTCGGATGGAACATTGTACAAGTCGATGCATGAAACGAGGTATGGCAATTAGCCAACAAGTAGCGTAAAAATCGAGTAGAATACCGTACTACCGTCCGTGCAACGGTGAGATCAGTTCACGAACCATGAACCTGCATTGATTAACACCGTATAATTTTTACATTATGTACTCAAACCCTGTTAATATAAATCAAATAACCTAATCTGTCGAGTTACTAGAGTAGGAAAACGCGTCTGCGTCGGATGGAACACTGTACAAGCTGATGGACGAAACGAGTTATGTAGAACAGTCAACAGGTACCGTAAAAATCGCGTGGAATATCGTACTACCGTTCGTGCAACGGTGAGATCAGTTCATGAACCATGAACCTGCATTGAGTAACACCGTTTAATTTTTACATTATGTACTCAAACCCTGTTAATGGAAATCAAATAAACTAATATATCGAGATACTTGAGTAGGAAAACGCGTCTGCGTCGGAAGGGACACTGTACAAGTCGATGGACGAAACGAGTTATGTAGAACAGTCAACAGGTACCGTAAAAATCGCGTGGAATATCGTACTACCGTTCGTGCAACGGTGAGATCAGTTCATGAACCATGAACCTGCATTAATTAACACCGTATAATTTTTACATTATGTACTCAAACCCTGTTAATATAAATCAAATAACCTAATCTGTCGAGTAACTAGAGTAGGAAAACGCGTCTGCGTCGGATGGAACACTGTATAAGCTGATGGACGAAACGAGTTATGTAGAACAGTCAACAGGTACCGTAAAAATCGAGTGGAATATCGTACTACCGTCCGGGCAACGGTGAGATCAGTTCACGAACAATAAAATTGCATCGATTGACGCCGTATAATTTTTATATTATGAACTCAAACACTATTATTGGAAATCAAATAATCTAATCTGTCGAGACACTTGAGTAGGAAAACGCGTCTCCACCGGATGGAACACTGTACAAATTGATGGACGAAACGAGTTATGTAGAATAGTCAACAAGTACCGTAAAAATTGAGTAGTATACCGTACTACCGTCCGTGCCACGTTGAGATCAGTTCACGAACCATTAGCCTGCATTGATTAACACCGTATAATTTTTACATTATGTACTCAAACATTATTATTGGAAATCAAATAAGCTAATCTGTCAAGATACTAGAGTAGAAAAACGCTTCTGAGTCAGATGGAAGACTGTACAAGTCGATATACAACACGGGTTATGTATATTATTCAAACAGTAACGTAAACATCGATTAGAATATGGGATGAATATGTATGGGACGGTTTGATCAATTCACTGAACATGATCCTACATCGGTTAACAGCGTGCCTTTTTTTATTTGAGATCACTTTATACCTATGATTATATATTTTTATCACATGAAGTATTGCGAATGATCGTTGTAGGGTAATGCGTTTGGTTTCGGATGGAACACCGTACAAATCAAAAGACCAACTGTCATACCTGGTCTACATTAAAACTAACGTAAATATCAGTTAATATAGACGTTGAATTTTCTGCTTCAGTTTTTGATTGTGACCCTAAAAAGTGAAGTGCAACGATTCGGTTGAAATACCGATGGTTGCCCTTACACTGTTGTCGTTACACTGTCGTCGCACAGATCTGAAATAAAAAGTAACTATTTGACTAGAATTTAATTTTATGATTTTATTTTTTAATTTAATACGTATTTTAATTAATATGTTGTTAATTTTATTTAATAAAAATTAATCCAGATGTGGTTAATTTTTTTTTTAAATTGTGGGGTAAAAAATAAATTCTATAAGATGTGTATGTTGAAAAGTTATTTTTATTGTGTGTTGTACTAAATCATTTGTTAGTTTAACAGCGAGTGTGTGTGAGTGGTTTTCAATTGCGCCACGCTAGTGCATTCTCATCCGGATTGTTGCGATTTATATATATTTAAATATAGTTATTAAGCTTTAGTTATTTATTTACGATTAATTTGTATTAATTTGCAATAACTTGTTTGAATCTATTATTTTGTCATAAGAAATGATATTGCTATTATTGTTATACTATGATTAATATTGTAAAATCATATTATGCCTCTTGTAATAAAAAGTTGTCAAGTCTCTCCCTCTCCCTCTCCCTCTCCCTCTCCCTCTCCCTCTCCCTCTCCCTCTCCCTCTCCCTCTCCCTCTCCCTCTCCCTCTCCCTCTCCCTCTCCCCCCCCCCTCCCCTCCCTCTCCCTCTCCCTCTCCCTCTCCCTCTCCCTCTCCCTCTCCCTCTCCCTCTCCCTCTCCCTCTCCCTCTCCCTCTCCCTCTCCCTCTCCCTCTCCCTCTCCC